>VDFB02086081.1:354544753-354592614 GCA_007258455.2 Sequoia sempervirens | reverse complement strand
CTAAATCTTCACATTCAGACACCTATAGCGGCTAAACCGTGAGGAATTTGAAGATGATGCAAACTAGAGTCTCATCACATTTTGTCTTTAGATTCTAAAAATATTTTTTTCAAAATTTTTGGTATCAAATTGCACTTCTTTTTCCATCTCCCACAAAAATTGGTTTTTTTCAAAAGATAGCATTTTTAAAAAGTGACACACACCATATAACACATAACTTTTTTTCCATGAAGGATAAAATTCTAATTCTTTCGAATTTAGATTTGTAACTCCGATATCTAGTGCTTGCACTTGGTTAGAAAGTTTTTTATTGAATATTTTTTCTTTAATCAAGTTTCGAAGTCAAACCAATGACAATTTAGACATAGCACGACCGTATAACGCGTAACTTTTTTTGTATATATCAAAATTCAATTGGTTTTTTTTTGTTGGATCAAGGACTTCAATATCTAGTGCACTCATATTTTTCAATTTTATTTTTTTGATAATCTACTATTTTTCCACATGTGCAGAATAGAGACCTTCATTTTCGACGAAAAACTTATGTTTAATAAAACTAAAAAAACAAATACATAATAAAACCAAAACATATTAAAATTATATTCATTGGATAGCTCATTTTGAGGACTACTTGACTCCAATTGGGTTTGTGAAGATTCCCTCATTTTCATCCTCAACCTGAGTGTCAAAGCGTAAAAAATTAGGTTTTTTGTGTGAACAAAATCAAAAATTAGGGGAAAGGGGGGTTCACTAGAAGCAGGGGGGTTCCAGCGAACCCCTAGGGGTTCTAGCGAACCAGGGTTCATTCGAACCCCCTCAATATGAATTTTTCCTTTTGTTTTTTGGGTGAGAAATGTGGGCACCGTGATTGATGGGTTTGGTTGAACCCTAGTTCGGTCGAACCCCTTTATGGTTCGTTCAAACTTGTAGGTTCATTCGAACCCCTAAAACCAATTTTTTTGCCATGGGGCCATTTTTTCTCAGTTTTCCTTCCTCCATCAAATTGTAAACCACTATTGTGGCTTCACCCACACACACACACACATATATATATATTTAACAAAATAGTAAATCAAAAATTATATAAAAGTTACACATATATATAAAAACCATATGCATCGAACTTTTAACATTTGAATGGGGCATGCTTAAGGGTTATCAATTTCTTACAAGGGATGCCCTATGCATCAATTAAAAACACTTAGACAAAAAACAAAATTTATGTCAAAATTGATTTATATGATATTACAAGATTCAAGAAACATCAATATAATGCATAAGAATCAGTACTATTGCTTTAACTCTATTCAGTCAATAATTAGCATAAAACAACAAACTCTTTATATTGAATGGGGCTTAAAAAGGATGCTATAAACTTCTTATAAATCAGTTTCTAACATTGTGATAAAATAACGATCCATGCATTCTATCTGACTGTCTACTATTATTCAAGAGTGTCAAATGTCTTATAGCATTCGTATTTTTCTCAAGACTCGACATGGCTGAATGAAACACTTGCCCATCCAGTAAAAAATCAGCTCATGCCTATCCTCTGATTGATGAATTTAAAATGTAATACACAACACAATCTAATTTAAGTGTGTGGTACAATTTCTACTAAGCATAGTCGGTTCACTTTTATGTGACTTGATTTCCATTCCCAAACAAATCAGAGTGTTTGAAAACAAAAATACAGAGAGGGGTGACTATTGACAACTGAACACAAATATAAAAGGGCAGTGCCTATATTGTTTGCTAGGCAAAGAGGGATACATCAAAAACATCTTATATGGTATTTGTGCAAATAGAAAACAAATTGGTTTCAAGTAAGCTATGAATGAATTCAAATATCAAAGGTACGGTGCAAAGTATAAGGTTATAAGCAAATATCAAAAGGCAACAGTAAGGGAATCCACAAAACAAATTTCAGAGAGAGAGGCTTTGGTAATCATAAAAAAATACAAATTTTTAATTGTTTCAACAAGGAAATATTTTGATTTCTTTACAACATAACATTCAAGTTTTTACTTCAAAACCAAATAGAGATGAAAATTCAAAAATAATGGAACCTGGTTTAAATCAATTAGCACAACTGTAGATTTGATGTTGAGTTCGAGCTTCTCAACTTGCAGCTCCAACTTCTTCAGAACCCCAAACAATTTTTACAGAGATCCAATTCAAAAACCCCAAAACAAGATAGAAGTTCCAAAACCAAAAGATATTCATGAGAACCAAAAAACAAGAATCTTTTTCCCGGAAACAAATTTAATTATAATGTAAATCTCTCAAAAGCCAATTATTTTCAAAATGAAAAGTTGTTGTTGAAGATTCCCTATAGTTTATTTTTAGTAAATAATTAATTTTTCTTATGACCACTTGAGCTGCATGTAGTTGCATGCTCAATGAGGCTGCTATGTGCAGTCCCATTTAGAAATTTCATTTAATGCTCCCATAAACCAACTTTTAAATCATTTATTTATCATATTACTATTATTATTTAACCATTTATTTATTGCCACATCCAATAAGATATTTTATTTTATATTAAAATATTTTACCACTTTTAATTTATTATAAGCCATCATTATTAATAAATATATTTGTATTTTGTTATAAAATACTTTTTAACTTAATAATTTAATTTAAAGAGTTAATTAACCAAAAATGACTTTTATATCTATTTATCAACATGCTTTTGCTTAATAATTTATTTAATGCATCAATTAGTCAAACAACATTAAATAAATTTAATTTAAACAACTAGATATCAATAACAATTACATAAACAAGGTCGAAAACGAGACCGACTAGCCGCAAACAATAGGCAACGTTGACGAGGTCATTGACTGGATACTCATCCTCTTCGAGGATGATGGCAAGGGTAGGGGACCAAATGCTATCTCCATTCAATAATTTCCAATGGGTTTAAGGCACGCTCAGACCTATCAATTCAGGTGGAGTCGATGTTTGGTACCTTCAACCTGCATCAAACAAAATGGTCGAACATATATATATATATATAATCATACAATTAGGCACACTGTGAAAGGAAATCATAGCGTAGCAGGGTACTACAAATGAGTAATGCAACACTGCCCCTTTCACCAAAACACATCAAATAGTAACCACATCATTAGATATCAATTAGTTTCCTAATAAACAAGTAATCACATCAATGCATAATAGTCAATTACATGGAAAACAAGATAAGAGTAAACACCAGATAATCGCATAACAACCATGATTAGCTAAACACATAATGCTCATAATTAAATTAACCCACATAATCTAATGTGTCCATATAAGTTCCATACATGTGAGTAAACTCAAGTAATTACAGTATCACCAAAGTATCTTCAAAGTGTCATAATGTCTAATCCAAAACAAAACAACTACCAGTCTAACATAAAAGAAAATGAGGGTCACTAGTAATATTTGTTTTCCTTTTTGGGCATAATTAAAATGTAACATGCAGTTTTGTTAGACACATATTCAGATTAAAAGAAAAAAATTGCGAATAGTTTATCTTTTAGAAAGTATTTTTTTTGGGTAATAATACATCATTTTTTATAATAAATATTTAGGAATTTGGTAGCATGTGAGGATATTATGACCTCAGATAATTCTTGTTCTTGTTCTAAAAAAAGTTGTAAGCAAAATTGTAATGTGTTTTAAGGATAATTTGTATTAATTAAAGTCTTCTTCTGTTTGATTTGAACTTTTTGAGTGTTTACTCAAACCATGGAGACCTGAAAAGTTTGCTTCTCTTTCTCCATTGTTGTGCTTTGGTTATACGCAATTGCAGAGCAACTATTAAAGGCTCCCTCTTTCAATTTTTATATATGAGCTTGTCAATTTTGTCTATTATATCTTCCTCCAGTTTGCATCTTAAGTTATTACTGATCCAGGGTTGAAGTAATGTGTGGAGTTGCAGTCATGCCTTCGATTTTTGAATATGGTCTTTACTCTTGACTTGACTATTTGTGCAATTTCCTAACTAACCTAGTTGTATTTTGGGTTTAATGTGGGTTTTTCCCATAAGATCTAAGCTACGTACACTCTAACTGTCACACATAAATTATTTTTATTCCTTTATACTGCAGTTTATGGATGTGGATCGCAAACTAGAGCCACACACGAATTCTTTTTGAGCGCTCCTTATAGCTAAAAGGTATCTAGCGTGCCAGGAATCTTCTAGTCACTCGATACTAACAGCCAAAACTTACCTTCTTTTTGTTAGCCTTGCAATTTCCACGCAGAAGAATAAGATGTTAGATATTCTGATTCGCTACATGACTTGCATTGTGTTTACTATATCCAAATGGCAATATCAATCTCGACGTTGTTGTAGGGCTTATTTTGGTATAGGTTCCACTGGTGTAGAGGTAGGGTTTTAGAGTATGCGGTAAACATATAAAATATCAATTGATAGGCATTTAAGACAAACCTCTCAATTTTGAGGCCTATTCAACAAAAACTGTGTTTTCATTATATCGCTTGTTCTTAGTTTATTAAAGAAAAACATTATTTTAATTGTATTAAAAATAAAATAAATCAGATTACAACATATTTAAGAACAAAATTGAAATAGTCAATTAGAATTAGTGGTGCTTAGCAATGCCACCATAAAAAAGAAACTACTGCAACATCAACAATATTTAATAGAACATATGCAAAAAGAAAAATTGAGGAAATATATTAAAAAATAGTGGTGATAAAATTAGCCTTGAAAGATTGATAAGGCAAATGGACAGTCACTTTGAAATTAACATTAGCATCACAAAACCTACTGATCCAAAAGAGCTTAGAACTGTCAATGACCTCCAAGTTCACCAAAAAAAACACCTCCTTAATAAACCAATTTGTCTATCCTTCAAACTAACTATAGTTGCACTTTAACATTGCAAATAGATGTTTTATGATGATTATTATGATATTTAGATGTTTAGAACCACCTTAATTTATAATGTTTTTAGTTTAGTTAGAAAATAATGTTCTTGAATGCCATTTTTCATAATTTATTTTGAGGTCATATGGTGTATTTATTGGACTTTAAATATACATTGTTAACCTAAAGGGTCTTTCCTTTAACCATTGATGTTTCTTTAACAAAGAAAAAAATATTGATGGAGTTAGACAATGGTAGATCTTCTCAAACACTAAAGAGAAGCACACAAGGAGTGGTCAAGTTGTACTACTCGAGATATTACCTCATAGGTCTCTTAGTTCCTTGATTGGTAATATATTGATGATGTCGTTAGCTTCTCATTAGCAACATACAAGGGAGAAATTTTACAATTTGATCAATCAAAGATAGGGACTCATTTCATAGTATTAAGCTATCAAGTAGGGTAGGCACTTATAGAACCTATTAATATATGTTTTGGATTTGTCATTATTAACTAAGATTCTAAAATCATGAGGACCCTTTTAGGTTATACATTATAATGTTACCTTGATAGTGTTGTGAAAATTATGTTTGAACCATCACCACGGAGATTCTCATTTGACATCAATTCTTCCTCTATTATCTTTTCAAACCCTTTTTATTAGAAAATTAAATTCAAAATATAAAAGAACTTAACTAAAATTTTATGTCTTCTATTATTATTTAACTTCTTATAAGGTCAAAAATTTCCCACTTTCTAATCTTCACCTTCCATTTCTACAAGTTCATTTTGGTGTTCATTCCTGTAAACATGATTAGGAATCATTTTACCTATTTATTGGCATAAACTTGTTATTGACATATTTTTTATCACTTTAAATCTCTCTTACATATCATCAACCTATCTTAGAAATTTTACTATGCTTTAACTAATGAAGTGAGTGGAACAAGTTGCAAAGTTTGTATACATAAAAACAAAAAGCATTTAAAGTAAGAAAATAATTTGGATGTTGTTATTGCCTCCTATGAAAAAAACAAATGGAGCTTTCTTTCCCTCTAAAATTCTATTATTTGATCAAGGCTATGAATAGAGAATGATGCAATGACATTCTTATTCTAGCCCTTGTCTATATGCACTTACAAATCTAAAAGCCTACAAAAAAAGCAAGCATTTAGTAGGAACTTTAGCAACATAGCCTTGCTTAATGCATGTAATTGTTATTTTTATTAAAATTTTTTCACAAAAATCAATTACTATTTTATAGAGATTTGAATTCATACTATTAAAATAATAAAATAAAACTTAAATAAAAAACACATCCATAAATTAGCATATAAAGATAATCTTATTTGATTTTACACAATTAAGATTCAAATTAAATCTTAAACTATTTGATATTGCCACTTTTTATTCAAAACATAAATAAATACAAATAAAGAATTAAATTAAAATAACTAAAATTAATATAATTATTAATTAATTTATAATTCTAATCCTATTATTATTAATTATTATAATCCTAAAAAAATTATAATTAGGATTAGGATTAAAATTAAGAATAAGGTAAAAATTATGACTAGAACTATTCAAAAATTAGAAAAAAATAAAAAATAAAAAAAATATTAGTAATAAAAATCACTTAAATATGATTAATAGATATAATGCTCCAAAATTTTATTGATTTAATATCTTTATTCAAAATCTTATTCCCATATTGATTCATAGTTTTTTTAATGTCACTCTATAATTCTTTACTAAATAATCATTGGTTCGTTAATAACTTGTCTACTATGAATCAAACCTCATAATTTAATATAATATATATTTTTTAATATTTATATATTAAAATAATATATATTAAATTAAAAATAAACAATTTGTAATAAATAATCATTTTAATATATAATAATTTTATATTAAAAATAAGAGAAGAAGCATTGCCAACATGCAATATCCAAATTTTATTATTTTTAGTATATATTATATTTATTTAATTTATAAAAATTATTTAATATATAATAATTAATAATATAATATTTATTATATTATTTATTTAAAAATCAGTGGTTAAAATTAGGTTTATGGGTGAAGCCACAATAGTGGTTTACAATTTGAAGGAGGAAGGAAAACTAAGAAAAAACCACCCCATGGCAAAAAAAAAGGTTTTAGGTGTTTGAATGAATCTATAAGTTCGACCAAACCAAAGAGGGGTTCGACCGAACTAGGGTTCGAACAAACCTATTTAATTATTGGGCCCACATTTCCCGCCTAAAAAAAAAAGGAAAATTCATATTGAGGGGGGTTCGAATGAACCCTGGTTCGCTAGAACCCCAGGGGGTTCGCCCCCCTTTTCCCTAATTTTTGACCTTGTTCACAAAAAAACTTATTTTTTTATGCTTCGAAGCTCGGGTTGAGGATGAAAATGGAGGAATCTTTACAAACCCAATTGGAATCATGTAGTCCTCGAACGAGCTATCCAAACAAATATAAATTTAATATGTTTTGGTTTTATTATGTACTTGTTTTTTAGTTTTATTAAACATAGGTTTTTCATTGAAAATGAAGGTCTTTGTTCTACACATATGGAAAAATAGTAGATTATCAATTTTTTTAAAAAATATTAGTGCACCAAATATTGAAGTCCTTGATCCAACAAAAATAATAATTGAATTTTGATATATACAAAAAGCTACGTTATACCACTATATCTGAATTGTAATTGGTTTGACTTTGAAACTTTATTAAAGAAAAAATATTCAATAAAAAACTAACCAAGTGGAAGCACCAGATATCAGAGTTACAAATCTAAATTTGAAAGAATTAGAATTTTATTCTTCATGGAAAAAAAGTTATACGTTATACGTTGTGCGTCACTTTTTAAAAAGCTATTTTTTGAAAAAAACCAGTTTTCGTGGGAGATGGAAAAAGAAGTACAATCTGATTCCAAAAATTTTGAAAAAAATATTTTTAGAATCTACAGAAAAATGTGACAAGACTCTAGTTTTCATCATTTTCAAATTCCTTACGGTTTAGCTGCTATAGGTGCCTGAATGTGAAGATTTAGTTAAAAATAATAATTTCAGTGTCCAGTTTGGCCAAAAATTGTAAACCACTATTGTGGGATCACCCTTATAGTTATGGATAGTGTTACCACCATAGTTACTATTAGAGATAGGTTTAGGATTAGGATAATAGTTTAAAATTTATTGTTAGGGTTGGAGTTAGGGTTAAGATTAAGGTATGAATTAAGATTAGACTTAGGTCATGCAAATAACTAATTAACAATACTAAGAAATTATAATTAAAAAACTTACATTTATTTTTATTCACATTAATAAAACTTACATTTATTTTTTTCAAATCTGAAAAACAATAATTACGAACTATAAAATAAGTACTAACCACTTAGTGGTACTTATGTTTCTAGAAATATGAAATTAACATCGTTCACATTCATCCACTCATTAATCCATTCACTAGGTAAATCAGGTTCATTTAGTTCAATCTATAAGGATCATCCATTTAAATTGAATAAATTAACTTTATTTAATTTAAGCCTGTCATTACCTCATTTGATTAAATAAATCAATTTTAATCAAATCCTAACATTTCATCTTTCATAAATCATTTCTAGGTTCATCTCCTTTAAATAAATTAACCTTTATCTCACATCACCCTTTTAATTAAATAAACCAAACTTTATTTAATTAAATCCCAAATTCATATTCCATCCCTTTTTATTTAAAAAATAAAAGTATTTAAGTCAAATGGGTCAAAAGAATCTAACATCATCTTAACTAATCTAATCATGATTAAATCTAATCCAACCAACCATCACATCCTCTAGCTTTTCCCACTTGCACCAATAAAGAATTTTAATTCATTTGTTAAATTCCTCATTTTCCCTCAACAAAACATCTTTGGAGAATATTCATCAAGTTTGAATTTGAAAAAAAGTTGACTTGTCCCTTCCAACATGGCAATAACTTCCCTCTTACATGTCCCCCACTTAACATTAAACTCACCTTTTCTCCCTCCAACAAGCCAAATTTGAATTTGAAAAAGGCCAACCAATCTCATTTATTGGCACATTAACCAAAACTTGCACATTCCTGAACATCTCACAAGGTGACAAGTGACTCCATCTCATTGGCTAAAACATTATCCCACATTGCTCTCTTTTGAGCACTCTTTCAACTTGAGAATCTATAAGTAGAAGCTTAATTTTTCAACAAATCATCCACAATCTTCATGCAAAGTTACTCCAATTGAGAGCTAATTTTTTCCATTGAATCCTCATCATTGACATTATCAAGGGTTAGGAAAGGGTCACTTCTCACAAGTGACACCAATCCACTATGGAATAAGTTATTCACTATACTCCTTAGGATTTCAACTAGTTTGTTTTGTTGTTGTAGAGCATAAGGGATTATTTCATAAAGAATACTTTTTTGTTTGCTTTCTTTTAACTAACTTCATGATGATATATATGGAATAGAGATAAAAGTTGCAAATATTTGGTGTTACAATGTTATTAAGAAACACTTTAATTTCATAAAGTTTTTCAAATTTCCTCT
This sequence comes from Sequoia sempervirens, assembly GCA_007258455.2. NCBI lineage: Eukaryota > Viridiplantae > Streptophyta > Pinopsida > Cupressales > Cupressaceae > Sequoia > Sequoia sempervirens. The sequence continues at coordinate 354,583,148 of VDFB02086081.1, read as the reverse complement.
TCTGTTCGCTATAGAACACCACTACTTGTAAACTTCATATGGTACAGTGGACCATATTTTTGAACAGTTTTGTAGAAATCCATTATTCGTTGGTTTTTTGGTTAGATTGAATGAGTGAATGCTTTTAATTACGTCCATGAGACCAGCCGGCCTATGGGACCCCCAAAACAGAACTGAAACCACAATTTGACACAAATCGAGCAGCCGTTGACCCCACCGAGTACTCTATGTTTCCCTCTAACTCTTTGCTAATTTTGTTTCTTCTACTGTGTATTTTGATCAGGTAACCTATCATTTCAACAATCTTCTCCTCTTCAAACAAAGCCTCTAACGATTTGACTTTAAATAGATCCAAGTAATTGCACCTAATGTCCTCGTAAGCTTTACACTACATGACGTAGTGCCATTCTGTTTCCACTAAACCCGAAGAGCAGAAACAACAAATCCTATCAGCCCATGCCTCCTTGGGTATTGTCCATCTCCCTATTTCACATCTCAAATGATGAGAGCTAGTTCTCAATTGGGCTATCAACATTTGAGCCTTCCACTTTATATCTGTCCCCACGTAATACTTTTTCTCGTGATCACAAGTGTGGTTAAAGTGCAAAACATAATATTCTCTTTTTCTACTAAGTTGTTTTGACCACAAGATTTGTTTGGCTTTCTCTTTTACAAACCTTTTAATTTCTACATTTGTATTTGGACACTCTTGCATGCTTATCCCCCATTTTTCCATCCACTTGGTATTTTGCCTCATCCACATGCTCTTCTAGTTAAGTTTTCTTCCACCACAATCTTGGGCCACCGATGTTCCCCCATATTCTCAATTCTCTTCAAATAACCTAATAAACAGATTAAAGATGCCATTTCCATTGGGAATGCCCCTGTCTTAGCTGGGACAATCTCATACGGGACTGTACTTTTTATTTTAAAATTGCTTGTGATTAGGTGCTTTTGTAATCTTTCTATTTGCCTCCATTTTAGAGCTGAAGTGTTGCAGCCCCAAACTTCACAACCATATAATACTACTGGAGTGGCAAGCAGCCCAAATAATTTCTTCTTTGTTTTCCAGTCCCATAGCTCAGCTGATCTACATCTATTTTGGAGCAAGTAGAGGGCTTTCCAGCCCCCTTGAATTATTTTTTCCCTACAAGTCTCCCAACTGAGATTGCTGCAAAAATCGAGACCCAAATACTTGTATTCATTTACCACTTGCAAAGAGCTTCCCTCAAACATAAAATTTAATTGTTTCTTAGCTCTTTTCAGCGTAAAAATCATGACCTTGGTTTTGCTGATGTTCACTTGCATCCCTACATCCTGACAAAACATCTCTAAGGCTTTTAGATGTTCTTGAAGACTATTCTCTAAATTTTCCATTAAGGTAAGATCATCCGCATATAGTAGCAATTTGACCACATAAGTGGCCAAAAACACTCCATTACCTCCCCTCTTGTCTAACCATTCTTCTAACTTGTCTATGTATAGCCCAAATAAGGTGGGAGATAAAGGGCAGCCTTGCTTGACCCCAATGTCACTCCCAAGACACTCTGAAAGACCTGCCTTTGTTCTGATTTTGGTGTGGACCTGATCATAAAGCCTATGAACAACAGCCCTATACTTTTCTGGAATTCCAAGTTGTTCCATTCTGTCCCAAAGTTTGCTTCTAGGGACTGTGTCAAAAGCCTTTTTGAAGTCAACAAAATAGCAAAAAACCTCATTACCTTGTTTATCCCAAACTTTTTCTACCATGTGTCTGAGAGTGATGTAATGATCAATTATAGAATGCTTTGGTCTAAACCCAGCTTGCCCTTTCACCCTTTTACCTTCCTTCTCAGTCCAACAACTGATTCTGCATTCCACCATGCTCCCAAAGAGCTTCCCAAAAAGGGGATTAATAATTATGGTGTGGTAGTTTGACGGATTGTTGACATCCCCACTCTTGTGAAGAGGGATAACCACACTTGTCCAATTTTTTTGGAAAGCCATGTTGAATGATCCTATTGAAAATCTTCTTGATATGTGCCAAGAGCTCTAAATCCCATTTCAAATATTCAACCTGTAAACCATCGATGTCCTGAGCCTTCCCCACTGCCAAAGCTTTAATACCAACCTTGATATCCTTTGTGGTGAAAAGTTTATCATTAATGTTTATTGCTAGAGGTAAGGTTTTTTCTTGGTCTCTTTCATACAATATTTTTGCATATTCTAACCATTGAATGTCTGTGATGTTATTCTCATTAGTACTTCTAGCCTGCTACAATTCTCTCCAAAAACCCTTCGAATTGTGCCTTCCAAGAGAAATTAGTTCTTTCCTTCTTATTATCATGAATTCCTCTTTTTTTAATCTTACTAATTTCTCATACAATTTTTTGTTTGCATGTTCCTTTCCAGAAATTTTCAAACCCCTTTTAGCTGCCTTACACTCTTCGTCATACCATGGATTAGCTGGAAAACTGCATTTGGAACTTCTTCTACCCTTAGCTCTTTTGCATGATGCTTGCTACTGTTTATAAAGTTTTGGTTTTTGCTAGGGCTGCCAATGCTTTTTATTTCTTTTAATTGTTTTTCAAGCATGTTTTTAAATATGTCTTGATTCTCACAGGTTAGAAGAATTTTATCTTGAAGATCCCTTCTTTTGTCAGGTTGCGAACTAGTTCTCAGCTGGGCATCATTTTCCATTCCAAGTTTAATGTAAATAGGAATATGATCAGATTTTAGTTCTATTGGACAACCCCCTATTTCAGCCTCAATTATCCTTGGTATAATACTTTGTGAACCAATGACATAGTCCACCACGCTTTTCCCATTATAAGTGTGACATGTGAAGGCCCTTAATCTCAGCAATGTATTTATGCCATTACATATGATTAAATCGTGAAGACAACAAAACCCCAACAAGTTTGCATCGAAAGACGAAACACCACCTTTTGAGTCTTGAGATACCCTTTTCCACCTCTGATTTTCTTCTTCCTCTAACCACAATGGATTACTATTCTGCCTCTCTTCTTTACTAAAGCATAAAGCTTAGTTATTTGTTGTTCTTGCATTAAAATCTCCAAGCAAAATGATCTTGCCTGTAGCACCATACTTTGTCATGTCTATTTTTAATGCTTTATATGGATCTTCTCTATCTAGGCTCCTCTTCTTGTACACTTTAGAGCCATAAGGGGTGAAATAGCAAGCTGTGATCCAAATTGTAGACTCCCCATATGCCACTTTCATCCAAATGTATTGGTTATTTGGGTCTTTTTTTTCAATTTTTATGATTTTTTCACATTCTTTCCTAACCAAGATTGTCACCCCACCATGCCCCTTGCCACTTTTCGTTAACTCATTCCAAACTGAAACTTTGTTATAGCCTTCAAATTCAGGTATCCTGCATCCCTCATGCTCATGTGTTTCCATGAGAGCAATATCTTTTCCCTCTACTATGGGCCCCAACCCAGGCCCCCTCCTCCAAGGGTAGCCCCTACAATTCCAACTTACCATTGAGAGGTGATCCTGGGGGGCCCCGCTTTCCTATTTGTTATGACTCGGGTTGCCCCTGAATTGGGCCTTCCCTCTATACAACCAAGCATCGTTCCCTTCCTTTCTTGGTATTATAACCTTCTCCCATTCTTTCCTTCTTTCCTCTAGCTACAATGGTGTTAGATCCTCATCTATATAAAATGACGTGCCTTGGAGAGACCTTTTGCTTCTTAAAATTTTGTTCCTATCTTCTACACATTTCAAGGTTACCCTTATATTTCTGCTCTTTTCTCCTCTATTTGCTTTTCCAATTCTGTTTGCTTGAAGGATATGTCCTCCCCACTGAAGTTTGTCCAAAAGAAAGTCCCTTACCAACCTGCTAGTGACTTCCCCCTCACCATGTTCTTTCAACCCTTTAACTATTATGTTTGCTGCTCTACTCTACTCTTCTTTTTCCTCCCATATTTGTAACTTGATTTGTTTCCTTATATCTTCTCTTTGCATCTCCATTGACCCCTTTGTCGCTTGTGCCCATGATTTGACCCCTTCTAAATTTTTCATTTGTGCATTTTCCTTGACCTCCTTGCTTGCTAGATTTGTTGCAGACTCTCTAAAATGTTGGGAATCTTGTTTTTCATCTGTTTGAGCCTTGTCTTTATATTTGATTTAACTTAATTCAGATTTTAAAGCCAACACCTCTCGCTACCCTGCTTCCATAATGTGTTGAAAGTTGTTTAGTTGGTCACTAAACAACTTATTTTCTTGCACTAATTGTTGGTTGGCTACTGAGAGCAGCTGTAACTCGTTATCCTTCACCTGTGCTCTCTCTTCCAACATGACCAACCTCCCTTTTAGGGCCAATAGTTCCTTAATGTATAGCTCAGAAGATCACGTTAAAGGGGTTGACATGGGGCTGTATAGGCCCTGACTGTCTTGATTGTCCTCTCCCTCTTTTAAGATGGTCTCAAAGCACCCCTTGGACCCCTGCTGCCCCGATTCTTCCGCTAGCCTTATTGATGCATCTATTTGTATTTCTTTCTTTGCTCCTAGTAGATTTGACTTCACTTTATTCTCACCCTGAGCTATCACATTACCCTGATGTATGCCTTCCACTGAAGCATCTTGAGTACTGTAGGTTACTTTGGGAAGTATAGCTACAATTTTTTTGTTTCCCAACCGTTTTAGCTTCCTTGCAATTTTAACCTGCCTACGCTGCAAGATCCTCTTATACTGTTTGACATTGACAAATGTTAGGTTTGACCACGCGCCCATTTCTTTTGGTTGAGTTTGATTTTGTTTTTGATATTGTAGCAATAGTGATTCTAGAGCTCCTGTGGTAATGAAAGAGTATTTTGTAGAGTTGTCCTGATTGTGGGGCATGCCATAAGGAACCAGCATGCCTGCATTACTGTCCATTGGGCCCACCCCTTTGTCCCCACTTTGCTACTAAAATATTCCCCTCTGATAAACCACTAACTGTGTGACTTTTTTTCGGTGGTTTGTTTTAAAACTAACAAATTGTCCAGTTTAAAAATTTCAAAATATCCCTTATGGTAAGCCACTGGTTGTGTGATGTTTTCGGTGGTTTGTTTTAAAGCTAACAAGTTGCCCAGTTTTTTAAAAAAATGCGATTACAGTTTAACGTGGAATGACTGTTGCAAGAAAAGAGGGGTTAAGCGAGTTTTAACACTCACCCGAGATTTGTGTGCCCCACTTTTGCTTTGTTTTGATCCCACTGCTGCAGACAGAACCCTCATAGGCCCACTTTCGTCGTTTAGCGCCAGTCGCTGCTTTGTTTGACCCCACTGCTTGCCCTTTCCCCGCACGCAGCCCCCACTCTGCCTCGAACGCAGCCTGCCTTTTTCCTATATTTCAGATTCTCCACGCAGCCTTCAGATTGACCCCACGCAGCCTCGAACGCAGCCGCCGCCTTCAATATTTGCTTCGATCTTTAGACAAATTTCAACAATAAGTGTAATAAGTGTTCAACAATAATTTACACAAATTTCCGGTTATATTCTACGAACAAAAAGAGAGAATGTAAGAAAATCACCGTGAAAACTTGTCACACCCGGCTTTTCCTTTTTTTTAACATTTTTTTGTCGTTGTTTTGTGATAATCATTGAGTAGCCGGTTTTGCTCCAGCAGACGACGATGTTGTTGCAAATGCAAATGTATTGCAGAGTTGTGGTTCGCTTTGTAATTTGTGCCTGTTTGGTGGGCTTTACTGCTGCAAAATGTGTTCCTGAAAAGTGTGGTTCGATGGATGTGAGTTACCCGTTTTGGATAAACAATTCTTTTTGTGGATACCCTGGTTTTCAGATCAAATGCATGAAGGATGAAGATACTGGAACGATGGCTCCATTTCTCCCTGCCAACAAGAGTAATGCTCCATTTGTCCTTGCCAACGATAATTATTATTTTAATCTAACTCTGGAATATTATAAGATTATGGAGATCAATTACACGGGTCATCTCATCATAAATTCGACATCTCTCAAAGCCAGGTCGTGTAACAATCACACTACTAGTGCAAGGTTATTCTCGCTATCTCCGGACGGCCCTTTCACCATTTCCATGTTCAATAAGTTCGTGGTTATTGGCTGCAATACGGTCGGTACCTACAGATACGGACGTTTTGGGGGAGAGGTGAGATGTCTATCTTCATGTTTCCCTCAAGATACTGGTCCATCATATTGTCGCTATGGCTGTTGTGAAGTTACTCTTCAAGATAATTGGTGGTTTTTTAATTTCACGGGCAGACATTCAAATGATGACGAGGACTTCTTTTGTGGCTTCTCCACCATAATGGACCCAGATACCTTTAGAGTGGGAGATAATAAAACAAGCTTCTTTGAAAGAAAAATTGAGAAGGCTGATTATGGTCTCCGCCTTAACTGGGGTATCGGCGCTAACTGGCCTAACATTGTTAATAATTGTTCCATGGCTAAAGCATCTACCAATTATTCTTGCTCCACCAATGCTACATGCATCGACTCGCCTTTAGGATATGGCTACGTATGCAAATGTCTCCCTGGATATGAAGGAAATGGTTACTTTAACGGCACTGGTTGCACTGGTATGACCCGCATTTTTCTTAGTTATAACTCTCATCGATTGGTATCATGTGTTCTCTTTCGTAATCATTTCTCTTTAAAATCTAAGGCTCCTAATCATGGTGATGCGAATTTTCAGACATAGACGAGTGCAGTGATAAAAAGTTGAATACGTGCGTTGAAGAAGAGGGAGGAGGAAAATGCTATAATGTACCAGGTCGCTACATATGTTCGTGTGTAAAGGGTTATAAGGGAGATGGCTACAAAAGGTGCGAGTCCGAAAGCTCAAATAAAACCACCATATTTGCAGTTATAGGTAACTATGCGCCGCATCTAATATTTTAATACAAATTTTTGTTTTCTTGATTAAATATTTGTTAGTGCATAGTTAATAACAAGTTCTGTTGGGTTTGTGGGCAGGCTCTGTTTCTGCATTCGTTGGAGTTTCTTTAGGAGTGTGTGGATTAGTCTGGTGGCTGAGAATGCATTACCAGAAACATGCAAGGGACGAGAACTTCCGTTGCAACGGAGGTTTTTTGCTAGAGAAAATCCTGACAGAAAAGGGAAAACAGACGGAGGGGAAAGACTTCAGGGTTTTTTCTGAAGATGAGCTTAACAGGGCCTCCCAAAATTATTCAGATGAGATGAAGCTGGGAAGCGGTGGTTCAAGCACGGTATACAAAGGCATCCTTTCAGATGATACAACTGTGGCTATTAAAAAGATCAAAGAATTTCACTTTGTAGTAGAAAGCGAGGAATCCATGAAGAAATTTATCAACGAAATCGTGATTTTGTGGGGTCTTAATCACAGAAACATTGTGAGCTTGCTTGGATGTTGCCTGCAAACACGATCTCCTATTCTTGTATACGAATTCGTTGACGGGGGAACAATTTTTGATCAGCTGCACTTCGGTCATTTGAGTTGGCAGAGTCGCCTGCAGATTGCGATGGGAAGTGCAGATGCTTTGGCATATCTGCATGAATTAGAGCACCCCATTATTCACCGAGACGTAAAATCATCTAATATTCTTCTGGCCAATAGCGTTACTCCAAAAGTTGCAGATTTTGGAATGTCTCGGCTAGTGGGTGGGAATGATAAGCACCTCACCACCAATGTTATGAGCACCTGCGGTTACATGGATCCTGAATACTTTGGCACCGGCGCGCTTACTGACAAAAGCGACGTCTACAGCTTCGGTGTATTTCTAGCAGAGCTTCTCACAGGTCAAGAACCTCTCTCTTCTGAAAGACCTCAACAGGAAATGCTCTTATCTAAGCTTTTTCTTTCCAAATGTAACGACAACTGCTTCACTGATATTTTGGATCCAAACGTGAAGAACGAGGAGAATCAGGATCAGGTGAATGCTGTGGCAACTTTAGCTAGAGAATGTCTTTGTCCAGAAGGAAGTGAAAGACCATCCATGAGAGAGGTGAAGACCAAGCTTGAGAGTATAGGAGGTTCCACCACTCTCCCAGAGATGTCTAGGATGCATGGAAGCTGATCTTGATTTACATTTACGTATATTTTGAAAGGTACATCTGTAGTCTACTTTCTATATACCTCATGATAAATGTATTATTCTAGTATCCTATTGTTTATGGGACGCTTCTACCGGCAGGAGCTGGAGGAGCTAAAATGCTCAAGCAACTGTAGCATGGGGAGGTATGCTGTTAGTTTTTTTTGGTTTTCTGTTGGGTTTTGTATGGGTGGTCAGTTTTTTTTGTTTTTGTTTTCTGTTGTAAAGGTCTCTTGTTTCTTTCGAAACTTGTTTTATCTTTTATTAATATCGAAGAAATCATGGATTATTTAATGTTGGTATTGTTCTTCGTTGAGGTTATAATTCTGTCTATTATTTGAAATTTAAAATTTAATGTGTAATAGAAGGTTTAAATTATGAATTAAAATAAAATTGAATGAAAAATTTAAGGTGATTAAGTTTATTGGCTTCTAAAGAATGATCTTCTAATTCTTGTATAGAAGCATGGAAGTTCATAGTTGCCATGTCATAATCTAGTTCTTGGATATGGATCTATTTGAAAAGATTATGGATGTTTTTGCAATGATCTTAGTTGTAGGTAAAATTCAATAGTATTCTCCTTTGGTTTAATTAATGTATTATTATATTTATTTAACTTTCCAATGCTTGATTGGAACAAGGTTTCCTAACTATGAATCTTTACATATAACCTAAACTTAAATAAAATTGTGTTTTTGTGTGTGAGAGATCCTAATGTTACTGTAGTATAACCAAATTACTTATGAGATGATACCATTAACAAAATTGAACACAAAATTTTGAAAATTAGATTGAGAAATGAAAATAAATAGATATAAACTAGGACTAAGAGATAGAAAAAAAAAAGGCGATGCACCTAGAATTCAATTGATCTATTGTTAAGAATGGACTAGAGAAGAATTCTAGACTTACAATTTTGCATGTTGTTAGATGTTAGGAAATTTGCACTATATAACAATAAATAATGTGGATGTTTGGATAAAAATATTAGACAAAATCAAATAGTACTAATATCGAGATATTTGCACTAGATAATAACAAAGGGTAGGAATTATAAGTGTACAAATGAACTCCAACTATCTTCAAACTTTCAAGGGACCTAGATCTTCAATTGTATAAACTACATAGTTAATCATAGACGCTTATGATACATAGAGACAAGGAAATGGATAGGGAAACATTTTATTCTAGGCTTATGGAAAGAGAGAGTAGATAGAAAAAATGAAACTCAATCATCTATAGAAATTAATTATGATGACATGTATAGGATGTAGAGTGTTGGGTGAAAGTACAAGTAAAATATGATACTTGTTAGATGATTGGACAAAGACATTAGATAGCAAGAACTAGCATGGATGTCTAGATAATGGGGCCAACTAACATTAGATAGTACTGATGTTTGGATATAGGAAAAACATAATAGAAAATGATAGGCATGTTCTCAACTTAGAATGCCTTGATTTTTTTGGGATGATCTATCTTGATCTCCTCTTTATTTCTCTAAGGATAGACCAATTTTTTAAAATCCATGGATGCAAGTCTATAATTCACCTACAAGAAAACATCATTTTGAAAGAGACTTTATAAATGAAAATGTTAATGGGGAGCTTATCTTTGTCAACCCCTTTGTGGGTACTCCAACATAATTGACATGCATAAAATATCACAACAAATGTGTATCAAATCTATATTGTGACAATGAAAAAGGCTACAAGAAAAAAAAACCCCTAAGTAAAGAAAATGGAAACAAAGAGGTAAAAGAGGACACAAGTAGATAGAAAATGGGGATAAAAAAACACTGGAGAGAATTCTAAAGGCTTGTATTAGATGGAGAATGCTAGGAAAATATGCATACAAGCTTAGAAGGAAAACAAGAGGGCTAGAAAGCTATAATGGAAGAGGGAAATAGGGTTTCTAGGTGATGTAGGAGCATTCAGGTCCACAGGTGATCCAACACCATCCAAAACATTCTAATTTTTCTTCTAGTTTTAGTTTAAATATAGGAGAATAGGAGAATGAAAGCAAAGAGAAATGATAAATAATAGAACTGGAAAGAGCCAATGTTTGGCTAGGAGGTGCTAATAGAGGGGATCTAGAATATGATGAGGAGTGAGAAGTCATTAAGGCTATTTGTGTAATGTACTAAAGCAAATTGTTGTTGAAAAACAAAAACTTATTATAATATATTTTCTTTAGAATAAAAGAATGATTCATATGAGTTTAGTTTGTTTTTAAATTGTTCATTGTGTAGTTGTGTGAGATGAGTAGTGGGTTGTAAACATTGGCTACCCTTAAATGGGTACCCAATTCTTGATTGTGTCACTAGGCTACACATCAATTGCCGTAAAACTTCAAAATTTCCTATTCTTGAGAGGCTAGGTAAGAACTTGTAGCCACAACATTGTAAACTTAAACTCATATATTTGATACACCTATAAATAACTTGAAGACATTAAACAAGAGAAAGGCTAAAGGGATTTTGGACAAGAAAATACATAATAACTTTACGATGAAATGAGATGGGAGGGGGATTATTAGTAGGGTTTTAGGTTATTTTGGGGGAAAGAGAATGATAGAAACATAATAAATGATCATCCATGAGCCTCACATTAAATTTTAGTGGTAAAATAAGTAAAAGACTAATTTCCATCATTTTCCCATCATTAGGTGGTGTGAGAAAGAATGAAGATGTCTTTTAATGGTAGAAAGCTCAAATCTATAACTTGAAGGTTAAGGAGATCAAAGTGAAGTGGATGGAAGTGATTTCATATTTTTCTTATCCATTTAGAGTGACATATTAGGTAAACAAGGGGAAGGGCTAAAAATGCATTGAAGGGAATACATAAATACTAATTCATAGGTGGGAGAAGATAACATCAGATGGTAAAGGTAAAGAAATAATATACAAGGGTTGAGAACACATGGAAAGGGGGAACACAAAAATATAAGAATAGGTAATGGAGAAATTAAAATGTTGTTAAATTCTAAATTACATTAAACAAAATGATGATAGAAGTAGAAAGGATTGTAATAAGAACTTGTAGATTTTAAAAAATAGGAGTATTAAAATAAAAAATTGTATGCAAAAATAGAAATAGAAAAAATAAACAACTTGGTACAAGAGGATGGAGCTCACTATTATATATTCTATCACAATGTACAAATGTCTACACAATGTGCTATACTCCTTAAGCATTGTCATCCAAAAAAGTTACAAAACTTATAATTTATTTATTTGAATTTTGACTCACTTGCACAACAAGAAAGAAGTAAAGTATATTAGATTCTATGAGAAATAAAAATTTGAGTCAAGATTTTATGTCAATCATAGATCACACATACTCCACTCAAGATATGATTGAAGATCAACATAGCAGAATTGAGAGAGAATCTTTAAAAAAGAAAACTTACGCTCGATAAAATACATGAGAGTATAGGAAATTCTCACAATACTCTTTTTGAATAAAAGAGAAGAGATATGAGTGCTATATGTAGCACAAATAGGTGCATATATACATCCAAGAGGTGTAATAACTCCAACTGCCCAAAATAAATGGGAGTTTCACCTCTTTCATAAATGCCAAATTACATGGTTGTACCAACTTAGATGAAGACAAATAAATGGTTATGAGAGGTGGCATACAAATCTAGAAGAAGGTAGCTAAATGATGTGACACATGTAGCTAATGGATTATTCCATGTGTTCTTATAATAACCATACATAAATAACCTAAGAAAGATTAATAGTATGTGTATCAAAAATTAAATATCCCCTAACATAAGGGAAATAGAAAACCTACACTTAACACCCCCTTAAGCATAGATTAGGTGGGTGAAAATATTGGTCCCAAAAAAAAAGTCCAATGAGGTACCCATGTTCTTGAAGAGATGCCCTAAAAAGAAGAATCCCTCATAAGAGGAATTCAACCTCCCTAAATAGAGAGATAAAATATCCCCAAAGTAGAGAGAGATAAAGTGAAGGACCAAGAAGCCCCTCTTGAAGTAGGCAACTATCACACCCATAAAAAATATTTTAGATAAAGGAACTTGCTTTGATGAAGGATTTTGTGAATACATCTATAATATGTACTCTAATGTTGGATAGTGCTTAAGACCAATGATATTTTCTTGAATCAACTCTTGGATGAGTGCATATGAATCTTAATTGTGTTTGGTCCACAAGTGATGGACTAGATTCCTTAAGATTTATAGTGCACGTAGGTTATCATAAAGGATGACTATAAGATTTTTAATGGAATTCCAAACTTGAAATTTTTATGAGAATAATTTGAAACCAAATATCCTCAACAATGGCATTAGTTTCCCAACAATACTCGGTCTCTGCACATGAAAGAAAAATTATAGTCTACTTCTTACTCAACCAACAAATTAGACCAAAACCAATAGAAAAGCAATACCCTAAAGTATTCTCGTGATCCTAAGAATCACCTGCCTAGTTTGAATCTCGATGTCCCACCAATTCAATGTCCACATATGATGCATATTTAATCCTACAAATGTGTACCCTAAATGTAGTACACAATTTTCTTAGACGCTTTCCAATGCAACTTGTGTGACTCCTACATGAATTGAGAGACCATTCCCACATTTTTTTTACATCACCACTGTTTGGCCCATCATGATCCTACACTCACCCATATAGTAAATACTCACATAAAATGTGTAACAAACTACTCACCTAAGCCCTCATTTTATAACAAATATAGGCAACATCAACAAAATAAATATGTATTCATAAAAATCAGTATAGGCATACAATGTTATATATATGTTAGTAAAACAATAATATATGTATAAGAAAGCCATATAGGCTCACAAAAATTTTGTATAGGAATCAAATGTTGCATGTTGGTAATACAAAATATACATACAAGAAATCCATATAGGTATACAACAAATACATAATATAATCAATCCTCTAGATTGGGATGGAAAAGTTAATAACTCTTTGAATATTGAATAGATTGTGAGGAAAGTGATGTTTACTACTTTTGAACCACTAACTTGACCTCCTTTACAATTTTTTTTGGAGGTCCACCTAATACTATACAATAAAAAGCATACACCTTAAGATATTAAAATGCTATATGATGACATTAACTAAAAAATTACTTACCACCAGTTGATAATCAATCTCAAACATTAATAGCCTCTCTTCATCCATTTAAGGGGTAGGTTCACTAACTAAAGTTGTGACTCCCTACTACAAGCACCAAGAAAAAAGTTAGACTATAGATTACTGTCATTCAAATTTACAATAATAGACATGGGATAAAACAAGAAATAGAATATGAAATTTACTAATTTGGCTTATACCTTTGTTAAAGGCATTGAAGATAAAATTATCATAGTAATTCCCACTTCTATTGTGCCATGAATATCATAAGGTGTTTGATCTAATGTCATCAAATAAAAATTGAACATTAGTCTACCAAAGTCTATCTAAAATTATTTACAAACATAATGAGTAAAAATAGTTAATCTTACCTTAGTGAAACTTAGATGACCACTCCCACCAATAGGTCTTGACATTGAAGGTCTAGCATCCACCTATTCATCATCAAATATGAATTGTAAGATTATCATTCATATGAGGAAAATATATTTACATGTACTATATTTATTTTTTCGTTACTAATTAAAAAATTGTGAACTTGACATGGCCATACAATTGGGAGTCAAAGGGCCAGAAGATGTAGGATGAACACTCTGACCCTAAAATTTTATTACATATAATTTACATTAATTTTCAATCATCGTCAATGAATATAGTTAATCTTAGATTTCAAAGAGAAATCTAGTAAATTGCATCTAACCTTATTCAAAATTATATTTTCATCAATTTCAAATGTCATATCCAACAAATCATCTATGAACACCATATCATCTAATATGGATGTGTCTTTCTCCTAGTCCCATGTGTCCTAAGCATATTCAAACCCATACTCAATGATAAACCCATAATTTTGGCAAAGGTGAGGCAATTTTTGAGACTTGGGAGCCTTGCCCATGTTGTCCTCTTCTAAAGGTTTATTATGTTGTTACAATGTCTATATGAGAGAGTTGATAAAAAATATCCTTCACAACAAAAGGGGTCATGATGTATTGAATGTTTGGCCTAAAAAGGGGTCTTTAAGCCTATTCTTAGGCACTATATTCCCCCTATTTTTCCTATGCAAATTCCCCACCTCACCTTTAAATTCACACATGTCAAAGTAATCTGAGATATCATAGAGGACAAACTTGTAATAGAGTTTCCTCAAAAAAATTATGGGACCTCATTGTTGTTGTATCAGGATGGTGAAAAACTATCCATGACCTCTCCCAAAAGAATCCCTTATACCTTGGTGTTTCCACCAATGAATAGGGAACCTCTTTCAACTAGTGTGTAGGGGTGCATTAGTTCATGGATCAATAAACAATGTGCATAAATCAAATTAGGATATTTTATTATCTTCATTAGTACAATAATTTTGAGGAATAAAATTGTTGCGCTTCCTCCTTATTGGTCCACATGTTAATTTCACCACACACAAAATCTATATGAGAGATGATAGATTTCAATGACGTTGTGAGATTTGTTTGATGAGAACTAGTTGCATTTAGATATTTTAACCTATCAATCAATGCTTGGAGTTTCCTTTTATTATTTTCAATTTTATCTATTAGGTTTCCTTGTGTTTCAAGAGGATATCATGGAATTGATGAAGGAGTTTGTTGAGGTTTTGGTTGTCCATGTTCTTCACTATCATTTTCATGGTATTGGGACATAATAACCCAACCACAATAACCCTGGACACAATAACCCCGTCATAATAACCCAAGGACAAAATAACCCAGGGTCATAATAACCCATGGACAAAATAACCCGTGGTCAAAATAACCCATGGACAAAATAACCCATGTAATTTATAAATTTTGCTTTCCTTTTTGTATATTATTACGGGGATATTCTGTCCATGGGTTATTTTGACCACAGGTTATTTTGTCCTTGGGTTATTGTGATTGGGTTATTTTGTCCAGGGTTATTTTGGACAGATTATTATGTCTTGTAACCTGTTTTCATTTCTTGTTGAACTAGACTTTGAAGAATTTTGAATTCCTAAAAATTAAAAAACATTGAATCAAAATAGTGGACAAATTGGTATTCTATTCAATTTATATAGTTAAAAACTACGAAAACCTACCTTCTTAACCTCATGAATGTTATGGCACCATTTTTTGGAAAATTGATCCACTCCAAAACAGGTATGTGCTATTCCTCATTCATGTTTGTCTATTATAGAGGTAGGGGGTTGAGTTTAAATGAACTTGAATTTTTTATTTTTTATTTTTTCATTTTATGATAGACATAATGCAAGAACATTATGATGTGCTTGTGTTGTGTATTAGTTGAAAAAAGTGGTTGTGGCCACTTTTTGGTCCCCCATATTTTTGCACATACCTCAATACAATTACAAAGTTATATTACAATACAATGTAGAGTATTTACATTACATAGTTTTGACCAAATTTATTTTAGTTAGTGCAATATTTTCATCTAAAACTATCCTACTCATAGAAGATGTGGTATTTTTATACTTTATTGTTTACGAACTCTTAGAAAGTGTAACTTTGAGCCACCCTTTTTCATATTAGAAATAATTTTTATAAAATATAGATATTTTCTTTGGCAAAAATTTGGATAGATTTCAAATTTTATATATACATACATGTATTGTATAATATTTTAATTACTTTTCATAATTTTTTGTTTAAATTCACTACAAATAGGCCATTATAGCCAAACATAAAATTTGTTGGAAATTCAAAATATGTATGCTAATATTTGTTTAAAAAATTAAGAAAAAATACAATACATTGATGGAGAGAATCTTTGTTAAAAGGGTATGATTTTTTATTTAATATAAATAGTTACACAATAAGGTGAAGGCCCATAAAAGACATTTCATTTTCAATAGACCCAACTTTAAAGATTTGTGAAAAATTTATCAAATTTTTAAAAAATCTCCCATGCACTAAAGCTTCAAGTTAACTAAATAGAAAGGAATTATGAAAAATAAAAATTAATATAAAAAGTGGATGCTTGTCAACCTAATTTTTTATAAAAAAAATATAATTAAGTTATAGTGTTAATTTTATAAAAGCACTATATCAAAATAATTTTTTTTAATAAATAAATAAAATATAAATATAAACTAAACTAATAGTTTCATATTTTATTAGTTTACATCATTTTAAAATTTAAAATAAATGTCACTTTTAGTTGCTTTAAGTTAAAAATATGAGCTTATATGGACCATATTTTTAATAAAAGTGCAACATGGTTCTAAAATTTCATCCATACATTAGGTACAATCAATTCCATAATGCCAAGATAATGGCACAAGTCTTGGCAATGGCTAGAAACATAATAAGATCAATAGGATAAATAAGAGATCAATGACACAAGGCTTGATAATTATATGAAGTGAATATGATCAAAGGATCAATAAGATTGATATGATAGATAGAATCAATGTCACAAAACCTAAGAATGGTGCAAGTCTCTTAGATGTAACAAGTATGCTAATAAGATAAATGCTATAGATCTGGCTAATTGATGTAGATCCATGGTTGGCTAGCAATCTTGCATCAACCAAAATAATATTTTAATTCAATTTCCTAAGGTTTTGTAGGTGATTATCTTGGTGAGGTAATTTTCAAATTTGTATTAAGTTAAACATTAAATAATTACCCTTTTTATTATTTTGTTGCAATTTTGGGGTGTGGAGATAATTTAAGGGCATTTTGAAAATTGTCTACTATTGAAAAAAAATGGCAATACATATTATTGGGAGTGGATTTGGAGGGATTTATAAGTTTTAATTATGCATTTAAAAATTTCTAAATGCATTCGTGAAAAAGTGGGCACCCAAGGTGAGTTGGAAGGAGTTACATTGGAAACTACCCTAAAATCTAGGAATGGACTCCAATTTTGGCAATTTTAGTGGGAGTGGGTTTATGAATGCATTTTTAATATTATGGAATATTTTTGGCATTTATTTTTGGGAGGTTTCTTCCCAACTTGGTTGTGGCTTTTTACTAGAGAAGCTTTGGGATCCTATTTTTGAAGATTACAGACAATTTGGACTTGATTTCGGACCTTTGGTAGCCATTCTTGGCTAGATTGTGTAGGTTGTTGTTGCAGATGTGGATTTTATTAGAGAAGGTGGAAAGGATGTTTGGTTGCAGGTTTGAAGGTGTGTGGACAACAACAAATAGATTTGAAAGTGGTTGCTTTATTACAACAATAACTTCTCATTGAAGATTGCATATTAAAGGAGCTAGAAGCTACAAGAAGGGGATAGATTCAAGGAGGTCAATTTGTGATTGATCTTTGCTGTTTGTAATAACTTATATCAGTCTTATTTCAGTTTTTAATGGTTTATATAAGCCTATATGGCTGTATATGATGTATTTTCATTTTGGTAATGATTTCTATGTAATACAAAGAAAAGTTGAATAGTTAATGAATCAAACTATTTGCAATTTTTTTGTATTATTTCAAACAATTTTTGAGTTGAATCTTATGTTTTTGGGAATTTATGAATGAGGATTGGATCTTAATACATTACTAATAAAACATAACAATAAGAATCTAATCACTAATGCATAATACATGGGAAGCACAATGACCCTAATGTAGGATCAACAAATACAATAAGATTGTGTAGGCCTTTATTTTTACTATAATAAATTAATTATTTTCCTTCATTTCCCCCCACTTAGCTAACTTGAACACCTAGGACATAAGGAAAAATAATATTTTTATAAATATTTTTCAAAATAAATTTATAATTTTAATTTTACAAAAATATAACAATTTTGATAGGTACCCTTTATGTCTAAAATATTTATCATAAACAAAAATAAAATATACCCTTTTGAAGAGGATTCTCTATTCTAGTGCACCATATATTTATTAATTTCTTATACTAAATTTTAGTGCATTTCTTTAAAAAAAATATTCATATGTTTGACTATAATGACATAATTAAACAGTAAAAAAATTGAAATAATAAAACTAATTAAAATATAAAAATTATTCAATTTCAGGCTATGGGCCTCTTATTAAACCATATTTTTTTATTTTTTTAAAAATATGCCTAGTTGGATAAATCTAAATTGGATATTTTAGTTTTATTCAACAAAAATTCAACAAAAATTCTTAATAGAAACAATAGGTGAACTAATTTTTGCACTAGGCCCATAGCCTTGGCGAATCTATGTTGGATATTTTAGTTTTATATTTTTTTTATTTTATTAAACCACAGGGAGAACATATCTAACAAAAAAATATAAGCCTTGGTGAATCTATTCTTAATTCAGTATCAACCAACATTTTGAATCTATTTTCATTAGATGGGCCAAAAAATTCACTTTGAGAATATAACATAGCTAAATTTTGTATTATAAGAACACTTAAAATAAAAAGTTTGTTTTTAATTGGAAAAAGAAATAAAATAAATTACAACTAGAACTATTATAGAGTTGTTACATAACAAAATAAACCCATTCACAAAGAAAATGAATAAGGTTGTAACATCACATCAACATAATATAATAAAAAACCATAAAATGTTACACAAAATTACTAACATCAATCCCAAATAGAATTACAATGAGATCCATAAACACTACATAACATTCACCATCAGCCAAAGATTCAAGATTATTCCTTAAATGATCATGAGTAGATAAAAAGATAAGTCTAAGATAATTGCCACACATAGTGGTCTCTAATTGTATATTCCAGTGCATAAGAAGAAGAGCACTTTCCCTTTTACTCCAAGATCCATAGGCTAAGGACTGCCTATCAAACTCATTCTTAGCATTCACCTAGTCAAATTAATAATACTTCTTTGTTTTATGAATCCTACCATTGTGAATCAAATCCTCCCTCAAACCAAGTCCAAGCAAAGTTGACTTGTAGTAATTGAGCAGACCAACTGTAAAACTAGGATAATGAAAATTTCAAAGATGCACTATCCTCGATAACTATATGTAGCTGAAGAAAAAAGTTGTGTAAGTTCTCATTAGATTTTATAGAATGATGTACATTTTGCATATTAGCTAAATGGATGGAAAAATTAACACAAATCATTTGTAATTCAATTTGAGGGGCAAGAATGGTGTTAGAAAACATAGTGAGACAACGAAATCTCTAGAGAAGTTTGATGATCACTTGCCTACAAGTGTGGGATAAAATATTAAAGGAAAGAAAGGGACCCCAGAGAATTGATTTTCAAGTCCAAGATTGGGAAAATAAGGCAGGTAGAGAGGTGAAAAATATAAGCCATAGGTTATGAGCATGGGTGCAAGACCATAAAGCATGCTTTATAGACTCCATTTTGGCATAAAAATGACAAGTGGGATGAGGGTAAACAAATTTAAGGTGATTTCCAATATGAAGTTTAACATGAAGAAGTTTCCATGAAAGAAGTTGAGATTGAGTATTAGCTTTGGAATTCCAAATTTGATGATTGAATTTATTCCACTTGGAATGAAGGAAGGATCAATGCCATTTCTCATTGAGACAAGGTGTGATGGTGATAGGAAGAAGTTGTTTATAGATAGCCCGAAGGGGGAAAAAATGGATGCTACAAGTATTAGACCATCACCAATATTTCATAAAATTAGCATGACAATCTAAGGAAAGCAGATTATGAAGTTCCAAAGAAACCAACTATTGGATTTCAAGAATTGGTTGTTTATCACATGCAAATAGGTGGAACTGAGATTTAAGATAACGCCATGATTTCCATTGGAAAGTGGAAGGGTCCCATAAGTCATGAAACACTTGAATACCATTTTTAAAAAGGTGATTACCTTTGAATATATTGATGGTACCTAAAGGACGACATTTTGTTGCATCAGTCGATTCCACCAAATAGAGGAGTAAGGAAAGCTCTGTCCATCGCTAAAGGATTGGCCAAACCATATCAATTTTGTTGAAGTGATCTACTAGGTTTTGAATCCATGAATCACAATACTTTTACATAATTTTAATTATGTTTAGTGCAATATCCCATACCATACATATTGTAAGCACACATGTAACAAATAACATCTCTAAATTATTTATCACATAGTCCATTTAGAATTCCTCTTAAAAACTAAGACAAAAATAGATCACAACAATGATCAAATCAAAAGAACAAGGAAGTAGATGAAAATGTCTACATTCAAATGATCATATTTATATATGAGAGAGAGAGAGAGAGAGAGAGAGAGAGAGAGAGAGAGAGAGAGAGAGAGAGAGAGAGAGAGAGAGAGAGAGAGAGAGAGAGAGATTTTAATTAGGTTCCCCACTAAATTGCTAATCCCTTTTTTCAACTTAGATACTCCAAATACTATTGAAGATTAATGAGATGTTCTAATTAAAGTATGAGGGGCATTACATGGCTTCTACATTTAATTTGGATGATGCTGATTGGGAGTAGTTGATTGTTGTTACAAATTTTGCTACTAATATGGTTGACTCTCATTATAAATGAACAACAACGAGAAATTATGAGCATTAGATACCTATTAATACATTATAGGACCTATTGTTAGTTTTATTGCCAATTTGTGCTCATAGGAAACCTATTAATGGATTTTGCTTTTGTATGATTCCTCTAGAGCCTATTAGACTTGGTTTTGTCTTGCTACTTCACAAAAATTCAATTTATATAGAGATCACTTCAATAAATGTGTATTTGATTGGGGTTTGGATGATGATTCTTAGAATGTGTGATTAGAGGAGATATTCCTAATGCAAGTCATATTTTTTATTTAAAATTTTATAATAAAAATTAAAAATAAATTATTATTGAATTCTTGTCTTTCTCAAATTAAAAATAAGTATTAAAACAAATAATTGTTAGATGATTCAAATAAAAACTAAAAGAACCAATAATTATTGATATTTGAAAATTACAAACTTTCTATTAAATCAAATTCTTATAAATATTTTTATACTTAATAGTATACTTATTTTTATAAGAATTATAAAACCTGAAGTGTAATCCAATCATAATAATTAAAATCCTTTTCTTACATACTATAAATTAATAATTAAATGGAATCTGAAGGTCATATTCACCTCTGTAGAATCAAACTCTCCTAACCTTCTGGATGATGCCGATTGGAAAATCGTTGTTTGGCAAGTTGTTTATGCCTTGGGTCTTGGCATTAGATGTACTGTACAATCACCATATTTATCGTCGCTTTGCAGCAAAAGGAACAGTCATCCGTAGAATCAAAGCATGCGAGCATTTCATTCTCATTATTAAAGTGATGAATTATGAGCATTGGATACCTGCCCTTGATGGGATAAATCTTTGACAAATCTTAATGGAATAAACCTTATTTCCCTCTCGCGCAGTTACTCCACATGGTACATTTCTTCTTGACTGAACAATGCTTACACAAAACCATTCTCATGCATGAAGTATGCAATGCATGGATGGTAAAATGATGCATTAAAAATTGAAATAATTAAAAAAAAAAAGGTTGGTTGTTATTTTATGAAATGTATTCATCACATGTTCCTCTCAAATTTAATAGGTGATAAACTAATGTTGAATTTATTATGAAAGAGGGAAAATTCACAAGTCCATGTACAATCCTATAATAATTTATAGTTCAAAATGCTCTACTAAGTGTGGTGAATTTGCTGCTCACTATTGGTTCATTCAAGCTTGACAAAAAAGGCCGATACCTAGAAAATCATGCAAAAGACATTGAGCCAAATGGGAGAAAAATGTGATCCTCACGTATATTACCATCAGATTAGGAAGTTCATGTAAGGCTGGCGAAGTAATCTGGCACGTCCAAATGGAATGTTTTATGAAAGTGTGTGGAGTTCAACTCCAAATTTTTCTATGGAGTTACAGGTGCTCAATCATGCTTTTGGTCCTCTTTCAGACTATTTGTAGGTATCTTGATCTTGATCTTAAAGGTAATTATTATCTTACTGATCAAATCTCAGGTTCCCTTTTTTATTGGGCAATTTATTTTGTACACAAATCAATCCCTATAATTCAGTTGTTCCATCTTTTGTTGCATGGATTACTTCAATCACTATGGTCTAAGTCTATTCATTTCTTCAGGTCATGTGTTTGCACATGCCCCCATCCCATCGTTCTTGCATTCAACATATTGAGAACGACCCTTCAATATGATTATTTGTCACTGCTCATATGTCGGAGCTAGGCGAGTGCTTTAGGTTTAGGGCTATTCACGTGAAATATGCCTTAGCATATATTACCCAACCAGGTAAAAAATTTCAAAAAAGATGAAAAAGGAACTGAGGGAACAGATTTTATTCCTTGCTTGCTTCAAAATGAAACAACTACAGAAGAACATCTTGTCAGTACTAATGAAGTTTGAAGGATGGTTCCTCATTTGGTTCACTCAACATCTTTGTTTCGTTGATGAATTTTGCAAAGCAAAATTGTGGGTTACATATTTATTGATTCTTTCTAACTATAATTTGTTAATCTCAAAGAATCTACATAGAATCTTGAACACCCAGACATTACTGGCTTTCCAATGGCTCTTGCACTTTGCTTGGATCTTCCAAGGAGAACGATTTGAAAATAAAATTGAAATTGATGGTATCAATATCTTATAGGTAATCTTTGGGTAATCTTTGACTATGCCATTTTTGAATAAGGCTTTGACTGTGACATCTCAGTGTTATCTACTTTTGATCTCACACTATCTCTTCTTCCTTTTAGCAATCCTAGATATACATATAGGTTGTTAGCTCATTTAGATTCTGTGAGAATTCTGTTCGCTTGATTTTGAAAATTTGATTTGTGGAAGTTGTCAAAATGAGCTCTTTTAGACTAAACTAATCAAACAATGTGATTTCAATAAATGTATTTCCATGTAAAAGTTCCAATAACTCAAAAAATGTGGTTTATATCAGCACTTATATGTTCTGTTCCATACTTTTTTTGCAATCCTGTACTTGGATCAGCTATGAGAAAATAAGATTTCTGATGTACAAAAAAAATAAAGAACTTGTTGGAAAGATCTTTTTTTGAGATTAATTTAGTTAATTTACAAACTGATTCTGATTTTCCTCTTGAGATGTATTGAAGTGGGTATGGAGAAATGATTCTTTCAGTTGAGATGAATATGACATTACCATTTATTAGCAATTATGTTTTTCTAGCTGATGAACTCACTTCCTAGGAAATACAAATATAAATATACATTGCAACAAATTTTAACATGACTATGCAAAAGAAAACAAAAAAGATAATGGCTTTTGGTAAGTCACTACATCCACAAGACTGGTTTTGTAATTTGTAAGTGCAATAATGAAAAATTTATTCTTTGAACTCTAAGTCATTGTAGCCTTACTGTGATGGTGTGATGGAACTGTTACAAGAGCCTCATGTTAGGAATTTTTTGCCAAAATGAATGACAAATGTGCATAATGTTCTCACTATTATAAACACATTTATCACTCTTCTACCTCCCACATTTTTCGGCGTACCCATTGCACATAAAGGTGCAATTGCTAGTTATACTTTATTGTTTACAAAATTTTAGAAAGTGTAACTTTGAGCCACCCTTTTTCATATTAAAAATATGTTTTTATAAAATATAAATATTTTCTTTGGTATTTTTTTGGATAGATTTCAAATTTATTTATACATGTATTGTATAATATTTTAATTACTTTTCATAAATTTTTCTTTAAATTCACTACAAATAGGCCATTATAGCCAAACATAAAATTTGTTGGAAATTCAAAATATGTATGCTAATATTTGCTTAAGAAAATTAAGAAAAAAAAATACATATGTGGAGAGAATCTTTGTTAAAAGGGTATGATTTTTTATTTAATATAAATAGTTACACAATAAAGTGATGGTCCATAAAAGATATTTCATTTTCAATAGACCCAACTTTAAAGATTTATGAAAAATTTATCAAAGTTTTAAAAAATCTCCCATGCACTAAAGCTTCAAGTTAACTTAATAGAAAAGAATTAAGAAAAATAAAAATTAATATAGCAATCTTTTGAATTTGTTTTCTTCGCTTTTTAGCAATTTTTGTTTAGTTAAATTGCTTTTTATTATCATATTTAATTACCTTTTTTAACTTGTTTTTTCTTATCATTAAGTTTTTACTCAATTATATTTTTAAGTATTATTTACCTTGTTTTGTTTTCTATATAATGCATTTGCATATTGCTTAATTTTATTTTGAATGATTGACTCATTTTTTTGATTGACTCATTTTTGAATATTTTCATATTACTTTTTTGTTTTTATTTTTTAATTCTTCTTTCTCATCTCATTTTCCTCACCTTTTATTAAGCTTGATCTGCATTCCCATATCATTTTTTCCTTTTCTTGATGATGGATCACTGAGTGTGATCTAAAACGTCTTTTTTCTTAAACAAAAAAATACACACAGTTGAATCCAAAAGCTAAGCATTCTAACTTCATGGACTATGGAAAACTCATACCAACTAAGTGGATGCTTGTCAACCTAATTTTTTATTAAAAAAATATAATTAAGTTATAGTGTTCATTTTATAGAAGTATTATATCAAAATAAATTTTAATAAATAAATAAAATATAAATATAAACTAATCTAATAATTTTACATTTTATTAGTTTAGGCCATTTTAAAAAATAAAATAAATATGTCACTTTTAGTTGCTTTAAGTTAAAAATATGAACTTCTATAGACCCTATTTTAAATAAAAGTGCAACATGATTCTAAACTTTCATCCATAGATTAGGTACAATCAATGACATAATGACGACCTAATGGCACAAGTATTGGCAATAGCTAGAAGCATAATAATAAGATAAAATAGGATAAATAAGATCAATGGCACAAGGCTTGATAATTACATAAAGTGAATATGATCAAAGGATCAATAAGATTGATATGATAGATAGAATCAATGCCACAAAACCTAAGAATGGTGCAAATCTCTTAGATGTAACAAGTACGCTCATAGGATAAATGCTATAGATCTGGCTAATAAAACATAACAATAAGACTCTAACGCATAATGAATGGGAAGAACAATGCCCCTAATATAGGATCAACAAATACTATAAGATTGTGCAGGCCTCTATTTTTACTATAATAAAATTAATAATTTTCCTTCATTTTCTCCCCACTTAGCTAACTTGAACACCTAGTACATAAGGAAAAATAATATTTTTTACAAATATTTTTCAAAATAAACATAAATTATTATTGAATTATTTTATCTTTCTCAAATTAAATTTGGATGATGTCCATTGGAAGTAGTTGATTGTTGTTACACATTTTGCTACTAATCTGGTTGACTCTCATTATAAATGAACAACTATGAGCAATAAATACCTATTAATACATTATAGGACCTATTGTTAGTTTGATTGCCAATTTGTGCTCATAGGAAACCTATTCATTGGTTTTGCTTGTGTATGATTCCTCCAAAGCCTATCAGACTTGGCTTTGTCTTGCTACTTCATGAAGAATCAATTTATATAGAGATCACTTCAATAAATGTGTATTTGCTTGGGGCTTGGATGATGATTCTTAGAATGTGTGATTAAAGGAGATTTTCCTAATGCAGATCATATATTTTATTTAAAATTTTATAATAAAAATAAATATACATTATTATTGATTTTTTTATCTTTCTCAAATTAAAAATAAGTATTAAAACAAATTATTTGAATAAAAATTAAAAGAACCAATAATTATTGATATTTGAAGATTACAAACTTTCTATTAAATCATTTCTTATAGATATTTTTATACTTCATAATATACTTATTTTTATAAGAATTATAAAACCTGAAGTGTAATCCAATCATAATAATTAAAATCCTTTTCTTACATACTATAAATTATCAAACTAAATGATAATTAAATGGAATATGAAGGTCATATTCACCTCTGTAGAATCAAACTTTCATAACCGTCTGGATGATGCCGATTGGAAGCCTTGGGTCTTGGCATTGTATCCACGTTAGATGTCTGTACAATCACCATCATCGTCGCTTTGCAGCAAAAGGAACAGTCATCCGTAGAATCAAAGCATGCGAGCATTTCATTCTCATTATGAAAGTGATAAATTATGAGCATTGGATACCTGTTAAAACTGCCCACTTTCATATGCCTTCGAAAAAGATGAAATGTGAGTTATGTGAAGTGACATCTCTGCCTTCACATCTGAAGTCTGCAATAGGTATGCATGTGACTTGCCTGAGTTGCAGGAACGTTTATTTTATGGCAGGCCAGAAAAGGGCAAATTATACGAAACCAAAATGCAGGTCAAAGAATACGAAAAGTAAAATATTTTATGGCATGACACGAAAAGACAAAATATACGAAAAGTTAGATTTGTTTTGCTGCTTCTCATCTTTTAAGCCAGTCATGCCTCACAACTCACATCTAATGGGATAAATCTTATTGCAAAGATGGCATTGGCATGGAATTTGGAACGATGTGTACAATCAAAGTCATTGGAAATTGTGTGGTGGTGATTGGATTAAATATAATAGTTAAGGGAGAGGGGTCAATAGTGGATCGTGGTTGTGTTGTGGGTATAGTCAGTAGGTGACAGTTTGGTCCAACCTAATAATAATAATAAAAGATTCATTTTTTTTTCAAATCTTTTTATCTATTAATATGGTAGGACAGGTTAATGTTAAATCAAATTTTTGTCTTATTATGGGTAGAGTAAATATTTGCCACCCCCTTGAAATTAGGTGAATGTAAATAGATTTATTTATTTGCAAAATATAAATATTGTTTGTCACTTTAAAAATAGTTTAATGTAAATACATATATTTATTTTTAGAATATATGTTTTATTGGATTAAAAGTGAGTTAATGTGTAAAAAATCTATTGTCAACTAACCAACTTGGAAATACATTTTAACATATTACAATAAAACATGTTCCATTGTCTATCCCTCATTGACAAACTATTGGTTCCACCATGTTCATCTACACCATTGTTTTTTGTAATTTACCTGCAAAAATGCAAAAACAAATTCTCATATTCACTATGCAAATACAATTTTATAAAAGAAACGACTAATTATATCAACCATACTTCACAATTATACATGATATTAAATTAATCATAACAAAATATTAAAACAATCAACAATTTCAAATTTTCTAAAAACACCATTCAAATCACCAATTTGATTTTCTACGTACCCATTTCATATCACTTCTACCATTAATTTCTTCAATGCAACCTCAAGTTCTCTTCCAGAATTAAAATATCTCCACTTGCACCTACATATTCAAATTTATTCAACTTAATTATTTATACAAGAGATCAAAATTGTGCAATGCAAGCTAACCATTGAACATTTCAAACTTCCAAGTTTTTGTTGGAGACACCTATTCGAGAGTCATTCAAGGGAGCTCCTCCAAACTTCTACAGCCACCTCCTTCGGCATCCACAATATGTTGTTTTGAAACCTGCTTCATTTTTTTAACGCAGAGATATAGAAATTGATGTGAGTAAAATAGTTGCTCCTTTGGATGGTTGGCTAATCGTAGGTTTGGACCATTCTTGATCATTGTGTGGCAAAACACTGTTATGTGTATGTCATGTCATGTGGTGTACAAGCAGATTGTCACCCACAATGGCTATTTCCTTGCATTAATGGTGTGTTGTTTTCTCTTTCTCTCTAGACTAGCCACATTAACTATGCATTCCTTCCCATTTACTCATTTTTCATGGTGCCAAATTTCAAAGCATTCGAGCATTGAATGCTTCACAACCTCACTTATCTCGCTCACCCACATCCCGTTGCCTAAATGCAACTTCTCATTAAAAATGACATGTCCATTATGACTAATACTTAGAAATTATAAAGTGGTGAATAGGAATCATAAATATGCACAAAATAGCATTCAAACTCAATCCAGTACTAATTTTATTAGATGAAACATACGTAAATAGGGTTTTGTGTGTGGGTTTAAAATATGATATGATTAGAGACCCATTTTCCTTTATTTCATTAGGAAATAAGATCCACACAATAAATTGATTATCAAACCTTAGGTGAATCAAGCCAAAGTGGGAACTTGTAGATTTCCTTATGACTAAAGGAAGGGGGTCAACGTCAAACATCACTTTGGGCAGAAAAAACTAAAAATAGAAAATCAACACCAAAACATAGTGTAACACTAGAAATAGCAATATTAAACTCAAAATAAGTAGAACTAGAAATTAAATTGTAGATCTGAGAAGGGTGGAAATAGGTTTACCAATCACCAAAAGTGTTTTTCCAAAGAAGATCTAGGACTCATTCACCCATGGGCGAATGAGTCCAAGTGTAGGGGTTTTTTGTAGCTTCCAAGAGCCTCTAATACAAATCTAAATCTTCCAATCTATCCAAGTTTCATAGTCGGAATATCATAAATGACTTTTGGATCTTGTTTCCGTGAGATGAATTTTTTTTTGACAACTATGTAAATCTTGCACAAGTTAAGAGATCTTCAATCATTTTTCAACCTAAATATGCAATCACACATAAAAGATAGAAAAATGTTTGTTTTTGGTGAATAGGGGATTTCCTTGGTCAAATCTCATTTGGTAATCAAACCTTGAATTAAAATGAAACACAAAAGAAGGAATGAAGAATGAACAATACTAATATGTTACCACTCAACAAACACTTGAATGAAACCTTGATAATGGAGATCTTAGGAGACCTGCAACTTGCATGAAATGGTTGAATTGGATGTGTATCTTGATACTTGAATCTTGCTTGAAATGACACTTTGAATGCTTGAATTGATCATGAAATCTACATCACAATGTTAGCTCCAAAAACATGCATGATGCAAGAAGACTTTGGCATGATGAATGGATCTTGAATGTTGCAATAAAGATCTAATATATTTTCTCTTGAATGCCTTTGATTTCTCTTGAAAGTGATCTTGAAATCTCATAAAATTTCTCATGAATGTCTCTTGAAAATCTAGGTGAAACATATAAAATAACTATGTATTTATAGGTATGTATCATTTATTTCCCAAAATTCAAATTTCACAAGCTGACATTGAATTATAGATTTGAAATAATTAAAATACTGCCAATTTTTTTTTTAAATTTATGTCCTAAGGTTTAGGGAGGACCCATTCGACCATGGATGAATGGGTCCTAGGTCCATAAACCTAGGACACACATTGCTCAATATGAAGTGTTATGTCTAGGCATTAATTAGTGTCAGGTTTCCCTTTTGGAAAATGCAATTTAATAGACATGTAAATTAATTAATGGGCCAATTAAGGCATAATTGAGCTCAATTAATTAGGAGGGCCCAAATAAGTGTGTAAATATAATAAGGTACATTTAAAAACACTAAATTAAGGAATTATTAAGTCCAAATTAAAATAGGAGGGCCCAAAGAAGTGATAAAATGTAAAGGGTTACACTTTTCTACACTACATTTAGCCCGCACTTTAGTGAGATGATGACCCTGTGTCAAACTCACACTAAAGTAGACAATCAAGAGAGGTCTAATTGTACAATCATTGGAAGGATAAGATGACAAAATTCAAAGAGGATGATGAAGTCTCCAAGATCTAATATCTCATGGAAAAACCAACAAAGGCACAAGGAGACATATGACTATGTGAAACATATATATTTGTGTAGCAATGATAAGATACTTAATCATATTGTACCAAAGACTCAAAGAAAGAGAAAAAGGAAAAAGGAAAAGAAAAAATCAAGCCTCAACTATCCAATGAGATGTGGAACATGCCTCAAATGTTTGTCCAAAAGGGTTTAGAAGTGGAACTCGTTGTCCACTATGCAAATAATAGCATGCTCACACAACCTAGTGAAACTCCATTGTCCATTGGGTGAACCCGCGAGGGTAGAAAATGAAAGAATCTTATTAATGTCCAATACCATACCAAAGTTATACCTTTGATAACTTTAATAAGGCACCACACAATATGAAATTTGAGCTCCATCAGGCTTAGCAAGCTACAGTATGCTAAATACCTAGGAACAAATAAGGGAGCATAGGTAAGCAAAGTGTGTTATGCTTGGTGGCCATGAAAAGGTTGTAACTTCAAGCTAGATAAAGTTAGAAAGTTGTGTTATGCTAAACTCGTGAATACAAATGCAATGTGTTGTAGAAAAATGGCCCCTTGTCATTTTCATGGCCTTTTAGGTCTTGTTTCATGGTGTTGGAACTATTTTGCTTTGATTTTATGTTGCGACATAGCTTGAACATGCTCATTTAGGTACTAAAACTAAAAGAATGATGTCTTCTGAAGTTGTTGTGAAGTGTTGTAAGACATTTCTACATTCTTCTAGACTCTATTAATTATAATTCACCTAAAAATTGCCTTTTTATTCATCAACAAGTCCTATATTTTGAAGTGTTGTAAAGTCTTGTAACAAGCTTTCATGCTTTTCTAGGCACATCTTCACTATTTATCATTTTCTTATGCTTTATTTGACCCCTTTATGCTCTCATATGCTTAATTAAGTGCATTTTTTAGTATTATTCTAAAAACCAACATTAAATACAACACATCTCTTGACAAAAAATTTTAGTTCCTAGGTGGGACCCATTCGCCATGGGTGGCAAATGAGTCCCCCTTGGACCCAAATTCAAAATATTTTAAATTTCCTTTTGGTATTTTATTCAAAAACACTTGATGTTGGCCTTTGATGAGGTATGAACAAGTAACTAAGGTACAAGTGTGTATAAATAAGTGATTTTCTCCTCATTTTACAACATCTTTTCAAGCACATTTCAAGCACTTTGAAGTAGCCATTGACATTACTTCAGACTTGCATCATCAAGGGTTTGGTAAGATAATAGCAATTTCATGTTGTTAGTTTATCATTCCTTTGTATTTCATTATTTTATTAAGGGTTTGATTACCAAAAGTGGGGTTTGACCAAGGAAAACACCTATTCACTAATCTTAAACCATTTTTCCCCTATTGCATGCTTGTTTGCATCCTTTTGTGTGTAGATTTGGCAAGCTTTTTGGTGTTGAAGATTGGTTTACAAGTCAACTAGGTGCTTCAAGTCAACTCAAGTCTATTTCAAGCTTGGAAAAGGTTTTTTGTTTGTTTCTTGTAGAATTCACTTCGGCAAGATTTAGACAAGTAGTGATTTCCAGATCTGGTGTTGCAGAGTTGTCTACTAATTTTTCAAAAATTTGAGAGAGGACTGATTTGCCACCTATGGTGAATGAGTCCCACCTTAGGACTAAAAATCTGAATTGTTTTAGATTCCAGATCCCGACAGACATAAACTTGCTTCTAACAGTTTTTCACTAGGAGGAGGACTAATTCGACACCCTAGGCGAATGAGTCCCACTGTGAAAAATTAGTGATTTCAACCAGCATCCACAACATTCTAGATTCATTAGATTTTGCTTAGTTGCACTCATATTCATCTTGTTCCTTTCTATTATGCATATTTTCTTCATTTAGTTCATTGTTGCATTACACAATGTGTTTTCAAACATAGCTTAAATTTCATTTTTAATTCGTTTTCATTCATTTAAATCAGTCAATTGCATTTAGTTAACTTAATTTAGGTTAGAAAACATCACACATTGCATAATTTAAATGAACCATTAGCATTTTTTCTCCTATCTCTCTCCTTTTAGGTGAAAAACCCTAGAAGAGCAAGAGTTGATCATAGGAGCCAAAAAATCAATGGTTCATTTTGGTGAACCTAGCATTTGAGCACTTTGCATTTTTTATTTCATTGTAGTTTACATTTGCATTAACATTCAATTAGTACATTGTTTTTTTTTTGCATTTTAGGACATTTTCTCTTGCATTAGTGAAAACTTCATTTAGATTTCATTTTTGCATTGCATCTCATTGAAAAAACAAAATCTACATTATACATCTTTCATTGCATTTCGTAGAACATTAAAATCATTTTTAAAATTCTGAAAAAGACATAAAAACATCATATTGGGACTCATTCACCACCTAGGGCGAATTAGTCCCTCTGCACTTGTTAAACAACATTTTTAGCATTTTTCTAGAATTTGTCTGCATTTCCATTTTCTGTAGTTAGATCTCATTTACAATTAGCAACATTTTTGTTATTTTCATTTTAGACTCTTAGATTAGTTTCTATTTGCATTCTCCCCTCCTTTGTGGTACTTATATGAGTGTTTGGTGCCCCATTGATAATACTTTAGTGAGAAGAAGTTCTAGACTTATGGCCTCCCGTGATAAAACTTTCATTGTGGACCTTGGGATCTCACGAGCTCATGCTCCTAGTATGAAAAATGGTGCATCAGGCCTGGACAATACCACTTATATGCATTCAACTTTCCATCTAATGAATGTTGACAACCAGAACAACTTCCTCCCGCAAGAAAAGGTCATTAATATTCATGAGGATTTTCCACATTTACAACAAGAATTGTCACTTGAAAACATTTCCACCACTGCCATACCCACCATTGACAATCTTCATCGTTTGATTGAAAGTGATGATGGCTTGCAAGTGATGAATAGAATTTTCAAGATTTACAATAAACATGCCCCTTGTAATACCCAATCCAAAAGCATTCATGTAAGCCAAAGAGGACCTCAAGTTCCTCCCCCTTCAACCATAGCTTCCATACCAACTTATACCAATCTGCAAGTCCATACAACTATGCATCAGGCTAATTATGCAGCTACCTCTTTTCTAATTTCCACTAGCATTCCTACTTCTCTTGTGGAAGCACAAGTCCCTTCCACCACATTCACACTCCACAATACTCCTTTTACTTCCCCTCACATCACATATAATCCATCACCATTTTCCCTTCCATCTCAATTGACATACCCCGATCCCCTTCTTACACAACTCGTTACCATCATTTCATCTATGCAGTATCAACTTTCCACCATTAGTTAAGGTCAATTTGCTCCACCTACATATCATGTCCATAGCAGCCCTTTATCATTAGAAATATTACATACCCCAATGCCACAAGGGATACAAAAGCCTCAGTTTGAGAAATATCAAGGAAAAGGAGACCCTATCAACCATGTTAATGCTTATACAACTTTGTGTAGTGACTTCGTCCTTGATGATAAACTGTTAGCCAAATTGTTTCTAAGGACCTTGAAAGACACTTCCTTAGAATGGTTTTCCAACTTTCCTAATCATTCCATCTGTTCATTCAATGAATTGGTGGATGCTTTCATAAGTCACTTTCAAGTTCACATGACACCTAAAAAGACAATGGATGACCTCATGTGATGTAGACAAAACATAGATGAAAAAGGAATGACTTTTATCTCATGATACCAATCCGTGTATGCTCAAATTGATGCCAAGATTCTTGATGCACATCTGCAAAAGATGTTTATCAAAAACTTGCACACCCACCTTCAGTATAATTTAACAATGATGAAATTCCCTTTGTTTATGCATTTATGCACAACCTTGTGTGAATACCATAATTTTGTTTCAAGTCATGATTCAAAATCCACTTCCAACTGAGCTAAGAAACCTAAACACAATAATCAAAACCAGCATAACACACAAAACTTCTACAAACCAAATAGAGGCTTTTTATAGTTTAATCTGCTTCCTCAACTTCAACCACAGCCAACCCAACTCATTCCAAATCAACTGGCAGCTGTTAAAGCAATGATTCCTTATACCTATGGGGACCTGAAGAGACAATTTACTCCCCTACCCAACTTCATAACACAATGAACCAATTAATTCAACAATTCCTACTCACTTTTCCACCCGTCTGACTGCTTGATCCAAACCAACCTTTACCACCCACCTTCAAACCTAATGCTTATTGCCATTTTCATCGCCAAAATGGACATGACACTGAACATTGTAAGTGTCTAAAATATTTAGTTCAAGACCTCATTGATTTAGGCCATCTATCCATTATGGGTGTTAATGATCAAGGCAATAAGTCCATTGCACCCCAACTAGAATTTGCAAATTTTCACTAATCCCATGCCTAAACATACTACCTCATTTGTCAAGGCTAGATAACCTTCAACCATTGATGTAATGACTATTGATACAAACAATGAACAACATGATACAACTCCCTCTGTTACTATAGAAAGTCCTATGGATGAGCTAGTAGCTATGATAGACATTATCCCTTGTAAGGGACAAACCACTAAGTCTCTTGATATCACTTTTTCTACTAAAGACATACTACAAAAGCTTCCTGATGGTCCTCTTTACATAATTGGTAGAATCTATGATAAACCCACTAATGGGATATTAATATATCCCACTTGTGGTGAGAATGTGATCATAGAGGAGTTTGTAGTATTATATGAACTATATCAAGATGCATATAATAAACTAACTACATAGATTAAGATACATACTGGTTTTTCATGCCCTACGATTGGATCAATCGTGCTACCCTTACAGATAGGACCTAAAACTTTGGAGGTAACATTTTCAATTATTCCACAATCTGACCAATTTCGTTTGTAGCTAGGCCACCCTTGGATTTTCTCAATGAAAAGAGTCTCATCAATTGTTCACAAGTGTTTGAAGTTTCCACATGATAATGAGATAGTCACTAGACACCATAGTGGATTTAATCCTTTTGGCCTACACCTATGGAACCCATCACACCTTGAAAGGACTTCCTTTCCATAATTTATCAAAAGTTTAAAGCCAAAAAGATCATCAAATCATCTCTTCATGACACATCCCCATCCACCTCCGCACCTCCTATCATAGACGAAACCATGTTTCAACCTAAGTTTGACATTGAGAAAACCATACAACCTCCTGAACAACAACCCCTTGATACTTCCCTGCCGTCGTTTAAATGGCCAAGGGAAAATGAAACCACTCCTATCATGCCGCCTCACCTTAAACAAGTGTATAAAGCTAAAGATAATGTGGTTGATCCATCCTCTTCGGTTTCTTCTATTCTTCCCTCTTCATAATTAGAAGAACCTATGATGAATCAATCCACTCTTACACCTCAACAACTCCAAAAAAAATTAAATGGAATCGTGGTGCTAGGGAATGAAGTCATCGTCGTTGTCTCCTTGCTCGTCAATCTCACATAGAAGAAGATAAAGAAAATCAACCTTTCCCTTTGACTAAAGTAATAGATGACCACCCTCCTTCTCCTAACCTTCCACATGACAATCCAGTGCAACCTTCTCAACAAAATAAACCAATCCAACAACCTCAGCTTTTGATACATCCATCCTTAGAAATCACCCTTCGTCCTCATGTTTTCATTAATCTTGATGATGATGATGATGATTATTATTATTATTATGATGATGATGATGATGATGCGATAATAGAAAAAATATATGAAGAAGTGTATAATGATTTAAATTATTTATTTTCATCCACAATGATCTTAAAAGATACAACCTCTCCACAAGGAGAAGAACCTGGTATGAATCCTGGTTCGATGCTTGCAATTCTTCCTTTAGAGAGGAAACTGCCCTTGCATTACACTGAACATGATTGGGAGGTGGATGACATGTTATATGGTTGAATCGCATTCACCTAACTAGCCTTTTTTCTTTTTTATTTTTATTTTCCTTTTCATGTGTATCATGTTCCTTGATATCGTGTGTTTGTTGTTCCCTCTCTTTGTACACTTCTTCTATTCATATCTCTCTTCTTCTATATGTTGTACATTGTCTTTTTTGCTTTTTTTTGTGTTTTCCTTTTGGGGATGACAAAAAGCATAGAGATGCCCTATGTCTCTTCCATGTTGACCCACAAGGCCTTTGTCTTTTTCTCTTTTTTTTTTGTGTTCTGCTTTTGGGGATGACACAAGGCATTGATACTGAAATGTCTCCTTCATGTTGACCCAAAAGATTTTTCATTTTCTTTCACCCTTTCATTTTCATTTTTCTTGTGTTTTCCTTTTAAGGACGATGCAAAGTGTTGAGACCGCAATGTCTCTTCCATGTTGACACAAAAAGAACTTTTGTTTTCTTTTGTTTTTGCTCTCTTTGTGCCATTCTTCTAGTTCTATGTGCTTTGGGGAATGATGACAATTTCATGCTCTTTCATAAAAACATTGCAACAATGAAAATACTGACCCCAAAACCATAGATCTCTTATGTGTTTGGTATGCTCTTTTCTAGGGGGAAAATCCCTTTCTTTGCTTTTCATTTTTCCTTGACATGACACAACCTACCTTTGAAACATATGACTTGGCATAGGGCTTTCCAAGTTGGATATCATTTGTTGTTATCCTTTTGCATTTTATTTCCTTCTCTACTTTAAAGTAATTGCTCACAGAATGATGTGTGGCAATTCCTTTAAAGTGGAAGGCATACATTATCATAATTCATTTGCATTCTTGGTTCCTAGTGCAGCCTTGTCATTTATGTTTAATGCATTTGTCACTTTGTGAATGACATTGGGTGTGATGTCCTTCATAAGTGTGATTTATCTAATCATATTGCATTTGTGTTGGCGGCCTGATGTGACGTACTACATCCCCTAAGTTGCGAATATATTATTCCTTGATTGGTCCTCACTTGGAGACATTAGACACAATGTTCCCTAAGGGACTGACCTTGCATGAAACTGAACAAGACTCCTTTGAACATTTTACACTTTTACACTTTACATTTTTTCATTTTACCTTTTTTCCACCTTGCATAACGCAACTTGCATGACTGTGGTACCTTTGTTCTTTTTGTTCATAGAATTTCTCTATGTGGCACCTTGTTAAAGTTATCAACGGGTATAACTTTAATATGGTTGAACGGGAAGCCCACCTAGCGGCACAAATTTTCCCCATAGCCACCTTTGTTTTTGTGAGTGCATACCAACTAGCATACGTATCTTACCTTTTTGGGCTTTCTCACCTTGCAAACAACTAGATCTATGGCCCCAAAGTGAGTACATTTGGGACTTCTCACCCCATAGATAGCCTGAAGTTTTGTGGCCCCAAACTGAGTACACATTCTCTTTTTTACACAATTATCCTAGATCTAATCCACAACTAGTTGGATTGACAATCAAAGCTTCATCGAATTCATCTCAACACTTGTGTGTTCCTTTGTTCTTATGTCTAGTTTTCGATGGGATCTTCATCCTAGGGGCTTGATCATTGCCATTCCATCTTGCTAGCGTAAGTGCATTTGAACCCTCCTCTCAATGTTCATGGCTACTTTAGTGTGATTTTGAAGCAAGTTCATCCTCTCACTAAAGTGGGGGCTAAATGTGTTGTAGAAAAATGGCACCTTTTCATTTTCATGGCCTTTTAGGTCTTGTTTCATGGTGTTGGAACTATTTTTCTATGATTTTATGTTGCAACATGGCTTGAACATGCTCATTTAGGTACTAAAACTCAAAAAACAACGTCTTGTGAAGGTGTTGTGAAGTGTTGTAAGACATTTCTACATTCTTCTAGACTCTATTAATTACAATTCACCTAAAAATCACCTTTTTATTCATCAACAAGTCATATTTTGAAGTGTTGTAAAGTCTTGTAACAAGATTTCACACTTTTCTAGGCACATGTTCATTATTTATCATTTTCTTATGCTTTTTTTGACCCTTTTATGCTCTCACATGCTTAATTAAGCATATTTTTTAGTATTATCCCAACAAACAACATTAAATACAACATATTTCCTGACACAAATTTTTAGGTCCTAGGTGGGACTCATTCATCATGGGTGGTGAATGAATCCCCCTTGGCCCCAAATTCAAAATATTTTATATTTTCTTTTGGGATTTTATTCAAAAGCATTTGATGTAAGCCTATGATGAGATATGAATGGGTAGCTAAGGCACAAGTTTGTATAAATAAGTGATTTTCACCTCATTTTACAATCTCCTCATATATTCAAGCATTCCATCTCACATTTCAAGCGTTCAAGAATTTTACAACATCTTTTCAAGCACTTTGAAGCAACCATTGACATTTCTTCAGGCTTACATCATCAAGGGTTTGGTAAGTTAATAACAATTACATGTTAGTTTATCATTCCTTTGCATTTCATTATTTTATTAAGGGTTTGATTACCAAAAGTGGGGTTTTACCAAGGAAAACCCCTATTCACTAACATTCAACCATTTCCCCCCTATTGCATGTTTGTTTACAACCTTTTGTGTGTAGATTTGATAAGATTTTTGGTGTTGAAGATTGGTTTACAAGTCAACTATCTGCTTCAAGTAAACTCAAGCCTATTTCAAGCTTCGATAAGGTTTTATGTTTATTTGCTACATAATTGACTTTGACAACCTAACAAGTAGTGATTTCCAGATCTGGTGTTGCAAAATTATCGCCTGATTTTTCAAAAATTTGGGA
>VDFB02086081.1:354368088-354544653 GCA_007258455.2 Sequoia sempervirens | reverse complement strand
TAATAGATGGGTTTTGCAAGCAAGAAAGAATGGAAGAGGCTGTTCAGTTTCTTGAGGAGATGCGTGGTCGTGGGCTTTATCCGGATACTGTGACGTTCACTACACTAATCGATGGGCTCTGTAAGCAGGGAAGAATGGAGGAGGCTGTTAAACTTCTGGAGGAGATGCGTGGCAGTGGGCACTTCCCAGACACTGTGACTTTCACTACACTAATCGATGGGTTCTGCAAGCAGGGAAGAATGGAGGAGGCTGTTAAACTTCTGGAGGAGATGCGTGGCAGCGGGCATGACCCAAATACTGTGACTTTCACTACACTAATAGATGGGTTTTGCAAGCAAGAAAGAATGGAAGAGGCTGTTAAGTTTCTTGAGGAGATGTGTGGTAGTGGGCTTTATCCAGATACTGTGACTTTCACAAGACTAATAGATGGGCTCTGTAAGCAGGGAAGAATGGAGGAGGCTGTTAAACTTCTGGAGGAGATGCATGGCAATGGGCACTTCCCAAACACTGTGACTTTCACTGCACTGGAGGAGATGATGGTAGGAGAGGGCATTAAGCCTGATGTTGTTACATATAATACTATAATTTTAGGTCTGTGCAATATGAGGAGGTCCCAAGAGGCAAGAAAGCTTCTGGACGAAATGGCTGTGAAAGGCTGTGCTCCAGATATGTTTACATATAATGTTGTGCTCCGTGCAATGCACACGGAGGGAATAGCAGAAGCAGCTATTGAGCTTTTAAATGAGCTCACTAGCAAGGGGTACATACCTGATGATTATACTTACAGTATCATATTTTTCCTCTGCAAGGATGGCAACCTCAATGCTGCTCTGAAGTTCATATATAGTATGCTTGCCAGGGATTGTATTCCAGACGGTAAGATTTACTATGTGCTGGTGAAAAGACTTTTAAGGTTGGGGAAATCTCATCAAGCAACGCAGCTTATGAAAGAACTGGAAGCAAATCTTCAGCAACGCAGCTTATGAAAGAACTGGAAGCAAAGGGCTTCTATAGTCAAAGCCCATCACATTCTGAAATCATTTTCTCAAAAAATCAGTGATTCTTAGGCCATTTCTGGCCTGCTATAAGTAACTGTTCAAATCAGGAAATTGCATTTAAAGAATATACTACTCCACCATTTGGTTACCATTTCGACATCTGTTCATGGTAATTGTTTTTTGCCGCCCAGAAGTGGGTTCTGATTATTGAGCTCTATAGTATTCGGGATGTGAGCTTGCCATCATGACCTTGACCATAAAAAGGATGATTCATGCTACATCAAGGGATACAAAAAGCTATGGTAATTTATAGAGAAATGTTGAAGAAAGTCCCAATTAGAGAAGCAATAGAATTTAGTGAAATTTGATGGAAAAGAGTTTCCGTTCAGAGATCATGACTTTTATGACACTTTTGAATGTCTATCTATTAGGAAAGGGTAAGGATATGGTAAAGCTTGCTACGCACTACACAGTAACAGTGCCTTAAAAAGACAATGGCAAATGGCTTTCTCAAAATAGGAAAAGTGCAAGGAACCATCATTTTCTTGGACAAGTTGTTGGATAAAAATTAATAAATGAGATTGTATTTTTTATGCAACTGGAATAACGTTACTCTTACCAAGGAGGAAATATATTGCAATTTCTTCATTGGAATTTGCCATCGTAACCCCTGTTTGGTATCAAGCAGCATTTGGTTTCAGCGAGGC
Source organism: Sequoia sempervirens (assembly GCA_007258455.2). Lineage (NCBI taxonomy): Eukaryota > Viridiplantae > Streptophyta > Pinopsida > Cupressales > Cupressaceae > Sequoia > Sequoia sempervirens. The sequence goes on along the minus strand of VDFB02086081.1, from coordinate 354,542,948 downwards.
GACAAAACTTGAGGTGAGCTTTCTTTTCTCATGTTGTCAGGGAATTGTGTAATTGTACATCATTACAACCGCATCAGTATAGGTTTAACCTATTAATATTATGAATTATTGTAGCAAAATTAGCAGTAGGGATATTTATTTCTTGTGGTTTTATTCTTTCTAGTTCTTAAAGTTTACATTTGAAGATTGGTTATAATCATAGTTAGTGAAACACTGATGTGTATTTCCTGAGTCATTGACAAATAATATGTTAGCAGTAGTAAAAAACCACCACTACTGCCACTGCTTCTGCTGCCTCTTCTGATGCCGCTGCCACCGGTAGCAACAAAATTTGAAAGAAGAAGAAAAAGAAGAGAAACGTTTGGTGGTAATATACATTATGCAACCTAGACAATGTAACACTTCAGTACGAGTAGTGTGAAGTCTAGCTTTTGTTTTATAAAAAGGAGTTAGTAGGCCTGATTAGGGTGGCTTGAAGAGAACTGCGTTAGTTTGCCAATCGTCATTCAGTGAATCAGTACATTAAGTACAGGCAATTTTGTTGACTCCACCACTTTTAATTTACAAATTGTATGTTATTTTTGATTCCTTGCATTTTGAATCTGCCATCCTCAATTTGTTCCCCATCTCTAGGAAGAGTTTCATCCACCACGGAAGAAGTATCAACACACCCTTTTTTGAATGAAAAAGAACTACAAGTGGAATATTTTCTATCCCCTGCAATTATAAAGCCATTAATAGTGCCTCTATTCATATTTCCATTTTTTCTTACACATGGTGAATCTCCTTGGTCCTTGAACGAGCTCTTCTGAATGTTGCAATCTCATGATTGCAGATATTTCCTGTCTTGTATGTCATTCGATCTTCAGAACTTCACTACATTGAGAGGACAGCTTGTACCCAAGCGTTTCACAAACATCAACATAGTTCAGTTGACAGTCAAAATGGTGGAGACATGGAAAATTGCCCTTTAAAGCCTCCAAGATTTCTAATCTGGAGTTCAACAAGGATACAGGATGAAGTTTTTTTTTTTTTTTTTTTTTAAAATTATAAATTGACTAACATATGCCATAAATGTGAATTTGAATTATTCTATTAGGTGGATATCTGGCAATGTTTATGACACCACTTTCTTTTTTCTTTTTCTTTTAGCGACCTTGGTGAGTTTATAGATCAATTGTTGGAGTTGTGTTGGACCCTTGGATGTAGCCCTAACTCTGTAGCACTCCAGCTGGTGGCAGGGAATTTCCAGCATGAAATATTAAAATAGGCACAATTAAGTGTTACTGTGACTCTGGAAATTTTGGGAGTAGGGGGATCAAAGTAAACATCTCTACAACCTGAATCATTCCCAATTCGATAAGTCTTGCTTTTTATCTGAGGTCATGTGAAAATGATTTAGTATCTATGTAGTGAAGATTGTTTTATGATTTATTTGGTTATATGGTTTGCGTCTTGAAAGCACTAGTGAAGAAAAGAGCTTGCTTAGAAATCATTTCCAAGGGCTTTGATTAGTTCTAGTTGTTTTTGATGACCTTGATAATGTGGAGCAAATAGAGTCTTTTGTTGGTGAATTATGTTCCAGCTTATGACAGTTTGATTTTTGTCACATCTTGTGATAAGAATTTACTTGTGCACTCTCATTTAAATTTCTTGTATGATATCAAATTGTTGGATGAAGAAGATTTCTGAAAGCTTTTATATTTGCATGCTTTCCTTCAGTTCAAACTACTCAAATGTTTTGAAGATTTAGTGAAAGAGTTGAGAATATTTATGGGGCCTTCCCTTAAGCATTGAAAGTTTTAGATGGACAAGCTTGATCAGATCTACTGGAAACGGCAATTGAACAACCTCCACAAACTGCTGTCATAAGAGATATTGCAAAAGATATTAAAAGATAATTACATCTCTTTTAGTAGAAAACAAAAGAAGTGTTTTTGGATGTTGCTCATTTCTAGGTTCAAGAAGACAAACATCTGGCCTTGACAATTTTGGAAGGACTATGTTCCACTGCTTTGAATTGCCTTGAAATTCTTCCTCGTCAAATTGAAAATGCTGATGCTAGTTTCAGTGATGAAATCCAACACCATAAATGTCCATTTCATTGGGAAAGTTATTAAGATTGTATGAGTATTCTCTCTCCAGTTACAATATTAAGTGCTCAACTAATTTTTCCACGAATATGAACATTTTCTGATTTCTTTTTTAGCTAATGAATTAACTAACAGGTAAAAGAATACCATGTATTTGGCTACCACCATGTAATGTTTCTTATTCCAATGTTTCAAGTCTCCTTTGCGACCCCTTACCAGGCTATTACAAGATTAATGATATGGGTTTTTGGATTGCCCTCATTACTTTTTCAATACAAAATGTTAGGGTCGTAATTAGCCAATAGGCTATATCATATATGTAGTGTGAGCTTTAACCCTGAAAGTTGTCTCACGCCAGAAAGAGGTCACTGCTAAACATTCCTCACCTGATGTCTCAACACAAAGTTTGATTCACATTCAATATGAGATCTCCGAATCAAATCAGATTTCAATCAGTGTGAAATATTGCCCCTCTAGAAACCCAATATTTTCAAATCTACTTCTTGTTTCCTGTGAATAGATTGAAGCAGCAGCTATAGGGAAATTAGTTTTGGTTTGTCTCATTTTAAAAAAAAAATTCTGGGGTAAGGCTTCGTAATTTTTCTGCAAACTCTGCCCCTTTTTCCTCATCAGCATTGTTGACAGCATGACACAATTTGTGCACAATCTTGCAGTAAATTACTTGCAATGGTCTCAGGGATTTTTATTGTTTAGAATCTGTTAGCTGCCATTATGATTTTTTGGTGTTATCTGTTAAATGAAGGCATGGCTCTTGAGAAAGTTGTCTCACACCGGGAAAAACAATTATCAAGCATTTGAAATATTCCTCACCTTGAGCCTGAAAACTCTTTAACTCACAACCAATATTTTCGTTTTAAAAGGTTGCAAAATTCTTGTCTCGAGCTCAACAATCTACTAGCTCTGGAACCCCGATATTAGATCTACTTTTTGTTTATTGTAAATGGATTGCGGCAACGATTCATTTTTTATTAAATCTAATGTCAAATATATTACTCATAACTCTTTGCTGGAATATAGTTTTTTCCTTAGCAGTGAGAACTAAGTTACCGGTTCGGTTTTGGGTTCGGGTTCGGGTTCGGGTTCGAGAACCCGGTTCGCCGGTTTGGGATTTTTTTTTTTGGGTTTGGGTTCGTTTTGGGTTCAGTAATACAAAAACATATAAAAATCAGAAATATATACATATTTGCAGCAGTAATTAAGTTCAGAATACACCACCATATTAATAGTCAAATAACATAGCAAAAATACACCACCACTTTATACTCAAAAGTCAAATGTCATGATATAGAATTATAAATTAAAGTTTACAATCAGCCATTAATAATTATTAATTATTGATCATTGATCAATCTGAATCATATGGGTCATCAAAAAAAGCAGCATCATCAGCATCATTAGATGCTAAATTTTGTGTAGAACCACAAATAGCATTAGTGGCACTCGCACAAGCACTGCCACTAGCACTAACACTACCGCTCTCATGCTCAGTAGTAGCTGCTTCAGGCTGATAGTCATCATCAATATCAAGTGCAGCTAAGTGACTTGTGGAAGCATCCAAGTCAAGCTGCTTTGGCTCAATATCCCACCTCCTTGTGTCTCCTTCTTTGTAAGAACTATGTTTGTGTGTAAGGAGGCGCAAGTTTGAATGCACATACACCAAGTCCTCAGCCTTTTTTGAATGTAGCCTATTGCGTTTTATTGAGTGGATGAAGGAGTATGTGCTCCAATTCCTCTCAGAAGAGGATGAACTAGCAACCTATTAAGACCAAATTAAATTAATAAATAGTTAAGAGTTACAAAAATTAACTAAACAAAATTATTAATTAAAATTTAAAATTAAAATTACAAATATAAATTATAAAACTTACTTGGGATAAAACTTTTATTGCAATAGGTTGGAGGTGCATGTATTCTTGCCCATGGAAGTACCACCAACTATGAGCAGCCACCCTACACTTGTCTCGAAGAGCATCCATATTCTGATCAACACTCCCAGAGCATGCAAAAGCCATAAACTCAGCCCTCACTCGATCACGTTGGTCACGATCACTGAAGATTCTACGAATTGCTGCCTTGTACCCTTGGGCCACTTCACCATCCCTATATGGAGCAACTCTTGATGAAGTAGAAAGTATCTCAGGGCTATAATATTTGGGACTCAATGCAAAAGCGAGAAGATGCAAGGGAGTGGTCATTTTGTTCCATCTATCAACCATGATTTCCTGTAGCTCTTTGAAGAATTTTTCTTCAGGATCTTCCTCTTTTGCATTGATGATGGATCTCATCTTCTCAATCATTGAGTCAATACCATCATATACTTCGCCCAAACAAGGTCTATCCAAGTCAGTGTAACGGATCATGCTCAGTATGGGCTCGGTGAAACTGACGAGATACTCAACACGATCCCACCAACCATCATCTAGGACCCTTTGCTTGATCCTATTTGCCCTTTCATTGCTAGATTGCCTCCATACAACCCAATTAGGGCTGATTACCATGGCACATAGTGCCTCACGAACCTTTATAAGTCGTCTCAACACAATTGTGTTGGAGGCAAAACGGGTCTCGGCAACCTGTTTGAAAATCAAAATTAAAATTAAAATATAATTTAAATATAAAAAATCAAAATTTAAAAATTAAAATTAAAAGAAAATTCAAAAATTTAAAAATATTGAGAATTAACTTACCTTCAACAACTCCAATTTAGAGAATTGTCTAAACATTCCTTGCGTCATATGGTGGTTGGTGACAAACATTTGGATGTCTTCGCCCTCCGCATACACCTGTTTGATCCATTCAATTTTGGATCCAATTTTTTGTAGCATTAGATTGAGGGAGTGGACAGCACAAGGTGTCCAAAAAATGTGTGGATACTTCTCCTCAACCAATAACCCAGCAGCCCTACAATTTTTGGCATTGTCGGTTACAACTTGCACAACATTTTGATGGCCCACTTCTTCAATAGCTTGGCAAAGGATGTCAGCAATAAATGGACCATCTTTCACCTGTCCTTCACAATCCACTGCTCTCAAAAACATTGCCCCTTTAGGGGACACAACAATAACATTGATCAATGGGCGATTTCTTGCATCTTTCCATCCATTAGAAACTATGGTCACCCCTGTTTCGATCCACGAATCCCTTATGGGCTTCAAAGAGTCTGCTACATGTTTCACCTCTTTCTCCAATAAGGTGCAACGCACCTTCTCAAAACCTGGGCCCTTATACCCCTTTGGAGCCTCATTAATAGATTTCACCATTTTTTGCCAATATGGAACGACAACATTGAATGCCAATCCATTGGCATAGACACATCTTGCTATGTCTTGATCAGCAATCTCTCTTGCCTCATGAAATGAAGCTTCCAACGGTCCCTTAGATCTTTTATTTGAAGAGGGCATGGTTTGCTCTTGAGGGATGTCCATAAATGGATGGCTTTCTGTAGGTGGAAAATAAGAAGGTGGTGTAGGGGGTTTCATGGATCGAGATCCTTTCTTCAAAGGATGGCTTGTTTTACCACTGGTTGTTTTTTGGTCTGCCTTTTCTTGCTCAGCAATATATTTCAACACTATATCTTTTGGAATGCCTTCGTTGTTTTCACCTGGACAATTTTTGATGCCTGTTTCAGGGATCCCGCACAAATGCCCTTTTACTCGACTGTATGAGCTCGAATATTGAACATTGCAATGACTACAAATCCAAATATATCCTCCACCACCTGGAAGTTGCCGAACCATTTCTACATATTTCCAAAGGGGAGAGGCTGGGTTTATTTTGAAACGAGATTGGATTGAGCCTGAGGAGGTACCGGTTGCCATTGTAATACGGAATAGTGAATACCTAAGGCACAACATATTGAAATTTTGGTATTGATTCATTGAATTTGAAAGTAAAAGACTTAATTAATTTCAAAAAAATGAAAAAATTGAACATGTGTTATAGACATTTAGAGGAATGAAAAGTAAAACAAAACAATAACTAAAAAACAAAACAAAAGAATTGAAGTTCACTTGTGAAAAAAAATGTAAAAAAAATAATCAAAAACTTCAAAGAACCTACCTCTTTTGAAGAAATCTTGCTCTACGATCTTCTTAGCAACGAATAGACACTTGCAAGTGCTTAGGAATAGCACAACAATCAACTTTGAACAATCTACGATCAGCCTTCAAGTCTATTCCAGCTTGTGCAAGCAAAAGAGAAAGTTCAGCAATGGAGGCAAAAAATTCTTTTTTCTCATTCACAAATTGGTAAATGAGTTTCACTTTACCTATTTCATGTTTTTGAGGCAAGTATTAGGGTTAGAATTAATAAAAAAGTCCCTAAAAGTAAAAAATGAGTCAAAAAAATCATTAAAAAATGATTTTTTTTTTGGAAAAACGTGCCTGGTCGCGGAATAGAACCCGGGTTCGAAATTTTCGAACCCTGTCCGGACCCACAGTCATGGGTCCGGACCCTGGCCGAACCCACAGTCCAAAATACAGACCCAGGGCGAATTTCTTCGAACCGGACCCGACTCGAACCCGAATCGAACCCGGGGCTGTCAGTAGCGAATCCGGTAACATAGAGTGAGAAAGATCTGCAGACAAGTTTTCGAACAGGGACATATTGTGTATGCGCAGATTGTCCAAAGTATTGCTTTTCTTTCTATGGACTGCCTTTGCGAAAAATGTTTTCTACAACTTAAGATGGGGCTTTGAGGTCCAGTGGTGTTAAATGTTAATGTTAGGATCAGATTTAATAGAAAGCAGAAAAATGAACTTAAAGAACAAATGAACACAGTATTTATCCTGGGAAAACTCTCCTTCTCGAGGGAGAAAAACCCAGCCACAAATATGTCTCTTATATATTGAATGAAGTAGCAGCAAACAGCTTACAACTTGACCCACAGAAGAATAGCACCTCTCCTAGATGCCAATAAATCAGCTTACAAGTCTCAGCACCTCTCCTAGATGCCAATATACAAAAAAACTTCTGATCAATCTGCTCTTCAAAGGATAATAACCTGCTCTAAAATAATCCAACTTCTTCTTGAAGAAATGACTTGTTTTTATAGACAAAATAAGTCACCAAACAAGTCCACACTTGAACCTAAATATAGGCAGATATGCCACAAGACAAGGTGGCAGTTCATGTCTATTTAAGGAATACAACAGAGATTCTCATGCATGTCAGTGCAGATTCTCTGCATGTCAGTTACACCTTGCATGTAAGAATTTATGAGGTCAGCCAGCTGACACAACAATTTATTTAAGGAAGATTCTTCTGACACAAGAAGATACCTCCTGCAGCTACCAAAACATTAACATTAAATAGAATGGGAAGTCATGCATAGGATGAGGCAAAATCTAGAGTTTCATATCTCAACCCTCAGAGCATTTTAAAACTTAGAGAATCTTTTCAGAACTTGGGTTTTTTCAAAGCAGCGTTGTGCTAAAAAGGCAGCTGTTTTAAGCTGATAACTGTGATTTTTTTTCCAATTTGGGATTTTGAAGAGATGTGTGCTGAAACCAAGCACTAGGCTACATGGTATGCAATTGGGTTTGTTTGAATTTGGTGTAAGCATTTGGGTACTGTTTAAATTTTATGCTTGCAATTGGGTGCTGTTTAAATTTGGTGTATGCAATGAGGTACTGCTTCTGTTTTGTGTAAACATTTGAGTACTCTATGAATTAGGCCGTCCTAACTTGTTTGGGGCATTTCCTTAAAATGCTAGGCATGCAAATTATAATTTCGTGTGCACTTCATTGGAATACTTGGTGCCATGGAGATACTGATATGCCTTATGCATTGTTTTGCACGCAATCACTAAAAATCCAGAGTGTCAAAACAGATACCCGCGTGTCTGGTGCCATGGAGATACTGTTTTTATTGAAGTGATTGGTGTTTTGGGGGATCTTTTTTCTTCATTCTAGATAACTTGGCGTTGGGAAGTTTGCTCTGGCCAGACACGTGGGGATCTGTTTTGACACTCTGGATTTTTAGTGATTGCGTGCAAAACAATGGTGGGAGAAGTCTCTGATTGGAATGTGTTAAATTCTCTCTGTGACTTGGAGAAAACATGGGCTATATATGTAAAATACTAAAATTCTTGATAGTTGCATTTGTTGTTGGTTAATAAAGACCTTGAATATGGGTTACATCAGTCCTACATTTTATGAAATCAAATGTTGAGTGGTTGGAATTAAATGTCTTTGATGGGTATACAGTGTGAACATTTCATAAACATTTGGTGGTCATGCATGGTTCATGTTAGATCTTTTTTGTATCATACCTACTTACTGGGCCTTTCACTCAGCAAATTGAGATAAATTCTCGAAAGATCTACAATCCTTGAGTGCCTCCAATATTAGCAAGTTAATAATGGTATCAATATTTGCTGAAGCTTTTTAATTTCATATTTTATAAGCATTGTTATTGCTTTTTGGAAACACCAAAGTTCTAATGAAAATTGGATCAGTAAGTAGTGCTTAAAGTACATAATTTAAGACCATTCTACTTGTAAATATAATTCATACTAAAAGATCAAAACATGCTTTTAACATACACAAAAAAAAATAACAGGCTTTTCACATGGGAAACAATGCTATTCCCATTTTGTGAATCAGGTTTTAGTGGATAAATGGAATGTTTTCTTCCTCTTGGATAGTTAATTCACACCAAAATGCTGAAGCAATGTTCTTATTTTGTGAAATAGTCTGTACTTAAACAAATGGATTGTGTTCCTGCTGTAAAATATTTAGAACCTATATTTTCTTTGGGATGCCTTATGCAATTATATCTTGTGGATCATGGGGAATGACAACTGATATGTTTCTTTACTCGGACAGATTGTATTCTAGGTGGTCAGGACACTAAGGTCATCATGAAGGCTCTCATATTGGTTGGTGGTTTTAGGACTCGTCTGCATACCTTGACACTGACTGGACCGTCCCCAAGCCTCTTGTGGACTTCGCAAATAAACCAATGATCTTGCACCAGGTTTGGTTCATATACTTTTCTCTGTCGGATCGGTTAAATATTTTTGCTTCGCTTATGACAATACTGGCAAATTGAACTGGAGATTTTGAGCAGATACAAGCACTCAAAGCTACTAGTGTTGATGAGGTTGTACTAGCCATCAAATATCAGCCTGAGGTAAATTGTAGGTTTCTTTTTCTCATAGCTAGATCTTCTCTTCTCTAAAGATAATACCATGATGAAAACTAAGGACTTTTTGTTTGGCTTAGGTCATACTTAAGCTTCTTGAAGGACTTCGAATAAAAAATTGGGATTTAAATTACATGTTCTCCTGAAACTGAGCCCATGGCTACTGCAGGCCCTTTAGCTCTTGCAAGAGACAAACTAATAGATGGATCTGGAGCACTATTTTTTGTTTTGAACTGTGATGTCATTAGTGAATACCCATTAAAGCAAATGATTGAATTTCATACAAAACATCGAGGGAAGCATCTATTGTGGTGACCAAGATAAAATTTGCTCTTACACATTGAATCCTGTATCTTTGAAACTGCCTAAAGTAAATTATTACAAAACTTATCCTAATGATTGTAAAAACAAACACTGATTATCTTTTTTTGTGCTAGGTTGATGAACCATCCAAATATGGTGTTGTGGTCCTCGATGATGAGTCAGGGCAGGTAGAGAGGTTTGTCGAGAAGCCCAAAATTTTTGTTGGCAACAAGATCAATGCAGGAATATACCTTTGGAACCCCAGTGTTTTGAGCTGAATCTCATTGAGATCTACATCCATAGAAAATGAGGTGTTCCCAAAAAATGCAGACGAGAAGAAGTTATTTGCCATGGTCTTGCCTGGTTTCTGGATGGATATTGGGCAACCCAAAGACTATATTTCAGGCCTGAGGTTGTAACTAGATTCTCTTCTGAGAAAATTATCTGAAAACAGTGAAAAGTCATATTTACAAGTTCCAGTGTGCATTTTATTGAAGTGATTAGTGTTTTAGGGGATTTTTTACACTTCATTCTAGATAACTTGGCATTGGGAAGTTTGCTCTGGCCAGACATGTGGGGATCTCTTTTGACACTCTGAAATTTTAGTGATTGCGAGTAAAACAGTGGTGGAAGAAGTCTCTGTGATTGGAATGTGTTAAATTCTGTGTGTGAGTGGGAGAAAGCAGGGGCTATACATGTAAAATTCTTGATAGTTGCATTTGTTGTTGGTTAGCAAAGAACTTGAATATGGGCTACATCAGTCCTATGTTTTATGAAATCAAATGTTGAGTGGTTGGAGTTAAATTAGTCTTTGATGGGTATACAGTCTGAACATTTCATGAACATTTTGTGGTCATGCATGGTTCATGTTAGATCTTTTTTTTTTTCTATCATACCTACTTACTGAGCCTTTTACTCCGCAAATTGAGAAAAATTCTCAAAAGATCTACAATCTTTGAGTGTCTCCAATAGTAGGAAGCTAATAATGGTATCAAAATTTGCTGAAGCTTTTTAATTTGTCATATTTTATAAGCATTGCTATTGCTGTTTGGAAACACCAAAGTTCTAATAAAAATTGAATCAGTCAGTAGTGCTTAAATCTGTCTTTCATAATTTAAGGCCGGGAAAACAACTTTCAAGCAGATAAAACATTCCTCGCCCCACGTCTCAAAATAAATCTTACCTTGCAAGCAATATTTTCATTTAAAGGGCTGAAAAAATCTTGTTTCGAACTCAAGATTTAGCTCCAAAACCGTGATAAATTTAGATCTACTTTTCGTTTTCTTTTGTCTCATTTTATAAAGAATTCTGCTTTGGTTTCGTAATAATTTCCTGCAAACTCTGTCCATTTTTTCTCATCGGCATCATTGACAGCACAACACAATTTGTGCAGAATCTTTAATCCACTTGCCAGTGTGTCAGTGAGGGTTTTTGTGTACGCAGCCGGTTCAATTTGCTGATGTGTTTTATTTCATTCTAAACAATTATGTTGTTATCCGTTAAATGAAGGACTTCGTTCTGGTTATATCCATGGCTGTTTTTATATATGATATTATGGTAACACTCAGTGTTCGATTCCTATTTGTTTCTTGACGGAGGGGTATTTTGAACTGTGAAATCAATTTTACATTTATTTGGTGGTTTTAAAATTTTCTGGTTATTTTCTGAGACTATTTTCTCTACAGAATTATTATGTTCGTAATGAATGGGTACTAGCTACAGCTGATGGTGTAAATGCAATGGTTGCCAGAGCTATTTTGAAATAGAGTGATTAGTGGAGATCAGACCATCTTCATATGCTAAACTTATTATGTTCTTCTTCATAAACCTTATATATTGTGTTAAAGATTTCTTCACAGTTTTGTGCCATTATACTGGCTCTTATACTTTAAAGACCAACACCACAAGGCAAGGGATTGGCATGATACAAAATGACAAATTTTAAAATATTATTCTGAATAAGTGACAAACAGTTTGGTTTTTCAGATGGGTACATGCTCTCACATGGTTGGTTTTGTGGTTATGCTCAGTGTCACAATTAGGTACCAACATGCTTTCAATATTATTATATTCTTTTTTGAAATCATTTGACTAGTCGTTTCAACAAAAAGAGGAGCGCTATGTCTGAGAGATCATCTTCCTACAAAAAAAATAGAGCTAGCATCTTTGCTTTTGCATTGATTCACAATGATTCAACATCCTTTTAGAAACAATTCTAGACATGATTGTGTTTGGCAGGTCTATCCTTGAAGTATTAGGTTTCTGTAATTGCAAAGGAGAATTCTCTCTCATTGATTCAAGCCTTCCATATGCAAAAAAATGCATAGTTTGCATTTGTCTCTTGTGGTCTCCAATCATCCAGATTTCTTTTCCTAGTGTTGTTTTCCATTGCAAGGCACACAAGGATTCTTCCATAATCCACTTTTTGTGCACCTGTAAGTAAAAGGTTTTAGCTGCCTTTTAGTACAAAGAGGCACACAACATTGTTTCTTCTTGGTGTCATTTAACATAGGTAATGTCTCTTAGCCTTAGAGCTTCTTCAGTCTCATCTTGACTAATGAGCTCTAATGGAGAAATGATCAACTCAATACTTCCCACTTAAAACATTTTTACTTTCTAGTCTTATATATTTTGGTGCTTAATGTAATGTTGTGACCTTTCACAACATCGCCCCATTGCAAATGGGGACCCTTTGTTTTTGCTTTTTGGGTTTTTTGCCTTGGCGTCACAACTACTAATTACCATGTTTCTTTTACAATGAGTTAAAGTTTTTGAAGGGTCACTTGAGCCGAGTAAAGAATTTGAGCCGAGTCAGTGCATGAACATCATCAAAATGCTTAGAAGGCCTAGAGGACAAGGATTGCCTGTCCATTGAGTCAATTCTGACACCTATTTTTTTGGGATTTTCACTCTAGCTCCCTATTTTTTAGGGACTTTATTTTTGACACTTTTAGCCTATTTTGGACTTCCTATTTTTTAGGGATTTATTTTTGGAAAGTTGCTATTTTTGGAAAGTTTCTATTTTGGGAAGGTTTCTATCTTTGGAAAGTGCCCAGGTCATGGTTTTAGCAATGCCATCATCAAAAGACCCTGAAATGGAAATAAGTGTGAAATTTTAAGATGAACTAGACAAAGGCTAGAAAATTGCCTAAGTGTTGGTCATGGCACAAGCAATGGACAATTCCGCCATAGGAAGATGAGGGAATGGCATGAACATGGGTAAAGTCCGCCCAAGAGAAGTGGCTCAATACCTTGCCAAGTCTGCCAAGAGAAGTTTGGGATGGCTTAAGACCTTGCCAAGTTTGCTAGCACTTGGAAGGAAAGATGGAAAGACAACCACCAAGTTCGCCCAAGACATCAAGGGAGAATGGAAGGAAGTTTGGGAAGTCCGCTTGGAGAGTTGGCAAAACATTTCTTGGAAATGGAAAGAAATCTTCCAAGTCCGCTATCATTTGGAATAGAACTTATGAAGTCTGCCCTACCTTATGCCTAGCATATGGAAAGAAAAGTGGGAAGTCTGCTTGGAAGTGGAAAGGGAAGAGTAAAGTCCCCCCCAAAGCTTGGAAGGAAAAATGGCAAGCTTAGTGGAAAGTTCGACCTATCTCTTGGCAAGAAATCTTCTAAGTCCACCTTACCTTGGGAAGATAAATGGAAAGAAAATGAAGAAGTCCGCCATGGAGAAAGAAGGGAATATCTAAGGCTAAAGCAAGTCGCTTGGAAGAAAGAGAGGAAGTGGCGAGGATCAAGCAAAGTTCGCTAGGCATCTATCAAGGCACTAGTAAAGTCCGCCTATAAGCCAAAAGAGATGACAAGCATGAAAGCAAGTCCACCCCACCTTGGAAAGAACATGGAAAGACCATCACAAAGTCTGCCCAACACTGGATAAAGCATGTCTTGCCAACCTTAAAGTCCGACCTTGTTCAATGGATGGATGGGACAAGCAAGAGAAAGTCCGACTTTGCTTGGAGAAGACATGTCTTGACATCCATAAGATCCACCTTGCACAATGGCAGACAATTGACAGTCCGACTTTGCTCAATTGAGGAATGGCACAAGCAGCTCAAAGTCTGACTTTGCCCAAGGAAATGATTGTCCAAATGTGAGGAAAGTCTGACTTTGTCTAAGGGAGAAAAATGTTTAAGTGTTAGCAAAGTTTGCCTTGGCATAAGATGAATAAAGTCCGACTTGGCTAGAAAGAAAGACGTCCAAACCAATGGAAAGTCCGACCTTGCCCAAGAAATGATTGTCCAAGCATGATGCAAAGTTTGACTTTGGCATAAAGAGTGGATGGCAAGACCAAAGTAAGGTCGGCGCAAGGAGAAAAATTCATAAAATTGACTAGGTGTTGGAAGGAAAACAAGAGGAATAAAGAGGAAAAGTAAAGAGGAAGTGAATTAAATCCTTGTCCAAGGATGGAATTTGTCCTACATAGCACAAGCCAAATTCAAAATTGAAGGCAAATCCACAAGCAAAGTTCATCTGAAAGCTTGGCTAAATGTTGAATGGTCCACATGAAGGTATTACAAAATGAAATTGAATAGCCAAAATTTGGCTAAATATGGGAAATTCTTCACAAAGAAAGTTCCAGTTTCCTCCATTGTGGCAAAAGCACAGGGGAGTTCCTCTCCAAATTCAAGGCACTTGAAGGAATTTTAGAACAATCCGGAAAGAAAGACTTAATAACTTCAAGTCTAAACGTGTGCTCCAAGGCGAGACTTCCAATACAGGTGAGAAGAAGAAATCAAAATCTCAAAAGGAATCCAAGATCAAAGCTAGGAAGGAACAAGCACAAAGGACAGAGTCATCGGCAATAAAAATATTCTAAGGAAAGAACATGGAAAAAGAACAAAGTGACCAAGGAGGACATCCAACATATTGAAGTGGCACCTCGACCAATCAAATTGTTCCAAGTCAACACGTCCAAATTCAATGAACCTGACACTCCACCATGCAACAACTTTCTATTTTTTTTGTTGGTTCATATTTAGCAGAAGGACAAGTGTCCTTGAATGTAATTTTCTTATTGGTTGAGAAAAGAGTTAGTTGTGACCAAGCCCTAATTAGGTTTTTATTTTAAATCTCGGCCGTTGATCCCAAATCAATCTTGGCCATTGAATTATAATTGGGGAGCCTATAAATTGAGCTCACCCCTCATTTGTAAAGCATGGGAGCATGTTGCAAAACATGTTGAGATAAGTAAATTGTTGCATATGACTGCCAAAGTAAGAAGTAATACATGCATTGTTTTGATGGTGATTACTTCTCTTATTTTGGAGTTGGCATGGTTCTTATCCCTCATCATAGTTTAGATTTTATTTCATGTATGTTAGACGGGTGCAAGATTTGATAAGTATTGATTTATGGTGAAACTTTAGCTCATACTTTCTTTGAATGGATGATTTTCATTCAATGTGTAAAGTTAGCCTAAGCTTACTTTGTGAATGCTTAACTTTTGTTTGGATAAATATTGTTCAATTTGATGGTAGTTATTCATGACGTGAAAATCATAAGCACACTCCCTTGAAGATTGCACCCACTTTGCGTGGTTATTGGTTTCACCAAGTCAATACCGTCTCTTGAATTCTTAGGGAGTAGATTAGAAATTCTAAACCCTTTCCTCTTTTTTTAGTTTGTTTGATCCAAGACCCAAACAATAGAGCTTCATTGCCTAAACCTTCATTGTGAATTGAACAAGCCTAGCATAAGTCCCTTTGTATTACCAACATATCACAACGACCATTGAGCTTATCCACACGTCAAGACCTGACATAAGGAACCTTGGAATCACCATATGATCTTCTCGCAATCTTAGCATACGCGGTGGTTTTTCAAGAGAGGATAGGGTGTCTTTGGGCATTTTATTCTGATGTTTGGTGTGTCACAAAACACACATCAACATGAATTGGCGCTAGAAGGAGGGCGAACATTAGGTTGTTTATTTTCACAAGTGGAGAAATTCAGCTAGATAGAAGCAGTATGAACTTTGAAATGCCAAATCAAAGATATGTTAGATCTCTTTATATCAAAAAATCCAAAAAAAGTGAAAAGTTAAAAAATTCTAATTTTTTTTTTTTTTGGAGATTTCTCAATGGATGGGCGTCCATTCCAGATGTCTTGCTCAAATCCAAGAAAATTTGAATGCACAATTGCATCCCAGGAATTTGTCTCAGTTTGCTTTGCCGGGATGATGTCAAATTCATGAGACCTCCAAGCACGAAGAAATCAATTGCTTGACATTCCTCTCAAGGGTAGAGCTTGTTCTCCAAGGGAAAATTTTCTTTTGGGATCTTCCCAAGCCAGGAGTATTGGATGTAGAACTTGATGATTATAGCAATCCAGAAGTTATAGATGAGGCCTTCATGAGGTTCATACTTAGAATCCAAAATCAGATGGAACTAGGTAATGTTCACTTGAAAGGCGTTTTGCTCCCTCGGTGTCAAATTCACAATGCACCTCATCTAGAGTTCACTTGCACAACATGCAAAGAGGCCATCAACTATGCTAGATGTCACCTTGGATTACTAGAACTACCACATGGATGCTTTAAGGACAAAAGATGGATTGAATATGTCAAACGAACATTTTTGGCACCAAATGAAGAATGTCCCTCAATATCGTCTAACAACAGGGAAATAAAGTCACAATAGGATAATGCGATCGAGCTTAGGGATCAAGCAAATGAAGATTGTTCCTACATCATGCTAGAAGGAAACATGACTAAATGTTGAATAGTCCACACAAAGGTGTTACAAAAATGAAATTAAATAGCCAAAATTTGGCTAAGTATGGGAAATTCTTCACAGAGAAGGTTCCAATTTCCTCCATTGTGGCAAAAGCATAGGGGAGTTCCTCTCTAAATTCAAGACACTTGCAGGAATCAAAAAGAAAAACTTAATAACTTCAAGTCTAAACATGTGCTCCAAGGTGAGACTTCCAATATAGGTGAGAAGAAGAAATTAAAGTCTCAAAAGGAATCCAAGATTAAAGCTAGGAAGAAATAAGCACAAAGGATAGAGTGATCGACAAGGAAAATATTCTAAGGCAAGAACATGGAAAAATGAACAAAGGAGGACATCCAACCTATTGAAGTGGCACCTCAACCAATCAAATTATTCCAAGTCAGCACGTCCAGATTCAATGAACCTGGCACTCCACCATGCAACAACTTTCTATTTTATTGTTGGTTCATATTTAGCAAAAAGGACAAGTGTCCTCGAATGTAATTTTCTCATTGGTTGAGGAGTTAGTATGACAAGCCCTAATTAGGGTTTTATTTTGTAATCTTGGCCGTTGATCCCAAATCAATCTTGGCCATTGAATTGTAATTGGTGAGCCTCTAAATTGAGCTCACCCCTCATTTGTAAAGCATGGAAGCATGTTGCAAAACATGTTAAGATAAGTAAATTGTTGCATATGAATGCCAAAGTAATAAGTAATACATTGTTCGAATTGATGGTGATTACTTCTTTATTTTGGAGTTTGCATGGTTCTTATCCCTCATCATAGTTTATATTTTATTTCATGTATGTTAGATGAATGCAAGATCTGATAAGTATTGATTTATGGTAAAACTTTTGCTCATACTTTCTTTGAATGGATGATTTTCGTTCAATGCGTAAAGTTAGCCTGAGCTTACTTTGTGGATGCTTAACTTCTGTTTGGATAAATATTGTTTGATTTGATGGTAGTTATTCATGACGTGAAAATCATAAGCACACTCCCTTGAAGATTGCACCCACTTTGTGTAGTTGTCATTGAGCGTGGCGAAGCAAAGCGTGGTTATTGGTTTTTCAAAGTCAATATCGTCTCATGAATTCTTAGGAAGTAGATTATAACTTCTAAACCCTTACCTCTTTTTTAATTTGTTTGATCCAAGACCCAAACAACAAAGCTTCATTGTCTAGACCTTCATTGTGAATTGAACAAGCCCAACATAAGTCCCTTTGTATTACCAGCATATCACAACGACCATTGAGCTTATCTACATGTCAAGACATGACATAAGGAACCTTGGAATCGCCATATGATCTTCTCACAATCTTAGCATACATGGTGGTTTTTCAAGAGAGGATAAGGTGTCTTTGGGCATTTTATTCTGATGTTTGGTGTGTCACAAAACATGCATTACACGGTGGTTTTTCAAGAGAGGCTAGGGTGTCTTTGGGCATTTTATTCTAATGTTTGGTGTGTCACAAAACACGCATCAACACCTAACCATTAATTGTCATGTCTTGGGCTTTTTGCTCATTATTCAATTGTTATAAAATAGAAATTTGGGTCCATACTTGTATAAACATTAGTTGCATTAAAGAAGAAAGATTCCTATTAGTCCATCTTCAATCTCTGCAAATAGACCCCAAAAATTTTATTTGCATTTTAGAAAAACACTTTGAGGGATTAACCCTATGAGTAGTAGGTAAATTGACTTATCCACTCCTATTTATCTTTGGATATGATGGAATGTCCTCAAATTTTAAAGCAATTTTTTTTTTCTTGTCTCAACTTGAAAAAGAAACATTTTCTTAATAAGTGCTGCTATTTAGTTTGGTGTGCTTGTAGTTGTCCTCTAGGTAAACCCTCTTATTCAGTAAGGTAATTACACTATCTTTTAACAAATATTTTTAATATAAATTAATCTTATATTTCGTTGGTGCTACTTAGGGCATCTATTCCATAAAAAATAACACTTCATCATGTTTCCTCAAATCTAATCTTAGAAGTTTGTTAATGAAAGCCCCGATTCTTTTAAAACTCCAACTTGTCTCATTTCAAACCCTTTTATATATTTTTTTTAGTTTTTTAATTTTGCTCAAACTTCCTTACCATGAAGACCCTATGGTGGGACAAGTTTTTGTGCTTTCATCAAACAGTTGTTGGGATGGGGTTTTCAAGAACTATTAGTTGGGATTTCTTGGAGTTGATTTATGTAGGTAGATTTTTGGTGGCCCTTTGTAGATGCTAGATGCTATTTAGTTGTTAACTGGGTCTTCTTTGAATTGATTCCTTTTAGTCAACATTTGGTTATAATCACCTCAATTTAAATGGCTATTTGTAGATATTATAAGTAAATTAGTAGGTGGACAAGAATCGAGATGGGACCGCCATTGTGACATGCTATTATGAACTATGCTTATTGTAAATTGAATAGTTTAATGAGGAAGTGACAAAGTGTAAGAGGTGGAGTAGAAGTATAATGAGATACAAAGATGTTTGTTTTTGATTGAGCATCTCTAATCTCTTCTTACTTTAATATGGTATAAAATGCATTTATTCTTGTTTAAATTTGTGTTTTTCATAAGTCAATAAAAATGAGCCATAAATTCTTTTTCATATATGCCTCAATTTTGTCATCTAACAGATGATTTTTCTTTTGTCATCTAATATAGATAGAGATCCAATCAATGTAGAAACAATGAATTCTTTATTATTATATTTTCTATTAATAGAGAATATTAAATATGTAAAACAATGACATTATATTCCTTTCTTGAAATTTAATTTATTTTAAGCTCATTCATGGTAGCTACTTCCAATTTTGACAAATTTCCAAGATTCCTTTTATCACACAGTGAAGACTACAATGAATATATATGGTTCAGATTTGGTTCTTTTGTCACTCTTCAACCACATGTATGCTTGCACAATGCTTGCTTGTTTTCCCTTTCAGTGATTTGTAATTGATTATCAAATTACTTATGTAGACATCCAAAAATGCCTAAACATATCACACATCACTAATATTGCATTTTCATCACTTTTATCACTAACAGTGCATTTTCATCACCTCCTCTTTGTTTCTCATCATTTTTGTCATTTTTTGTAATGACCCAAGCTTAATTTGAAGAATTATCCCTTGAATTTTTCATTGTTGGCTTGTTGATTGGAATATATTTTTGATTTATTTGATGGAGGTTTTTGATACTTGTTTGAATGTCTTCTGATATATTTTTGCATGTGAACTCCAAATATAACAACTTAACACCAAAATGTAAAAATTTCTAAATTTGATTGCAACTAACATAGAATAGTGTGATAGAATTGATTCAAATTAAAGATTTGAACAAATGATTTATTGTGTCACATACCCAATCAAGTACAAACCTTCATTATGTCAAATATGCAAGAAATAAGAAACACCCAACTACTGTTATGAATTTATGAGTGCATGTACAACTTATACAATTATGAAACAAATTAGAAATGTATACAAAATGTGCTCAAAAACCTGTATATGACTGATAGTGACACTCAATGAATGATATTTGCCCTTATTTGACCAAAATGGAAGAAAACAACAAATACCCAAGTGCTGGTATTAATTTTTGAGTATCCCTACAACTGATACAAGTTTGATACAACTCAAAACATGACTGAAATTGTGCCCAACAACCTGAAAAGAAGCTCCAACCTCCAAAATTGAATACCAAATTGATGCAAGTCTGATATAATGCCAAATGATGACCTTAAAGTCTGATTGTAGTTTGATAAAGGCTTGATTTAGGTTTGATATAACTAATACAACATAATCAATGATAGGTTGCAAATAACTTAGAAATTATCTATCAAAAGAACCCTTCAAACACCTAAGAAAAAACCCTTATATTATGCTATATTATTGCTCCAAAAATTTGCAAATAAATCTCTCAAATTTGCTACAAAAATGATGATGAACGTACAATAATTTCATGTTAGTGTAGCACAACACTGTAACATCCGTACTGTAGCAGCCGTATAGATCACTGTAGCAGCTGTATAGATCACTGTAGCAGTGATACAGATCACTGTAGCAATGGTATGGATTACTATAGCAACGTCCAAAATTGATAAAAAATTCAAACTCTTCAAAACATTGAAAACTAACTCTGCATCAATTTATTCTTTGAAGCTTGAATCCTCCATAAACTAATCAAATAAGCACAACTGTGAACTCTGAAATGAATCCACCCATTGGGTTTTCATCCAAACAATTGATCTACATAAGGGTTTTTTTCCTAGGGTGCTTTGAACCTGCAAACACAACCTCTCCAAATTATCTAATAGAAAATACCAAAACCAAGATGCTCAAATAAATCATTCTCATCTCCTTTTAAAGGCTCAACTGAGTCTTCTAGAAGAGTCCAAATCTAACCACCTCTAGCTTCTAGAAGCACACTTTATTTAATAAAGTGACTATAATATTATTATTTTTTAGTTTGTCACTTTAATTAAATTAATTAAAATAAAGTTATCCTTTTGATATTTCTTTAAAATAAACATCTTTAAAATAATTAATTTAATTATTATTCTCTTATAACTCCATTATTTAGCTTATGGGAATAAAGTAAGCTAAAAATTAGTAACTGCCATTACTCAGAAAATGAGGACATTACAGTCCTCCCTTCTCGGATAGTGCTTGTCTCAAGAAATTTATACTTGAACACTAACTTCTAGTATCCCATATAAATCTTAAAAATATGCAAACTTTGCTATTTGAAACACTATGCTATAAGAGATCTACAAATAATGTTGAAAATGGAGGTAATTATGTAGCTTAATACTCTGTAAAACTATAAGATTGTAGATCTAATTAAGTGTTCTTTGTCACAAGTAATTGTATATGATTAATATGTTTAGATTTATTTTACCAATTGTAGAAGAGGACATAAGATTGTAGAAGAATAAGACCAGAAGATAGAAGTGACACAACATATACCATGGAGAAACCCTTTCGGGAAAAAACTCCACCACCAGAATCAATAGTGCTTGTATTATTTAACCTTAGAATAAGATTACAATAATTCTTTATCAATCCTTGCTTGAGATGCTTCTTTTTCCTTCAAAAATTCTTCTTCACAACTTGTAATAAACTCTCATGTTTCCAAGCATGAATCTACACATCCTATGCCATGCTTCACAAAAGTACTCTCTTAGAACTTTCTTCAACTTGCTGCAATAAATGGACAATTGTGAACATTGTAAAATACAAAGAGTTGAAAATTAGAAGAGGATAAAGCTCCTCACAATTATCTACGCCATTCTTGTGCAAGTAGAGTTCTTCCATGAAAAACAATGTCAAACCAAGTCCATCAATTTGGGCATCCCAAACTGAGTCTTAACTCAACATTGATTACGAAGGTATCTTGTAAGCTTCTCCTCAAAGTTGGTGTCCAAGAATGGGACCACTTAACTCTTCCTTGTAAATATCTTCTCATGCAAAAGGTGTCAACTCCAAGATACCAACTTGGGCACCCAAAGTGGGTCCAAGTCAATCTCTATTAACTGAAACATATCTCTCCATCAATTCATGCAAGCATGATGCATGATTGATCATCCCCACTTAACTAAATGTAGTCACCTGTTATCTGTCATGCAACTCAAGTCATTAGCATGCAACTCAGGTCAAATGAAGTCAACTAATAGGAAACTCAAACTAACTACATGCAATTGAAGATAACTGAACCATAACTGAACTGAACTGAATTGAAATCCATGCATGTAAACATCAATCTCTAACTTCTAGGATCTTTACATACATTATTGAACTGTTATTTTTTCTCCAAACAGTTAACTTAACTCAAGGTGGGTTCCACCTTCCATGTAGGCACCCCATGTGCTCCTATTTTGTAGGATCTCTTCTTGGGTGTCCCCACATATTCCTATCATTTAGAATTAATTACAAATGTCAATTTACATGTTCATTTCATTCAAATTTAATCTCTTTCTAATCTTAGTGTTGGGTAACACTTTCCAAGGACTTCAGAGATACATGAAATAAGGTTTGGGATTGCAATTAAATGGCATCCTATTCCCAACATTCTCCCACTTGACATTATATATTGCAATTATTCTAAACAAGGAATCATTCTTATAAATCAAGTACAAGAATCAAGGCCAATGGCCTTCCTGCACCAAGAACCAATACCTTTCCCAAGTCTTTGTAACCATTTATTCTATCATTGAAACCTACACCAATCTATTCATGAACAAAAGAATCAAATTCAAGTGATAAAAAAAGACTCTGAGTGACTGCCACACTCATACCAAATTGGAATAACAACCATAGCAAGTTGCTAGCTCATCCAAAATTTCCATAGGTAGAACTTCATGCTATCAACATAACAACCCAAATCTGCAAACAAGTCCCTTTATATCCACCAATTTGCAAAAGAAGACTCCAAGGTAACAACACACATAGAAATGCAATAAAAAACCTCTAAAGTAACTCATTGTAGTAAAGTGTAGCCAGTCCAAGAGAGGTGCCCCTCTCATACAAAACACATATACCTTCTAGGTCTCCTACTGCATAGGTAATGTCAAATCTGAAAACAAGATCACAACATTAACAAGTCCTCCTATAGCACTTCACATAGAGGATGTGGCTAACTCTATTATAGTGTCAAAGAAGCACACAATGACATGCATAATACATCTCATAACACAAGAACCTTCAAGAAGAAGAATTCCCACAAAAAGAGAACCTGCAAATCAAACCATGTTCTTATACCACACTAACATGTGCCAAACTGTGTAAAGTAAGATCTCCTTCAACACTCCCAAACTGAAAGGATATCAACATCTAACCATTCAACTTATAATGAAACATGGTAGAACTTAGATGTAAACTTCTCACAGAAAGTAGATCAAACTTAGCCAAACATTCCCACAACAAAAGGGAATATGCCCAAAACCACTAACTATCTTTCATACCTCTCCTACCCAAATCCTAAAAACTAACTCAAGCTCAATATTTTAAGGAGAAAAATGGAAATAAATAAAATCATGCATCTACTTCTTAGCAATGCATAAGATAAGTCAAGATACATTTTAATAATGCATTTAATAATCAGACAGACAACGCCTCTTAGATTATTTTACCTATCGAGTAGACCAAAAGTGGGATACAAGATTGTCTTGTGCATACAATAGACAACCTTCTCCTCAAGTCTATGATGGAATCATATCCATTTCCGGGTGTAGGGTTCTTGGTCTTTACTATTGAAAAATATTTTCTTACAAGTAACCATTCCAACATATACCTCTTAACATAAGAAATATTTGACCTAACCCAAGTCTCTCTAGTGTCCTTGAGCACCCACTAATCAATCCATGCCAACTTCAAATGCAACCAAAGCTCCCACTAAACTGTGATACCGAGCTATACTGGCAACAAGATAAACATCAAACCATCACTGTCAAAAAACTCCCATTGCAACATGTAACCAAGCTATCCATGACATTGTGATAACCATCTCTTGAATGAAGATCATCCATACATGAAAAACCATGGGCTCAAAATCATGAGCTCCAAAACCATGGACCCAATTCAACTAGCACAAAGCCATGTGTTAAATTCATTGTAATCCATGACATTGTTATAACCATCTATTGAATGAAGATCATCCATACATGAAAAACCATGGGCTCAAAATCATGAGCTCCAAAACCATGGACCCAATTCAACTAGCACAAAACCATGTATTAAATTCATTATAATAGCACAAGATCACTAAAGGGTAATCCACTAACTCTAACCCAAGAACTAGTTTAACCCAACTAACCTCCCCTTACCACCTAGGAGAACTCCTCTCTTACCAGGCCTTTCCTTTTAGGAATTGAGCAAGCCATACTAGGTCTTACAACCATCAACCTAAATTCATTGTAACATACTTCTTTTACAAATCTGCAATAACACAATAGTAAAATCTCCCACTACAGCCAAAAAACCTTCAAACTTTTAAGAGAAAGGTGCCCCAAACTCTACCCAACCATTAGCTTTGATACCAAATGTTGAAAATGGATGTAGCTTAATACTTTGTAAAACTATGAGATTGTAGATATAATTAAGTGTTCTTTGTCAAATTAATTGTGTATGATTAATCTGTTTAGATTCATATTACCAATTGTAGAATTAGACATAAGATTGTAGAAGAATAAGACCAGAAGATCAAAGTGACACAACATATACCGTAGATAAACCCTTCTGAAAAAAAACTCCACCACCAGAATCAATAGTGCTTGTATTATTTAACTTTAGAACAAGATTACAATAATTCTTTATCAATCCTTGCTTGAGATGCTTCTTTTTCCTTCAACAGTTCTTCTTCACAACCTGCAATAAACTCTCATGTGTCCAAGTATGAATCCACACGTCCTATGCCATGCTTCACAAAAGTACTCTCATAGAACTCTCTTCAACTTGCTACAATAAATAGACAATTGTGAACATTGTAAACTCCAAAGAGTTGAAAATTACAAGAGGATAAAGCTCCTCACAAATATCTACTCTATTCTTGTGCACGTAGAGTTCTTTCGTGAAAAAATGTCAAACCAAGTCCTTCATCAAATTGGGTGTCCCAAACTAAAGTCTTAACTCAATGTTGATTATGAAGATATCTTTTAAGCTTCTCCTCAAAGTTGGCGTCCAAGAATGGGCCCACTTAACTCAGCCTTGTAAATATCTTCTCATGCAAAAGGTGTTAACTCCAAGATGCCAACTTGGGCACCCAAGGTGGGTCCAAGTCAATCTCTATTAACTGAAACATATCTCCATCAATTCATGCAAAAATGATGCATGATTGATCATCCCCATTTAACTGAATGTAGCCACCTTTTATCTGTCATGCAACTCAAGTCATTAGCATGCAACTCAAGTTGTTAGCATGCAACTCAAGTCAACTGAAGTCAACTAACATGCAACTCAAACTAACTACATGCAACTGAAGATAATTGAACCATAACTGAATTGAACTAAATTGAACTGAAATCCATGCATGTAAACATTAATCCCTAACTTCTAGGATCTTTATATGCATTATTGAAGTGTTATATTTTCTCCAAACAGTTAACTTAACTCAAGGTTGGTTTCACCTTCCATGTGGGAACCCCACGTGATCCTATTTTGTAGGAGCTCTTATTGGGCATCCCCACATGTTCCTATCATTTAGAATTAATTACAAATGTCAATTTGCATGTTCATTTCATTTGAATTTAACCTCTTTCTAATCCTAGTGTTGGGGAACACTTTCCAAGGACTTAGGAGATACAAGAAATAATGTTTAAGATTGCAATTAAATGGCATCCTATTCCCAACAAATATCATCTCCTTATCTCTCTTGGATAGTAGTGCAGTAATTCTCAACCTATAATCAACAAACTCACCATCACATACCTTAGTCTTCACAGAAGACCATTGCACTACTCTAATTATCATGTTCTCCAAATCCTCACAAGGATGATGAATCATGATTGGAAGTGAAAACATCATGCAATATGTAGAACCATCTCCCTTATCTTGCACAAAACAAGCTTCCATTCCTTGTGGTAGTCACCATGTTCAATACACTATCAATCATAACTATCAAGACAATCTTCCATTGCTCTGCTCTATCAAAATCATCCTCAATGCTTCATGAGTTGTGAAACAACTCTTCTAGATCCAAATGAAATGATGTGCAAAGCATGTCACCACCCAAATTTTAAATCACCACATTCTTACATTTGTCAAACATGAGGAGATGGAAGCATCTCAAAGTGATGGAAACACAAAAAAACTCTCCAACTCTTGTAGATCTCTCATGAATGTGAGGAATACCCATCATAGGTGCAAGAAAATGTATAACAACTCCTTCTAGGTTGTTGATATGGAACATTACAACTTCAAGAATAAAAATCAGATCTATGCAGATGCAAATAATATTGCCAAGGTCATAGGATGATAGAGTATCAACCCTATGCCACTCTCCAATGATGAGGAGATTATGCAACTGGTGTAGTCACGGGTGGAGGGTTTAGAAGGGACAGTCCAACCATTTAGCTCAGAGTTCAACACAATGAGAACAACTCAAGAAATACTCATAAAACATAGATCTTTATTGAATCAGTAATTGGAAATTGTACATGCATCATTTTCCTTATATGTGGAATAACTAGGGCTCATAGGCCTGCCACAAGGGCATTACTACATTACAACTAGCACAAGGCCTTATTACAGGCTAACGACTAGACAAATTGAAGTATCGAACTTCTAAATCCTAATTTCTAACTGAACTACTACCTTCCTAATGAGTTGAAAATGATCTTAAATATGATTCTCTAGTTCCAACAATGGTTTGCGTTGGCCTCAAGGGCTTACAAAACCTGATAAATAATCAAATGTGTAAGTCTTCCTTAAAACATGAAAGACAATCCTTCGATTGATGAAACAAATTAAAAATATCCAAGATAGATCTCATTGGACCCAAAATGACTTGAATGATGTCCCATTATGCTCACCATGGTCCAAAATAGGTCCGCACACAAACTCTAGACTAGGTCAGCCCCAAATACCTCAACTGTGAATTAATAGTAAATTCTAAGAGCGATAACTTCATGCAAACAAATGTAAACATCTTGAAATATGGATATGATGTATATGACCTCGTGTAGATACTATATCCTACTCCATGAGTTGGGAAATGATAATATAGTGAAATGCAGAATAAATTGTTGAGACAACTACAGACTACAATGGAAGAAAATAAATGTTTTTGGTTGATACAAGGTTGCTTTACAACTAGGGATGCTCCTACATTAGACACTCGAGGTTGGAAGAAAGTGAGTCCCTCACTTTATAGGGGCTAGGGGAAAACAAAAGTGGTCCACCTCAACCTGAGAAATCCATGATAAATCCTCCAATGGTCTACACTTCCACTTTACCAAATATTCTTTGTATTGTTTGTTCCTAAATCTCCTTCTAGTTATGGTATCCAAAATCTACTCAATCTCCTCTGGTGGTTGATATGGTAACTGTTCTTTCATAGCAACTTCATTGCTACTGCCACTTGAATATTCTTCATTATACTCATATATATCCGCAACATTGAAAATACGTGATACACCAAGTGTCTTTGATAACTCTACTTCATATGCATTTTCAGAATCAAACTTGTTGAGAATCTTACATGGTTTGAACTTCCCCATCTTCATCTTATTGTATGTTCCTATCAGAAATCTTTCCTTTTTGAATAAACCATAACTTCATCCCCAACAACAAATTTCTTATGTCTCCTTTCCTCATCTACTTTCTCTTTGTACTTACTGTTCATATACTCCAAGTGTTTCCGGACTTGACTATGTAATGTTTCCATGAATTTTGCAAACTCCTATACTTATTCACTCCTCATACTGATGTTTTTGAGCTCCACAACTTCTCTAGGATGCATTCTTATGACAATATCAAATAGTGTCTTCCCTGTAATCTAGTTTACTGAATTATTGTATGCAAACTCTACTCACGGTAGAACTATATCCCAATTTTCTACCTTTTTCTCCAACCAAACATCTTAACAAGTTTCCCAAACTCCTATTTACTACCTCTTTTTGTCCATCTATTTGTGAGTGATATGTTGAACTAAACTTCAATTTTGTCTTCATCTTCTTCTCGAATGTCTTCCAAAAATACCCAATGAATTTGGTGTCTATCTAAAACTATACCCTTAGGTAATCTAGGAAATCTCACAATCTCTTTGAAAAATAGGTCACCAACATGCACTACATCATTAGTCTTCTTGCAAGGAATGAAATTTTCCATTTTAGAAAATATGTCCACTACTATGCTTATAGAATCATATCCTCTTTGTGTTCTTGGAAATCCCAATATGAAATCCATGCTTATATCTTCCCAAGGTTTCTCTGATACTGTCAAAGGTTTATACAATCCACTATTCTAACTACTCCATTTTGCTACTTGAAAAATTCTGCAATTCTAAACATACTTCCTGACATCTTTATATATCTATAGCCAAAAATTGTGTTCACTCACAAAATTCACTATCTTATCAATCCCAAAATGTTCTTCTAGTCGGGTGTACGCACCAATCTATGACACAAAAAAGGTGCAAAATTGCAAAAAAACATGTAACAAGCCATATTGCGCTTGCCAAATTTGGAGAGTGCCAATTTTGGCGCTCGCCAATACCAAGCCTATTTGGCGACCACCAAATGGCTTGACCATTTGGAGAGTGCCAAATTTGGAACTCACCAAATGGAAAAGAAAAGAAAAAAACACAAGTGAAACACCATTTTCTACTCAACCCACGACTTCATTTGCAATTTTTTAGCTTTGCAACTTGCGCTTGCCAAATATTCTTCATTTTTTGCACTCTTAGCATTGCAATTCTTCATGAGGATGCTAACAATATGTCAAAGAGGTCGAAGAGATCAAAGAGATATGTATTTTTATTGTTTTAGTTTCAAATTTGAATTAAAATGTAGATTGAAATAGGTTGTTAATTTTTTTTTTAATTCCCAGGAAATCAATATCCAGCTATAAATATTGAAAATTCTCAATCACCCCCTCACAAAGACCCTCATGAAAAAGAAAAAACTCAAACCCCTCTCTCAGTTTGTAGGCATCCATAAGGAACCCAGGAAAATATTTTTAATCAAAGTGAAAACAACAAAGGATAGCTTGAATAATTGATTGGAAGATTAACTAAGTATGTTGCAACCCACCCTTATAGGAGAGGCATTTCCAAATCGCTAAAATCAATTGTATCACATCTAGGAGAAATGAGTGAGAAAATTAATTTTTGGTCGAATAAGAGGGATGAATTAAAATGATTTTATGCAAGTGGACTTTCCTATGCATATGTGAAGAAAGAAAAAAATAACAAATCTGAATTGTGTGCCCTTTTTATAGACCCAAGAAGCAATACACCTTTATTACATGCATGCAGGAGGTTCCCCATCCTCTAACTCATTTGACTGCAAAATCCAACAAAAATTTCTAAGGAAAGATGTATAATTTGATGTATTGTTGGGATTTGATGTGTAATTTTTATTTTTTAAAAATTTATCCCTGACGTTCATTGAAATTTTGACGAACCTAAGTTTTGTCAAAATTTTGAGCACAGTCTTGTCAAAATTTCGACAAACATTCAAAATTAGAAAAAAATGAATTTTTGGTCAACATAAATAAAAGTGAGTTCGCCTATTTATTGCAACAGTGTTTTGCTATACTTGTGAATTTTCTCTACTTGCGACAATTTGTGGAGAAATAAGGACGATTTTCTTGGGAAAAATAAAAAAAATTCAAGAAGATATCACTAGGTTGAGGGTGGTCATTGTCTTTTTCCAGAATTCATTTGTGAAGTCAAATTTGTACTTCCAGGTTTGAAAATCATATTTTAAAGTAACATCTCATCAAATTTTATTTTTAGACATGCATTTTGAGAATTTCATTTCCATATTTTGTTGTGCAAGTTCAATATTCTGATTTTAGGAGTCTAATGGTTGGAAATCATAGTAAAATCATAATTTAATAAGTTTTAGAATTACCATTTTAAAGTGTTTTTTGGGGTCATTAACTTCAAGATATCTTCTCTTTTGTAGGGTTGGTTGCATGCCAAATTTTTTTGGGTGTAAAGTATTAGAATTATTAGATTTTGGTACCTGTCTATGATTAAAAATTATTGGAGTGTGAGTTTGATATTTTTTAAAGATCTAAATATTCAAGCTTGGTAAATTAAGAAAAATCATGTTAGATAATATTAGTCTAGAACAAAATGAAGAGACAATTGCTAGAATGTGGGCTAGATTGAAAAGAAAGAGTGATGGGAAATGCTATTGTCCTTGCAATAATTGCAAGGGCTTAAAGACGAGAAGACATTTAATCACAACAATTGAGAAACATTATAGGAAGCATGGTCATGTTGAAGGGGGGCATGATTATCGTCCATTGGTAATTTGTTCATTATATGTGTTTATATTGATTGAATTTGTAAATGTTTATATTTTTTTAACATTCTTTTTATATATAAAAATTCACTTGATCATGATCATGATTTATTTGTCTATTATTATTATAAATGTGGGGTGCCCTAGGGCACATGATATGGATTATCATGGCCCAGAGAATGTGGTTTTGCAAGCGGAGGAACATGGAGCTGTGAATATCGAAGATGAAGTTAACGATCCTATGGAAGAAGATGATCATGTGCCAAAAAACACAGTTGAAGATGATGGTACAAATACATTGATCCATGATACATTTAGTGGCACAACTGATCATGATGATCAAGATGAATTTGATGATGTTCATGATTTATGAAGGCATATGAGCCCCCTTATGAAGTTTCCCAAACAACTCTTCTCTCTGCTGTATTGTTGTTGATGAACTTGAAGGTTATGAGTGGTTTGTCCAACATAGCAATCTCATGGATGTTAAGGTATGTCATATATATCATCTTTTTTCATGTATTTTAATTTTGTTAGTTCATCACTAGTAAATAAAGGATGAAATATGTACCATTAATATTCTTTATATTAACAAATTATTTTTTTGTTGTAGATTGATTAGTGAATTTTTGTTACCACCATCAAATATTTTACCTCGCTCATACTGAGATTTATCTGGCATTATGAAAGATACTGGAATGGAGTATCAAGCAATAGATGCATGTCCCAGTGATCATATTATATATCATAAACAACATGAATTTGCAAAAAAATTCCCAAAATGTCATATTAGTAGATATCGAACAAATCAATTAACAAAAAAGGTGCCTCACAAGGTTCTTCGTTATATTCCCATTATTCCACGTATGCAACGATTATTTAAGTGCGAAAGCTTAGCACAATTTATGGATTACCATTCACATAATAGAAGTGGAGATGGCATTCTTTGAATGCCTACATATGGTTCTGAATTTAGGGACATGGAGGAAAAATGGCCACACTTTAAAGAAGAACTTCGTAATCTTAGGCTTTCATTGGCAACAGACGGTGTTAATCCATTTGGAGAGTTGAGATCTATTTACTCAGTGTGGCCTATTTTTGTTATCAACAATAACATTCCTCCATGGATGTCAATAAAGAGGGAGCACATAATGTTGTCAATGATTGTTCCAGCTATTTTTTTACATCAATTTTCTTTCACATAGTAGCATCTCATTTTTCTTATTTGTTGCA
Source organism: Sequoia sempervirens (assembly GCA_007258455.2). Taxonomy (NCBI): domain Eukaryota; kingdom Viridiplantae; phylum Streptophyta; class Pinopsida; order Cupressales; family Cupressaceae; genus Sequoia; species Sequoia sempervirens. The sequence continues at coordinate 354,511,458 of VDFB02086081.1, read as the reverse complement.
TAGTGATTTACATTTTTTTCATTTAATAGTCATATGCATTAATTTATATATATTGCAGTAAAATGTTTATAATAATTATGTAATGTTTATGTTCATTCAACTAGGTAAGTACCAAGTTAAAGATATGAATGTATATATCGAGCCTCTTATCGATGAGTTACTAAAGTTATGAAATGACATCACTATGTATGACGTCTCTAGACCAATAGGACAAAGACAATTTCAATTCCATGCAATGCTTGTATGGACAATTCATGATGCCCTAGGGCTAACACATTTTTGTGGTATGTTATAATGTTCAACTGCACTTTAACAATATTTAATTTTATGAAGTATATATCATGCATTTAAAAAAAATAATCTATTCATTATATATAATTATAAAAATTGACATATTTAATCCAATTATATATGATCTTGCAAGTCTTCAAACAAAGGGAAAATTTGCATGTCTAATTTGTGGTCCAAAGATGAAATCTCTTCGTTCAACAAGTTTAAGAAAGTAGGTGTTTGATGAGTATAGACACTTCCTCCATAGAAATCATAAATATCGAACTACTAAAAAACACTTTTTCAATGGGAAAGAAGAGACTACATCAAAACTATGAAGAATGACACCTCGCCTATGGAAGTTGAAATAAAATAGAATTAATCGTCAAGGTTATACATCATATCAAATTGTTTATCTATCATATATGATATGTTTGGAATTTATATTTTTATATTGTGTTGCATTTACTCATGTTGTAATTGACAATGATTTTCATTGTTAATTTGTTTAACTTATATGCTTCATGAAGGTCGTCAAGGCATTAATGGCCGGCTTCCACAGGGATTGAAAAGTTATCCTAGACAATTTAGTAGGTTGCCATACTATGAACAGCTACAAATTGTGCATTTGTTTGATACAATGCATATTAGAAAGAATATAACAGAAGCATTACGAAAAATATTGGATGGAAGGCATGACAAAGAAAAAAATGTCAAAATTTGTAGTGACATTCAAGAAGTCAATCATGCAATGAAAAATGTCATTCAATTGAATAGTGATGGAGACCAAATTAATATAAGTGCCCTTCCTTGGTTATTAACGGAGCAACAAAGCAATTTTATAAAAGAAGTCATACGAAAAAATTCAATTTCCCACAAGATTTATTGCGAACATAAACAATATCATAACAAAGAAAGGTGAATTTGGGTTAGGGATGAAAATGGATGATTGGTATACCTTCATTAAGGTAATTATTCTGGTATATTATATACAATTGTATACTGCATGTACTTTTCAATATATTATGTTTACTACTTTTAGAAAATAATGAAAAGATCATTTTATAATTGTTGCAGTACATTCTACCTCTATCTCTCCTAGACAACTTTGACAACAATGTCAAACAAGTTATATATGATCTTGGAAAATACATGAGGTAAGTAGCGATATTTTTTTAATTTGTTGTATAGATCTTATAATTGCCATTTGTTTTACTTGTTATGTAATATATTGTATATTTTTGTTAAATCTCGTTAATATATTTGTGCCTTGAATCACTTGTAGATGGCTGTCATCTAAAGAAATCCATAAAGAAGATATAAATTATTGGAAGAGAAAAATTCCTCATCTAATGTGTGAAATGCAAAAGTGTTTACCTTTGACATTTTTCAATGCATAAGAACACTCCCTCATACACCAAGTTGAGGAGATTGAATTGTGTGGACTTGTACACACAAGGTCAATGTGGATGGTTGAGAGACACTTGAAATTTTTGAAGGATTTAGTTAGACAAAGAGAACATCCTAAAGGTTCTATGGTGGAGGGATATATGGTATACTAGACCATGATGTACATTAGTGAATATATTTCTAAGTTCATAGCAAAGATCCATGTATATCGCATTTGGGATCCCAACTCCATTAACAAATTCAAAGGGGAGTACCTAATGGGGAAAGGTAGATTGAAGAAAGTGAGAGGTAATTATAAGATGGTCATGGAGATTAATTAGAATACATTTTACATATGGTTTTTATGTATATTATAGTTATTTAATTATTAATATTCAATATACATAAATTATAAATTAAGGTTGTATACCGTGGTAATTAACTAATTATACGCCATTTGTGAATTTCAATTTTTTTTGATACATTTGGTCAAGAGTGGGATGCACTACATTTATATGTCACAAAAAATCTTGATTGGATGACGGTATGGATTGAATGATGTCAAGAATCTGGTCACGCATTAACATGGGAAGATGTGGCTTCATTGGTTAAAGAAACTCATCGTAATGGAGATTCCAATGTTGCACAAAGGGAAATTGATTTAGCACATGGTTTAAAAGATAAATAGGTACACATAAATATATTAATCACCCATATTATTTAATTATTTTCAATTATATTGATGTATATATGATGTAGAGGATCCAACAACAACACCAACATCATTTCATGAGGGTAAATCAAACCCAATCAGAATAAGGAGAAGATAAAATTCTTAATTCACTTTTTTTTCCTCAAAAATCATACAAATTCTTTTGATTCTTCAATTCTACAAGACTTCAAGGAAACATGTTAGCACTCCAATTTCAACAAACCATATGTCATTTTTAGTACTCCAATTGACTCATTCAAAGCAAAAACCATATTAGAAAACTTTGACTCAATCAATCAGATTCACATCATTCTCAACCACCATATCAACATCTATACATTCTCTCAGCCTTTCATAAGGCAACACATTATGCTCACTTTCTACACAACCAATTACCAATCCTTCAAATTCCTGTATACATCATATCCTCAGGGCAACAAAACACTTATTCTAAATCATATTCCAAAATGTCAATAACTAAACTTCAATCATTTAAAATAGTCTAAACTTCTCAAATAGCACCAATTCGTTTTCCTTACAAGGAAAACTAAAAAAGACAAATCCTTCTTGCTATCAACTAGTTAATCAGTCCTTCAAGACACAAGATTCATCATGTTTTGAGAGAAATCAATTCAATACATCAGTGAATAAATATCAAATCTGCCTGCTTTGTAAAGATACCAAGACACACAATAGAATCATCGTTCTCAAAACAATATGCACTGACTTTACAACCTTATTCAAGCATAAATTCTATTGTAACTCCATCCAAATGACAAGGTTCAAGTATTTAAGGTCAATCACTTCCCTGTACACACAGATTTCCACTGTCCATGAAATCTAAACATTAATTAGCAATAGACCTCCATACACTAGATCGGGTGAACCACTCACACTAGGCTCAAAACCAAGATCCAAAGGCACATTTAGAGACCTCTTAATTCTCATATCATCATATCAAAAACTCAAAATGATTTATACTAGAGAAACTAGCATATTTCAGACTGTACACCCAAGAAAGGCTACTAGAATAGGGCTATTTTATAAATCATCCACCTTTTTTCCAACTCCAAATTGTTAGAAAACCTCAAACAGTCAAATTAAAGGTCAAAAAACACTAGATTTATCCAATTTCAAAGATTGAAAGACCCATTTAGAAAGTGTATTAACAAGCCCTTAATTTTAGGTTGGAAACACCCAAAACAGTGAGGGTTTTGTGATTATCACCCTTACAAGCCTCCAATACTCTGGCCAACCATTGAAACATGCTTCATTATGTCTGAAAATTCCTTTAGAAACATATCCTTGGACATGCATACGTTATTTCTCCAATACCCTGCTGGAAACCTTCATTTTCAATAGGAAAACTCAAAAAATTAACTTTAAATCAGCAACACAACACCATATTCTTGATACCCTACACTCACACAAAACAAAATCACATAAAGGACACCCTAATTATCCCATCCCACCATTTATACTAGGGTTACATCGGTGGGATGGGCCTTAAACTTCTTTAGGGACTCTCAAAATCATAGTGAAACTCACTTTGCCCGAGACATATGATTGTTTTTGATTATTTTGCTGCTTAAAACTAACTTTACTTTCAGACTCTTTGACAATGAAAAATACTCTTTCCCAAATGAGATTACACAAGAACTAACTCTTGGATGTTACCAAATTAGCAATACAAGTTAGGAGAAATAGAAAGAATGCTTGATAACTTAGAAAAACAGGGCTTTTATTCAATATTTTGTTACAAGAATTTCAAGATTCTGCTCTTCCATGCCTTGCCATGCTTTTTATAACTTTTTTCCTCTTAATAATAACTTCTCATCAGTTCAAACTGCCTCTTATCTCCTAATATGCTTGATTTATGCCTTTTTGTTTACATAATATTGCATTATTTGCATTTTTTTGCATTTTCACCTCCTAGTGACTTCTTTTAAGATTTGATTACATTCAAATTAGCCTTTTCATGGCCTTGACACACAAATTTAGACTTGAACATGTAAATTTAACATATTAGCCTTTTGAAGGCATTTACAAGATCTAGGTGCTCCTGCACCAATACATATGTTGAGATTTTTTTCTTTGCATACATTCAGCCAAGAATAAATATGTTTATCAACTAACGATATTGTAATAATTTTTACATGTTTGACATATTGTAGGTGAAAGACGACAAGGCTATGTGGTGCAATGGTCATAAATTTCGAATCAAAAAGTTGGATGACATGAAGAAAACTTGTGATTCTGGTATAACTACAGTCTTTCAGGTGACTAATGTTTCATCTAGAAGTGACATACATCCACAAGTATTAGAAAATCGATACTATGGGATTTTGGGTGATATACTTGAGTGTGACTTTAAGTCCTTCAAATTATTTCTCTTTGTAATCCTATAGTACAGGCTACGATTGAATGAAAATGATCCCGAGTGAACTATTATTGAACATGATAATGGATTTACCATGGTTAATACAAGGTTGATCAAGCGAGCTAGAAATGAGCCCTATGTTCTTCCAAGCCAATGTGAGCAGGTATTTTACTCAGAGGTTTCAGCTAAACTAGGTTGGTCATTTTTTGTTAGACATGATCCAAGAGGAAGGTTGGTAAAGTATAATGTGGTGGAAGAAGAAGATACCAAAGAACTAGAAGATGATGTAGATGATGATTAGGATCAACAATTAGTTGATGATGTGCCTGGTGAAGATGTTGAAGAGGAGGAACTAGATCATGATGGTATAGAAGTTAATGTTTATGAAGATGATATCTATGTGGATGATGACATTATCGAAACTGATATTAATAACGATGATGATGATATGACCAATCCTTACAATGTCGAATCTGGATCAGATGATACAGACAAAGAGTTGGATAAAGAAGAACATCAATGACATTGAAATGTATGAGTTATGCGATTATATTATCCATTTGATTATTTGATATTAATCTCTTGATAGAATTATATTTGACTTATTGGAGATTTGATTTTATGAATTTTTATCCATGTGCAAACCTAATGGGTTGTGTCTGAACATTGAATATAAATGAGATACATACACACACACACACATATATATGTATGTATGTATATGTATTTGAAAATGTAAATGTAAATGCAATTACTAGATGCTCTCCTAGAACAATAAATACAACACATCATTAAAGAAATTTATATCTATGTATATAAATGTGTATTTCTAAATGCAAGTGTAAATGCAAAGAGCATATGGTTTTGTAGTGTTATAGATACAACATATACATAAATTAATGTAATTGAAATTCTAAATTCTTCAAAATATATAATATGAAATCAATCAAACTATTAAACTACATGAGAATAAATGAATCCAGTAAATGCATATGTATTTGGATCAAATCCTTTTCGCGATGGACCCTATTAGCACTCAAAAACGCTGGTTGAAAAACCACAAGAGGTTGCCAATATCTTGGTATGCTTTAGGGTAACGTACAAGGATTAATGACTCAAGCCTTCTTCTCTTTTGGTGCTACTGAACCTAGGTGGGTCTACCTATTCTAACTGAATAGACTTAATTGATGTTATTTAACTATAGTTATCTATCCACAATGGCAAGTTTACAGTGAACAGATGTGATCCTAATCTAACATGAACTAAATGAGAAATATGTTCAATTAACATATGTATAAAATGAATTAGATTTATGGATGAAAAAGGGGAGACCATTGCCGTATTGGGTATATGGAGTCTAATGAATATATGCAAATGTGGATTTCAATAATGACAATAATTCAAAATGTTAGGCACATCAATTGTTTACAACTTGTGTAAACATCCAAGTGAATAATTGAAAAAATCTTCTTGAGATAGAATGACAATTCTAGTTATGTGATTTTTCTTCTTAATCCAACTAACACTTCCCAATTGCTGTGATTGATTAAAATATTTTAATCCCTAATTGAGAGAACCAAATAACCAAATCACACATATATAGCAAATGTACACTGATAAACAAAGTATAAACTTGTTATATCAATTTAAACAATAGAGAAGCATCAAAATGGAGAAAATCAAATAACTGCATAAATTTAACAAATAACTGATACCAAAATCTTAATCTTCGACTTAGATATCTTCATTTACTCCATCAAAATACATGCATTTGAGTCTCTGTATATGAAAGCATTTTGTTAGAAAGCTATCTACTGAATATCTCCTAATGCCTATATCTGTTGCATTAATATGGAATAGATATAAATACATCAAAACTTGGAAGGGACATGTCCCTTCACAAATGTTTTATTTTACTTAACTAATTAAAAGAAGAGATTAGGCTCTATTTAGACATATATGAACATTTGATAAATGATGTAGATAAGCCTACCATTGATGAGTATCGACATCTCCTAATGCATTCCTGGTCGATATTTCCACATTTATCATCCTTTTGTTTTGTTTGCAGCTCTCGTCCAATGTCAAATTCTTCCCTATAGCATTTTTGAGAATTCTCTGCAACATCAATTCACATTCTTTGATCCACTTGGCTTTCTCTTTCAACTTTTCTCCATCTTCAAATAGTGTAGGCAGTCCCATATTCGTAACATCAACAAGACCCTTTGCATCTTCTCGCAGTTCCTCATAAAGGTCCCTATGTTTCTTTATAATTTGGTCACCCATACCAATGGCCACACTATTAGGAACATCTCTTTCATTTAATTCTCGGAGATTTTCTTGAATCCTTCCATCAATTCTCTTGTGTTCTTGCCCTGCAACATGGTTCTTTGAATATGCTCCCCATAGCTTATTCAACCAAAGCATTAAGTTGGCCTACCTTTTTCTGATTATTGTAGTGAGTGCATCATATTTTCCCTGTGAATATGCAGTTGAATCATCCCAATGATCTTTCACCTGTGAGATTTCACCATGTGTTATTAAGTTAGGAGGCCCCATTGTGACTCCTAGCATGTCCTTCAAATGATCATTTTCTTTCATGATCCTTTCATTACTCATTTTGTACACTTCCTTTTCTTTGATCAACATTTGTATTTGGGCTTTATTCAATTTTGCCACATTAATCCCAATGTCTATAGTTGCCACAAGATCTACCTCTCCAACCTTCATAGTTATGACATGTCCAAATGCTTTCTTAGTATCAATCACCACTGAATTTCTATGAGGTGGATACAAGACCCATATCATGAGTGATCCTTCATCCGGGTTATATTTGGATCCAACATATATTTCTGTCACCCCCTTTGGACTAAGCTTGCGTGTGGAACTATTATCCATTAAGAAGCTATCAAAGACCAATGCAGAATTCAAATCCAGCCTTGGAAAGATCATAACTCCAATATCCTCTAACATTTTCCTTCCTTTATCAGGGGTCATATTAGCCATTTCTCTATCCATAGTTAATTTCAAATTATTTAGTAGCTGCTCCTCATTTCTTGGTGTAATTATTATCAATCAGATTACACCCGAACGCTTGAATAGTTAAATCCAGCAATCTATTGAAACATGGAATGATTATCAGGCCTGTGGGTTGCCTAATTTCGAGAATCAATCTCCAGAGAGGGCTGGTTCCCTGATGAAAACCTCCTAAAAACTAACTAACTTGGTTGGGAAAGAGATAGAAAGCTTATCTTGAATTGAAATTCTAAATCTAAGGAGGTGATTGCACCAAAATTTTGTGATTCTAAAGTTCTAAATTTATCTCACAACTCAACTAAAATCATGAAATTCACCAATATTCCACATGAAGGTTTGAAAATCCAATGTTTGTAAAAGGAAAACCAGATTTTCACAGATACAAATGATTGAAATTTTTGTTAAACACAACATGTAGCTTGAATTATAGCTTGAAAATCTTTCTTGTTTTTTAAAGCATTAATGAAATAAAACAAAGGATTTGAGATAAATCACAGTGTTTAAATCAAAACATTTTTTGTGACAATAAAACTCAAGAAGTATTGAGAAGGAAAAATGATGCTGAAAGCTCTATTACGATTCTTGAACGAAAAAGTACTGAGTTACAATGCCTCACTCCTGTATGTGTAAGCAGGAAAAAAGAACTAGACTTGAAAAATATTAACTTTTTCAATATATACAAAATGAAGGCACTCCAAAGTGCATGAATAAGCAACTGAAAGTGATCTGAAAGTGAAAAGATGATAAACCCAAAGTGAAATCCGAGCACAAATAAAAATCCCTGAAAATGTGGTTCAAACTCATGCAAAAATGAGTGAACTCAGTCTTGAACTGGCAGTCATAAAGCGTGCAACTGATATGTAACTCGAACTGAACTGAAATCCCTGAAAAAGTGGACTAAAGCATGCAAAAACTACCTCGTTTGTATCAATCCACCCATGCACATTTTAAAATCCATCTTTGTCATGGTAACTCTCCAGTTAACAATTTGATATTAATTTGTTCTCCAATTGACTTAATTTATATTTGCATGGATCTTCTGTTTAATTTATCATCACATGACATCTTTTATTTGCATGTAAAGATGGTTAATTAATTAAATGATTTATAATATATCACTTAATTAATTACCCTACATTGAGAATGCAAAAATAAAAGAAAGAATGATATAATATTAAATCAGAAACCTTAAACTCTCATCTCACATCCTTCTTACATTATACCTAGCAAAAATGCGTTCACCATTTAGATTAATTAATCACTACACATATCATCACTAGGCATTATGACTTGAAGTCAAACCCATGGGGAATGAATAATATAATGATTTTGTTTCAATAATAACCAAACATCCATCATGACTTCGGTGTATAGACCTCAAACCCTAAAAACATTATCATAATTTTGGATTTGACTTGGAGAAGCTTCTAGAGGAAGTCGGCCGCCGCTGTCTAGTAGGGTTTCTGGCTTTGAAAATCCACCATGAAATGGGTTGAATCTGCACCTTTTGATGTTTCCTAAGCTGGATCTAATAATTTTCACGTGGTAAGTTCATTCTTTACCAGTTTGACTCCAATTTGTAGCATTTCATGAGGTTTTAAAATTGTGGTTGTGCACAATATTAAACATACCTTCTGATATTATCATTCTTTGTTATACTCTGTTGTTTTCCTCTTTGAATAAACATGTTTTTCCTATGTATGCTATGGCTACATCAATGTGATGCCCTATACTATTGTATTCAACAAGGAAGAAGCTCGCCTAGGGTTTCTCCTTAGTAAAATGCCTTTAATAATTAATATGTGACTGATTACAAAGTCGTTCTTGCTCAGATATCACATTTTTTCCGGTAATTCACCCAAATTTCTTTCAAACACGAATTTACATGAGTCTCTTGCTTAGAAATAGTGTGCCTAAGGTTTGTTTATTAAGAGACACCTTCACTTACATAATATTCTCTCCAAAAACGTCCAAATGAAGCACTAAAAACCTCAGTAAACTGAAATCACGAAAATCTGAGATATCTTCATATTTTTATTTCACCTTTCCCAAATAGAGTTGATATCAAACCCAACCAGGAGTTGAACTCCCTTGGCTGACACTCTTAATTTTAGGAATTTTGCAATTCACTGTATTCCTGTAGCTGTTTATTTTAGATTACTGCCTTCCATTTATGCATTCGTGCCTGTAACTACCATTTATCATTGCTGTGCTTTTAATCTCTGATGGATGCCACACTCTTGTATTGATGTCTTTTTTTTCTCAAGTATTTAATTGCTGCTCCATCATGAACATGATACCTCGATGATAAAGCTGAAATTGCACAGTGTATTGAAACTTAATACTCTTTCAAAATCATAATAGTTGTCTTCTCTATAATAAATGCTTGATTGTTGATCATGCATCTAAATTTTCTACTTCTTTATGCTTGATTGCATTTGTCATTTAATTCATAAGTTGCTGCCTCCCTTAGTATTTATGACAATAAATTGTATTGTTCTCACGACTGTGACTATGACTTGATAAAATGTAAAAATTGAAAGTTGGCTGTAGCTTTAAACATATATTGTTGAATATTGTTATTGATAATTGCTGCTCATGATGATTGATGCTCTAGGTAATTGCTGCTCATTATAAATATGTACTTGATGTTGCTATGAATTACCTCTGTTAAGTCTTCATGTTTAATATCTTGATATCTCTCATCTGGTATTTAAAAAAAAAACATGCCTGTAGAATGTTTTCTAAGCCATAATTGCTGCTCCATTGATATTTGAATCATTGCTTCTTAATGACTGCATTTTTCTATTCTTGGTGAGCTTATATGAGATTCAATATGTATCTTGAGCTGCAAACATAACGCTCTGTAGACAACAACCTCTCCTTAGCATTGATTATGCAACTTTACATTGTATAAAATTACTTTTCCTTAGTAGACAACGTAAAATGCAAAACAAAGCTAAAACGGAATTTCAATGTAAACAATGACTGCCATTTGAAATCAGATGCTCCATTTAATATTTAATGCCGAATAATTCATGCTTCACTCCTGTCTCATTGGCACTTGTAATAGTTGATTATGATTATGATGATATGCTTCTGAAGTTATAAAAACATTCCAATGCTCGAATATTCTATTTCTCTTCAATGCAAAGAGGCTCAATACTTCATTTAGATATAAAGAAAAAATGTAAAGTAGAGCTAAACAAAATATGAAATTGATGAGTGCAACATTGATGCTTTTAATGGCCGTTATCAATATTCATGAACTTCATATGAAACTTGTGAGTATATCCTTCTTGATATGCCGAGCTCAACCCTTGTGGGAGCCCATTTTACTCCACATATCTGATAAAATGATCTTGAACATGATGAACCTGTTCCTGCACACTGAAACAAACATGTTAGCAAAATAAAAGAAGCTGAAAGCTTCCATTGAATTATGTTTTTCTTGATTGTCGGCCTTTCATCTGATGAATGCTTGGTTTAATGCAAATTACATTCCTGTATGTAGCATAGGCGTAAGGCAGAAAGTAATTCACCATTTCTTAGAGTATAACTCTAATGCCATTTCCTTTACAATTTTGCAGGTTCATGGAGCGAGGAAATGAGGATGCAGCTACTTGGAGGCATGACGACTAGAAGCACCAACGAAAGTGATTCATCATTACAGGCAATGATGAATTGCTTCTCTCCTTTGCACTTATGTTATTTTCAGCTGTGTAGTTTGTACATTTGAATTTTGTATTCATCTTTTGATTGTCAGAATCAAACTCAGTTACTCTCGTGGCTTGTGCGAGATTCAAAATTTTTACAAAATGAATAAAAGCATCACTATGCAAATTTTCTCAATTTTCTGTTTTAAATGTTTGCACAATAAAACTATGATTCATATGTAAGATGATCTCAATAATGATCAATGAACACTTAATCAACAAAACATGAAAATTTTCTATACCTATAAATGATGAACTTCATTCAGCTCTACCTGTTTGAGCTCAAAGTGAAAAATAGGTAACAATAATATTATCAACTTTCTCCCTTATCTCCTTGCCCTTTTGTTTATACAAGAAAGATATAAATTCTGAAGAATTCTCAAATTCATTGTTTGCTACAAATGACCTATATTCCATCTCTTTCGTGTCTATATCTTGGTTCTCTTCAACACTTGTTTCTTTAGGAGGGTAGTTGTAATCTTGAGTTTTTAATCTAGAAATCCTACTAGGTAGCTCTCATGGCATATCTTCTCCAGATTCCTCATCTCCAAAAATATGGAACCCTGTATTCGACAACCCTTGGTTGTATTCCTCCACCACTCTCTCTGCTTCCTGTGCTTCCAAATTTCTAATCATGTCATCAAACTGATAAGGCACATGATCATATCCTCCAAAGTTTATCCTTTGTCTAGCAGAATTGATATATCCCTCTTGATCAAAACCTTTTCTTGGTGGACCCTTATTCATATTATATTGCATTAATTTTTCAAGGATCAAATCATATCCTTCCTTTGCAAGCACAGTAAAATCACCAAAGCACAGAGTACTAGGCATAAATGCCTATTTCCTGAATGAACCAAAATTAATGAAACTAGAAAAATCCATTTGTCTTACAATTTCCAATTATGCAATCCTATCCAGGTCTATTTTAGGAAAAATTAATGGAGAATCCTCAAAACCAAACACCCTTACAATAGTAGCATCTTCCAAGCAATACCAGTCTCCCCAATCATGATCAATTGGTCCATTAAAGTCCTTAGGTCTGAGGAAGCATTTAATTTCATCAAACAATGAGTGCACACAAGGATGACTATAGAATTCATATACTGGATTTACAAAATATTCTTCAAAATACAGGTAACTGGAATTAGCAAACCTACTGTCCCAAATGGAAGTCCACAATTGAATGGGTAATAATTTTCCCTCTTTATCAAATTGTGAAACCTTCAACTTTTCTAGCCAAATCCCTAACTCTTGTTCGAAGTAAAATACTAGATGCATTAAAAGAGAATAATGCCTAAGGTGTAGAACAAGGGATTTATTCTTGATTTCCATCAATGCTAAGTCAAGTTCCTTGGAGACAAATAAAGCATAGTCAAAAAACCTAGAATTATGACATTGAATGTTAGCTGCAATTACCATGGGAACAATGGACATATACTCAGGAACTTCCATAACCAACACTTGTCCTACTGAGAAATAGGCATATCTCATATAGGGCTTGAATAAGTCCACATGGAATGGAGGCCCATCGCCATTATCAAGTGGGATAGTTTTACCATCTTGTTTAATTCTATGTAAGGGCAACCTCCAACCCTTGTAAGTGGTTTCCATTCTCCAAAACTCATTTTCCAACTCTTCATTCAAAATTTTCTCATTACTCCACCCTTCCAACTTAAAAACATCACTTATTGAAGCCTCTGATATGTATATGAAGGGTTTCCCAGATGGTCCACCTATGGCCTTAAGTTTTGAGTCATAGTGGGTGGCCAACAATTTTACTAGCTCTGTATTGAAAAACACATTAGGGAAAACCATCTTTCCCAAATTTAGATGCCACGAATTACAAACTGGCTCAAAACGATATCTTTGGTGAAAGTGGATTCTAAAAAATTCATAGCCTCTTATTGGGGTCCAAATGTCTCCTATGTGCTTGCATTTGTCTTCCAATTTTTCCACTTCTGCCTTCAGTTGTGCGAAGCGCCTACCTTTGGGCCCAGAGCTAGACAATTGGTCAATTAAATCTTGATCTAGCTTTCGTTCAACACCCTCCGACTCAATTCTAGACTCAATTTTCTACTTCTTACTCTTAGGGTGACTGATCTCACTTTTTTTTCTACCTTTCAACTTCCCCGAGCTGGTGGCTTCCATATTACTTGCTTAAAATTGCAGAAATGAAAAAAGTTAAAATGTAGAGGACTTACTGGTTTTGATTGAGGTTTTTCAATTGAAACAATTCTCTAGCCCTTTTTTTGTCTCCTCATTTCCTTTGCTACCAATTCGCAACAATGTTCATTTTGCACCGATTTCCTTTCAATTTATGAAATTACCTGTGCTCCATGGTGCCATTAATGTTTTAACTCCAGGCATGAATGTAACAAATTTTCAAATTCCTTACTGTCACATCAAATGAACTAGTAGGCAAGACACCTTCAGAGTTTGGGCGATCTATACATTAAGCCCCAACCAACGTTCACTGAATACTCTGCCGATCCGGGTAACACTCTACACATCTAACTGATGTTAACATTTGTCTTGTATACATCACCAAGAGTCACCCCGATAATCATTTTGGTTCATTTGTTTCTTCATCAACCTAACTTTTAGTATGGCTAACACATTCAGTGGTTCCTCTGATGTTATAATTCTTGCTGATAACACATCAAATGAACTGGTTGGAAAGACACCTTCAAAGTTTGGGCAATCTATACATTAGGCCCAAACCAAGGTTCACTGAATACTCTGCTGATCGGGGTAACACTCTACACATCTAACCGATGTTAAAATTTGTCTCGTATACATTTCCAAGAGTCACCCTAACAATCATTTTGGTTCATTTGATTCTTCATCGGCTTAACTTTTAGTATCGCTAACACATTCAATGGTTCCTCTAATGTTATAAGTCTTGCCGATAACACATCAAATGAATTGGTCAACAAGACACCTTCAAACTTTGGGCGATCTATACATTAGTCCCCAACCAACATTCACTAAACACTCTACTGATTGGGGTAACACTCTACACATCTGACTGATGTTAACATTTGTCTCGTATACATTGCCAAGAGTCACCCTGACAATCATTTTGGTTCATTTTTTTCTTCATTGGGCCAAATTTTAGTATCGCTAACACATTCAGTGGTTCCTCCAATGTTATAAGTCTCACCGATAAGACATCAAATGAACTGGTCGAAAAGACACCTCCAAATTTGGGCAATCTTTACATTAGGTCCCAACCAATGTTCACTGAATACTCTGTTGATCGGGGTAACACTCTACACATTTGACCGATATTAACATTTGTCCCGTATACATCACCAAGAGTCACCTCGATAATCATTTTGGTTCATTTGTTTCTTCATCAGCCTGACTTTTAGTATCTCGAACACATTCAGTGGTTCCTCCGATGTTATAAGTCTCACCAATATCTTTTCTTTTGGTCTTGAATATGTCACCAAAACTCTTGCCGATATCCTCTTGTCAGTGTAACTTAGCGGGTTGGGTGAACATTCGGGATTTACACTGATTGCACATGTCTCATCGATATATTCCCAGTGCTCCTGTCGATGAAAGAAATGATGGTCTCACCGATGAAACTTCATTGGTAAGACTTAAACATTCGGGCCAACATATATTTTTCATGCCAACATGACTTGTCTTGCCAATATATTATCTTCATCAATGAGACCATAAGCCAATCTCCCCGATATGTCTTCTTTAGTAATCTTGATCGATATAATAGTTTTGATGTCTCATCGATGTGCTAAGAAGTTCTTGTAACCCATAATAGGTCGGGAAGACCCATACCAACTCACGTCGATGTGGATTTTTTTCCACAATATCTTTGATTAGAAGGATTTTTAGGAGTAGAAAAAGGTGACCGTGGGTAATTATATTCTGTAGGGCCAATTACATCCTTTTCTGACTCAAAATGTAGTTAATTATTATTGAGAAATTTACATTAGTAAATCATTATAAAATTTTGAAATTTTTTATAGTTCCAACAGACCCTTATTCATGTTGTATTGCAGCAATTTGTTGAGAACCATATCATATCCATCCCTTGCTAATATAATGAAATCACCGAAGAAAGGAAGAGAGGTGGAGATAGAGAGTTGATGGATACGGGGGATAGGGAGGAAGAGATGGTAAGAGATAGAGAGGGGGAGATAGAGAAGGGGAGGGAGACAAAGGGATATAGATAGGTAGAGGAGGAGAGAGAGAGAAGAGGGGGAGAGATAGAGAAGAGGGTGATATAGAGATAGAGGGGGATGGTGAAAGAGATAGAGAGATTGTGATAGAGGTAGAGAAATATATGGATAGAAAGAGATAGAGATAGGACTGAGAGGGATATAAAAAGAGAAGTAGAGATAGAGATATAGAGTAGGAGAGATTGAGCTAGGGAGAGATGGAGTGAATAATAGAGAAAGGGGGGAGAGGGAGAGATAGATCAATAGATAGAGGGGGGAAGAGGAAGTGACATAGATAGTGGGGGATATAGAGAGATAGAGATAGAGATATATAGGAAGAGAAAGAGAGATGGAGATATATGGGAAGAGAAAGGAAGAGAGGTGGAGATAGAGAGTTGATGGATAGGGGGATAGGGAGGGACTAGATATGGTGAGAGATAGAGAGGGGGAGGGAGAAAAAAGGATATAGATAGGTAGAGGAGAGATAGAGAAGAGGGGGAGAGATAGAGAAGAGGGTTTAGGGAGATAGAGAGAAACATGGAGAGATATATCAATCACACTCCCTATATCTCTATCTATTCATCCTTATCTCTTTATCTCTCTACCTATATCTATCTCTTTGTATCCCTTTCTATTTGTATGTTTCTCATTATCTCCCTCTCTCTATATATTTTCTTCCCTATATTTATCTTTTTCTCCTTAAGTGTGCATTGGGTACATTGAAGAGGTCTTAAAGGAGAATTATCATATCTTTAATCAAATGGCATGCTACCTTAAGCATAACTCCCCAAGGACACATGCCATCCTTGGATTTTTGACATGAAACAACCAATCAAAATTTAGTTTCTCTTTTCCCTCTCTCTCTTTTCCTTTGTATCTCTTATGTTTCTCTCTCTCATGCTCTCTCTCTCTCTCTCTCCCCCTATCTATCTAAGTTCATCTCTAATTCTCTATATTTTTAGTTTCTATATCTCTTTCTATTAGCTAATAGGCTACATATATTGTGAGATTTGAGCTTGAAACAAATCTCATGCCTGGAAACCACTATTGTGTCATTGGAAAACAAGTTTCAATTTCCATTTAATGGTAAACCAACTGTAGTGTAATGGTAAAATCCTCTAAAATATCAGGTAAAAGCCTATATATACTATTACATAATAATAAATATAATTATATTATATATAATTTAATCTAATATTACTATTATATTAAATACATATTATATTAATTATATTTTGCATTGGGAAAACACTAAGGAAAATATAGAATATATACTTTCATGAAGAAAGAACATGAATGTCTATTATTAATCTACAAGAATGAGCTAAAAAATATAAATCTAATAGAGCTAATATATATTTAACTAATATATACTTAACTATATTGTGGAATATTAAAACCTAGCTAAATGGTGCCATAATTTTCAATTTAATTAACATACTCTAAAACCTAACAAAACCAGGTTGTAGCTCATCAAATTGGAGAAGTGAAAGGTCAATACCAACACCGAGGAAGAGTTTGGAGGAGTGAAAACAAGGGAAATACTAGTGCTAAGGAAGAGTTTGGAGTTAAAACAAGGTCAATACCATGGCCGAAAAGGAGCAGAGGAGTGAAAACAAGGTCAATACTAGCATTGAGGAAGAGTTTGGAGGAGTGAAAACAAGGTCAATACCAACACCGAGGATGAGGTTGAGGGAACTTAGGAAAAATAGAAAACCGAGGGACAATAAGTATTGTAAGTTTGGCACCCCCATTCTCTTTAACCTAGAATTTCATGCCTGGTTTCCAAAGATCTTCTCGTACATTGGCACCCCCAAAGGTCTGCGATTTCATCACACATAGCCTTCATCACATGATTCTAAAGAAATTGTAGAATTAGTCCAAGCATATTCTAGGCTAAGCTAGATCTAATGAATGAAAATTGAGGCATAAAATTCTTCTTTAATACCTCTACCACAAACATATGCAAGGAAAGGTCTCCTCCCTTCTTGGTAGTGATAACCTCCTCCACACAACCCTTAAAAATTATGAATAGAGGAATATAATATTTGAAGAGCTCAAAGTTGATTCTCTGCTACCTAATGCAATTAGTCATTTTATCCTTACAAACATTTATAGTGATTACTAGAGGAAAATAGACCAATTCTTCATAATAGAAGAATTTGATCATACTTTTCCAATGATGGCATTATGAGAAAACCTTAGGTTAAATGAATAATTCCTAGCTAAGTTCTTTAAATCATGTCCAATTGTATAAGAGAAGACCACTGCTATGTGTACTTGAATACCATGGAGAAAGGCTCTTTGCGCTCTTTCATCAATCAAGGTATTGTTAAATTTTAACACCTAAATGTGAGAATGAAGAATCTTTCCTAGGATGGTGGCCATCCCATTATAGCTCTTAGAGTTGTTAGAGACATTTTTGTTTTGAAGTAGAGATTGAACCATCAAATAGTGTCACCATGACTCTACCAATATATCCATCAAATTGACAAACCCTGACTTAACAACCACAAATTCACAAGAAAATTGCCCCTGTCAGCCCTAGGGCATCAATTCAATGCCAAGTTTCTTGCTTTAATAGACCCCTAAATGCAATGAACCTCTATCATACCATGTTGCACACCAATCCACCAAGTTATAGTTCCAAGATAGTGGGTGGATTGGTGGATGCAATTTCTATTTAGCCCTCAAACCCTTACACAGGAAAATATAGGGTAGTCCCTGTATTTGATTTTTTTCTCCCACAAAACAGTGATCTCAAAGCATATCAAGCTTACATGAACACATATATTTATCTACACCAATGATCTTAGAGCATTTCAAGCTTGTACAGATCCATACAACATAAAAGAACTTTAGAAAAATAGTAAAAAACATAGAAAATTGCTTCAAGAACATGGTATTTGATATGAAATTTTGGTATCAACAATTGCAATGGGATGGGAATACAATATGATAGAAGTGGGATAAGAAATGCATCGTTTGAAGCATCAAACCAATATGCAAAGATGAAAGAAAGTGCTAACCCCTTAAACTAAAAAAGTTTCTTTTAACTTTAAGTTTATTGGGTAGCCAATTCTTTTAAGTTATCAAATCCTACCATCATACATAATGAAAATGTTGTTTCAAATGACTATGAGCACTAACCTTCACTATTTGAAGATGTTGAAACCTTGTCATAGAGAACTAGACCATTTATGCAACCACTCATCCTACCTTAAAACATACCAATAGTCTCCTAGCAATTAGACATAGGAAGATTTAAGATGACTTAAACAATTTTTATTGTCAAAGCATAAACTTATGATGACTTAACTAGGCCTAGTACACACTCCCTCCCCATTAACATCTTAGACATATGGAAATTAAATGTAAATTTGCTGCTATTTTTAGTCATGTAGGTGTCCAATAAACCACTTGGTGGTGTTTCCCTTCAAGTTTATTTACTTGAATGAAGAGAAAAAGCCCTTTGATTACAATTACATAATACATTTGAGGGCGTAGTTGTGTAATTGGTGGACCATATTGACATTTAACACTTGTTAAAAAGTTTGGGATTTAAAAAATTAAGTAGATTTGATTTGTGATGGACACATTTGGATGGTAGTAACAATAACTTGAAATCTATCAAGACTTGATTACCTTATAACCTGCCAAATTCTAGTGATGAAATGATAGATTTATCATAATGTCACCTTGTGATCACATCACCATGAAAGAACTTCATCCAACATCTTTATGAGTGCAGGTACCACCAAATAGGTATTTTTCAAATCTGCCTTCCTCAAGCGAGGGATATTTAGGAAGAGAAAAGGAAAGTGAGACATGTAGTAGGTCTAAAAGAGTGAGATCAACTAGAGGTCAAAACATTAGAAGAAAATTTTGTAAACACATGGAATTTTTTCTTGCTGAAGGGGGGGTCATGTTCTTATGATGATGAGAGCATAGGCGACATCGAGGTGCCCTTGAGGTACAAACATCTACGAAAACAATGGGTACCCAGGGAACTTCCTCCAATAAACACTAATTTTTGTGTCAACGAGAGGATATATTGCATAACACCATCTTCACTACATGGTTTGGCCTTATTTTGCATGGATGACATAAAGGTTTGTTATGAAAAAGTTACTAAATTGATGGAGTATGTTAGAACTTGTTACAGTTACAAAGATTGGATGCAGCTGGTTTGATATACACGAAGTATGCGTAGGTATGCATTGTCAACAAATTATATACAACTAAAAGATAAGGATCAAAATAAAGGAGTGGCTATGTATATTGATGGAAGGAAAACAACATCAGGGGATATTACAGGGTTTATAAATAGTACACGACTTGGGTCAACAAGTAAGCAACTGAATTGCATATTCGAGGTGCACAAGGGAAACCATGTATTCGTATGTGTGATAAAATCAATAACGTAGGGGAAGAGTTGCTAATCGATTACAATTTGAATCGATTAGTTACAAACACAGTTACTATGGGGGTGGTACATACTATGTACCATTTTATGCAACCTCCAATTAATGACTCCAATATACCATTTTATTCTTATGTTTTTTTCGTAAGTCTATTGGTTTCATTTCAGTAATGCTTTTTTATATTTAATTTTTGTCACAACGGAACATTGATCACACGGGGAAGGATCCGGCCTAGAGCACAAATCACGATGCATCTTTAGCCACTTCTACTTGACAGGTTTACTTCATTGTAATTGTACAAATTAGATACAAGCAAAATGTTTTATTTTTATGTTTTTTTGATAAGTTCCTTGGGTTAATTTCAATAATGTTTTTAATATTCTTGATGTAGTTGGTTGATCGAGGAAAGGAACCATCAGTAGAGGAGAACATCCGTAGGGAGGTGCAGTTAATATTATGTGATGATGACATTGCATATTCAGCAAGCCCTCTCGATATGTTAAGGAAGACCCAAAAAAAATGCAATGAAGAAATACTCAAGTTGATATTCATAGTGCCTCAAATAGATGAGATAAGAGAGAGGGTTAAAATATTGACTGAGAGAGCACAAAACTTGCAAGTAAGCTGTCATGAGGTCTTTAATTATAACATAAGTTCATTCATGGTTTTATATTTTGTACTCTTTTATGTCATGAACTAAAATATGTGCTATTTTTACAGGATTATTTGTGTCCTCATGATGTTGCGTGCCATAATCAGGGTACTACAGGTGTTTCCTGAGGAGTAGGGGTTGGTACAAGTGTCAATCCTGATCTTCCTATGCATACATCACATCATCCGACCCCATCATTTGTGCCTACATTGTTGTCTCAAATGTCAGCAACACATAGCATGCAAGCATTGGGTAGTGCACCGTCTCGCAATGAATATATGCCAGAACATGCATTAGGATATGTACCTGGGGATGCAGAGGCCACAACTAGTACTAGTGATGTTTTAGCAACATTTCTTGGATCTTCCCATATTACTAGTACAAGAACATTTCTAGTTACATTTGTGGTGACCAAGGATTTCATTCCCATAAAGATAGAGAAGGTCCAGGTACTTTAAAATGTTTTAATTATAACTATATATAATCCAATTGAAATTTACTTATTGATCACTCTTTTTAGACTAATGATCCCATTATCATTTTGTGGGAAATGATGTTTTTTATAAACATATAAGTGATATTACATTGGAGCTCTTTAGACCCACCATATGTACATGGTGGAATGCCCAAAATGAAGATTTAAAAGATGAGCTCATTAATCATTTAGTTGTGTTGTTCGATGATAAAACATTCAACCGAACGAAGGTCCTTAAGAAAGATGGTACCTATCTAAAGTATGTGAGGGACCAATATAGTTCACATTTAGAGAAGAAAAAAAAGTACGAGTGTCCCCCCATGATTCCAAAGAGGGATTGGAAGGACCTAGTGTTAGATGGAAAGGAGAAGGCTAAAAAGAAAAAAAGGAAAGACACCACTGGGCCAATGAAGGTATGTGATACTATCAACAATGTAATTATATACTGATTACTCTTTCTTCTTACATAATCTAACGTATTTCAAATTTTTTATAGGCTACCTGACACATCAAAGGCAACATAAACTTGGCTCTAGTGGTTATATGAAATTAGATGCATGAATTGTAAGTATCAATAAATGAAATATTGCATCCAAATAATAAATTGCAAACAATTTTGGTTTTATCACACCATGGAAGAAAAATTCATGATCTTATGCAAAAATGCAGGGCTCTAAATTCAACAGAGTGCCCAAAAAAGAGGACCTGAAGATTTCCTTCCAACAAGGCTATGGAGCCGTGGCTGAATGCCTAAGAGTCTTGACTGGGCAAACACAATCTTCCATTGCATCCAACACGTAGGTAAATAAACTCAATAAAGTTTATTTAAAATAGAATACTTGTGCAATCTATTCAATATTAATTTCCACCATAAAGTAATTATGCGCCTATTTGTTTTAAACAAACAACTAATGATAATACTACACATGACATTGGAATGCAACCTGGTGAGGGTGGAGCACAATCTATAGATTAAGGTCATGGTGTGCATCCCGGTACTGGATGTATTCATGTGCTATACAAAATGCAGTATGGATTAATACAATTAAACATCTTTAATTGCAATTGGTGTATTAATTAATATAACCTTTTGTGTTTCAACTTTAGAGCATGTAGAGCGCGATCTACATGTTGAGCATGATCAGGCTAGAGAAGATTAGGAACATGATGTGGCCTCATCAGGTAAAGTGGACCAATCTAATGTTCTTTTAAATAGATTTAATTGCAATTGGTGTATTAATTAATGTAACCTTTCATGTTTCAACTCCAGATCACAATTTAGAGGGTGTTCAACAGGTTGAGCATGAGGCTATAAGAGAAGATCAAGAACATGATGTGGCCCCATTAGGTAAAGAGAATCACTCTAATGTTATTTTAATTAATGAAATACTTGTAACAATAATAATAAAAC
This sequence comes from Sequoia sempervirens, assembly GCA_007258455.2. NCBI lineage: Eukaryota > Viridiplantae > Streptophyta > Pinopsida > Cupressales > Cupressaceae > Sequoia > Sequoia sempervirens. Next base: position 354,488,803 of record VDFB02086081.1, on the reverse strand, counting down.
ATATCAATTTAATTTTTTGTTGTTGTTGCAATAGACCCCCCTTGCAGTGGCATCCACATCGTGAGTACATGACTAGGCATACATTAAGATCACAAGCAAAGGAAAAAACAACTGAAGGAGGGACAAATGATTTAGAAAATGATACTCCACTTTAGCTTTTTTTAGCTTCAAAAAAGAAACAAAAAAAAAGTGATTATAATCATATTATAAATGAATATGAATATGTTAATGAATGAATGTTATATGATAATGAATGAATGTTATATGTTATTAATGAATGAATGAATGATTAATGTTATATGATCAGGTATGGGGAATTGAGAGTGATGTGAGGGGGGGGGGGGGGGCCAAATGAGCTTCCACTGTCACGTGGTTGGCCCTGTTAAGTAGAGAATATTAAACTATTCTTGAAACAAAGAGAAGCTCAATAAGGTAATGAACTTTTGAATATAAGAAATGCATCATTCGAAGCATCAAACTAATATGCAAAGATGAAAGAAAGTGCTAAATTTTCACTATGGTGGTAGGAAAATGATTCTTTATACCCTGATGCCTTCATTTTCCAAGCCAATTTCTCCTACTTTGCATAACTTTGCCATGTTTGTGGATGTGATATGACTCCTACACAAAAACCATGTACTAGTTTATGACCTTCAATCCAACTACATCCAAGTATCTTTTTAATTACTCTATCTTTCATCAATCTATTTACTATTTGAACCTCATATAGATGTTTTAGATGAAGAACCCATTATTGTGAAATGTGCCTTAAGTTGAGTAAAGTGAATCCATGCTCTGTATCATAATTTGAAGTTGTTTCCATTCCAATGTTCCAAGTTTAGTTTGTTTGTATGGATTTCTATGAATACCACATTGTGTTGTGTGTGGATTTGGTTTCAAAGCTCCATTTCTTTTGTTTTTAGTTGTGACATAACTCTAAAATTTGACTTTTGTGCATAACAAGTTAGTGGAAAAATTGACAGCTCTGAAGGGTTTAGAGGCTCGATTGAGATAGATACACGGATATTTGGATCTTTTTGTTGATGGGAGGATTCCACATAACCATGAAATTTTATTCATATGTTTTGTACTGATTTTTAGGAGCTTGAAGAAGAGGGGAAGTTCCCACCTAACCTCCCAAACTTTAAGAGGAGAATAAAAGAGGGTAATGTTTTAATTTTGATTGTTGCTGCATTATTTTCAAGATTACAAGGCATAACTTATTTCATCTATTTGGTCTATGTTTGATAGTGTTCATTAATGATACATATCGATCCTTTCTCTATCAGTTGTTAGAATTCTATCCAATTTCAAAGCTTTAAGTAAAAAAGGGTCTACTTTGGAGGACTATACTGAGCGGCTTGTTGCAGATTTGTCTGTATATTATGGCTATAATGACTATTTGATCTAGACCTTCCTCAAGGTTGAAGCTTGAATTTTTGGAATTTTGTTGTTATTATCTATTCTAGTGCTTTGTTTGATTGCCATTTTAGCACTTTGTTTGCAGCTTAGTGAATTTCAGAATAAAGTTAAATGAGGTGATATTGTGTTGAATGACTATAAATTGTGGTCTCCAAACTTCAGATGTTCCCTATTGTTGAAGCAGTAGAACTTATTGAAGCAAATTAAGCTCCGCCACCTACATGCCTCTGAACCAACACTTTAAAGATCAGTAGTTGGAATAGCCAATTTACAGTTGAATAAAATACTTATTGCTCACCCGAGTAATTGAGCATCTATTTTTGGATGTTATTTTCCTACATTGATTTGCCTAAAACAAACACATGAAGCATGCATGGAAACTATACCAATTTTCCTAAAAAAAATGCATGGACTATTCACAAAAGATATCCTGATGTGCATAAAACAAACGCAAGAAGTACCCACGAGAGATGCATTGATAAACACAAAAGACACACCATGACCCTGAGCACCTATAGGTACTACTATAGCAAAGTGGAACACAAAATATTACTTCATACCAACCTCATTGCTCTATGATACAAATATATATTTAGGAGAGCGTGATAGAGGTAGAGAAATATATGGATAGAAAGAGATAGAGAGAGGACTAAGAGGGATAAAGATGTCTTCGTATTGCTATAATATCTTGTCGAACCTTTCTTGCTGCAATGGGGTTGGCATATTTGTGAGCACTATTATTGTGTGTACTTGCTTGTGTGGGTGCATTTGTGGATTGTTAGAAGCACAAATTTTTGTGTGTGGGAAATGATCTTGCAACATTGTTTAGTAGTGACCAAAGCTAGTTTGGCTTGTGCTGTTAACTCAAGGAGGTTAAGTTTCCACTTGCCATTATGTATTGTCCATTTTTGTGCCTTAAAATGGTAAATTCCATCATGATCATATACTCATGGTTGTCCAATATAAAAAAAATATATCTTTTTATGTATAATTTTAGTTATCTCCTTCTCCCAATTTTAAATAAGTAATATTATTTTTCAATAATATTTTAACCAATAGATGTGTTTGGAAAAATTCATAGACTCCTATGTCTGCCTTGAAAGAGCTCACTAATGGAGAGCAGAGGCCATAGAAGACTCTCACTGATAGGAAACAAGTATATGATTATGACCTTCTGGAGGTGTATCTATCTCTTCTATTTGTATTTCCAGTTATATCACTTTTTTGCTTAGGAACATTATATTATAAAGCTCTAGCAATTTTTTTATTCCCTTACACTACAATTTTTTGTTATTTTGGTTTTAGGAAAATCAAGATGCATTGATCAAGTGTATCACATAAGATGTTGAATTTAGTAATGGAAGACCTATAGCTGCATGTATCATTTATAAGTCACTTCTCCAATGGCATTCATTTGAAGTTGAAAGAGAAAGTGATTTTGATCGTTTCATTCAAACGGTTGGTTCAACAATTGAGGTATCATTGATTATGCATTTCCCTAGTTCTAAGTAGTTTATGTGAATTGGCCCTACAAAATATAATGATTTACTCAAAATTTAATAATGATTTACTCATGTAAATTTCTCAATAATAACTACATTTTGAGTCAGAAAAGGATGTAATTGGCCCTATAGAATATAATTACCCATGGTCGCCTCGTTCTACTCCTAAAAATCCTTCTGATCAAATATATTGTGGAAAACAAATCACATCGACATGAGCTAGTATGGGTCTTCCTGACCTATTATGGGTTACAAGTACTTTTTAGCACATCGATGAGACGTTAAAATTGTTGTAGTGATCAGGATTACTAAAGAAGACATATCGGGGAGATTGGCTTATGGTCTCATCGATGAAGATAATCTATCGGCAAGACAAGTCATCTCGACATAAAAAATATATGCTGGCCTGAACGTTTAAGTCTCACCAATGAAGTTTCATCGGCGAGACCATCATTTCTTTCACAGATAGGAGCACTGGGAATATATTAGTGAGACATAGCGGGTTGGGTAAACATTCAAAACTTACCTTGATGGTATAAGTCTCGCCGATATACTTCCTCGTGCTTTGTCGATGAGACCACAAGTACGTCCTCCTAATAAATCTTTTTTTAAGAAAAAAACTGCAATGTTTTGTCGAAATTTCAACAACCCAGTCTGACAAAAAAAAAAAGTGCAACGAGGTTGCTATAGCTTCAACGCAATTTTTTTATCATTCCAATGGCAAGATCATTGAACAAATGACAAATGTTTTTGGAATATCAGGGAGACTGGCTTATGGTCTCATCGATGAAGAGAATCTATCAACAAGACAAGTCATCTCAACATGAAAAATACATGTTGGCTCGAATGTTTAAGTCTCACCAATGAAGTTTCACCAGCGAGACTGTCATTTCTTTCACCAACATAGCGGGTTAGGTAAACATTTAGAACTTACCTCGACGGTATAAGTTTCACCGGTATACTTCCTCATGCTCATCGATGAGACCACAAGTTAGTTCTCCCGATATAGCTATAGCTCTGACACAATTTTGATCTCATTCCGATGAAGAGATCGTCAAACAAATGATGAATGTTTGTTGGACTTTCCACGAAAGTTGGTCGCAATTCCAACAAGCATCTCATGCTGTTCTAAAAATTTGGAAGAGGAATGCCACATACGTTATGGCTATTGTTCGTTGCTAGATCGACACAATGTTAGTCAATATTCTGACGAACATGAGGTCCATTTTTTGTGGTGGCAACCGACGAAGTTTAGTCATGATTTTAATGTTTTGAAGCTCAATGGGATACCGATGAAAATTCAGCAATGAAATTTTTTCAAGTGATTCATCGGAATTCCGACAATAGTTTGTCGACAGTTCAACAAACTTTCATCGGAAAGTAGAGTCAAATATAGTAGTGATCCATTGGTGCCACCATGAATTAATTAAAAATAAGTTTTGGGAGTGGTGGTGGATGGTTTTTGACCAACCTCCATGCAATAACTACGAGGTACCACAATTTTTTTGAGGAAATTCTATTGTGAGTTTTTCCTCAATAAGGTGCTAAATTATTTTGACATTTTAGACTTTTTGGGTAGAGGTGGGAGCTCCACACATGATAGAATGGGTGCACAAATTAATCCATAGTTGGCACCAAGATCCTTGGCCAAACCCATGGTGGAGCATGTCACCATTCCTTCTATTGTGGATAGTATTGAGGTGGACACACTAGACTTGATTAGCTCGCTCACTTAGAGCATTATATAGTGTGCAAGGCCTCTAGTAGAGCCTAATGTGGGCAAGACTTCTAGGCCCAGAGTTCTAGCCCACCATTTTCGCTCTTGCAGTGTTGTTTGTACGTATAATGGTGAGAGTGCTTAGGATGCAACTACACATCATACATTAGTTGCAAAGTAGATGGTTATGACATATACCTTGCTGAATAAAACATTCAACATTGATACTCAAGTAAAATTCAACAAGTTCATTTAATTTTGTTTATTAAATTATATTTTGAAATGTAAGAATAACTAAATTAGTAGAATGAATATGATGAAAATTTGGGGTCAGAGTGTTGATGATACGTGCACCATTCTCATAGACCCCTATATGTTTACGATTTTGAGTCCATAGGTATGAAACTAGTATTAAAGAAATAATTATTGTATGTGAATAGTTGAACATTATATGAATGATTGTCTCATAACACATTTTGGATGTCAAATAGTTTACTAGTGGACCTTTGACCTCAACATCTCACTATTATCATCCTAAAACAACTTTCACTTAGGTAACCTTTATTCATTAATGGTGCTATAAAACAATGTTAGCTATTTTTGGTAATTTTGCATGTACAAATCTAAAATAATGCTTGAAACTACATGAACTTAGATAACTAGGTTCTTTAACGTGATGAGTGTAAGAAAATTCATTAGTCTTTTAAATAATGCATCATATATTTTGGCTTTGAACATGTCATTTTCATTTTCCTTTCAATCTCAAATCCTTACACATTAATTTTTCTATCTTATAGCTTTGTCTTTGATGACAGTGTCTTCTTTACAATTGAAAACTATCATTTTAAAGTCTTAAATTTCCCTTTGTCATGTTTGTCTTGAGTTTGATGTGAAGTTAAGGAAACTTCAATGAATGCCCTATATCATTTGACTATCCTTAAATTAAACCTTGCATTGTCATCTATGATGAAGTGACTACCTTCTTGACTTTAATGCTCTATTACCCTTTGTAATGAATAACCTTTCTTGGGAGCCTTTCATCTCAAATCTCCCTTCCATATATGCCCTTACTCATCATGGTTTCACTATTCTATGCATTTTTATCTTCAACCACTTACATGCATTTGGTGTTTAAAAGAAATCCATGGACTGCTATTAAATCCTTGGAGACCATTGTACTATCAAACTATCCTTTGAATCTTCTTTCTTCCTTGACAGTCCTATCACTATCATCAATTAAGTGACTATCCCATTTGAAGCTCTCTTGAGTTCTTGTACACTGTCAACAACCTCCAAGAAATCTTTCTATTTATGCTTATGAAAGTCTTGTAACTTTTGACATATGATCCCCCTATCATTTGTCTTGATTGTCATTTGTTGTAGACTATCATATGCCCTTTTTCACTATAACCCTAGCCTCTTTGGTTATTATCCTCCCTTGAATCTTTGACTATGCAATAATTTTTGGAATCAAGGAACACTGAGAGGGAGGCTTAGGTGAATTAGTGTTCTAAAAAATTTAACTTTATTAACTTGTTCTTTAAACCACTTATAGCATTGAACCAAAAGAAAGATGCAAGAACACAGGACAATCAACCACAACACTATAAGATAGGGATTTTTACGTGGAAACCATGTTAGGGGAAAAAATATGGTGGAGGTCAATCCACAATATGAGTATAATCAAAATAAGTATTTACAATTGGGGAATGCACATGCATTTAGGCACACTGCCTAGAGCTCATTGCTCAAATACAAAAAGGATTACTGCCCAAAGGAAGACTCACAGTCTTATAGTCACAAATAGACAACTGGAGTGGATGAACTATGAAATTAGCATCTACTAATGCTTGATTATAGTTCCGGTTAAGCACATTTACAACATTCTTCACACTCTGTTTGATTCTGCTCTTGAAACTTTGTATTCTTTAATCCAAATCACCAATATTCTTTATGCTCAAATGAAACTATGCACAATTGATCAATAATCCTCTGACTTTCCCATCAGATCGTAACACACACCAAAATTATAGGAGTAAATGATTATATATATCCGTGACTAGAGATTACATCAATTACATGTCAGCTTTAAAAAAATATAAAACATGTAATTTTTTTTGGTTCAATCCATAAATAATTATCGGTGTGAACTAATCAAAGTCAACCACAACATAGTGAGGACCCAAAATAATATTCTTGAACATGAAACACCTTCAAATAATTATTCCTCGAATATCCGCAACTTGTACAATCATCAAGTCAACCTTTTTGCACTGTTAGATTGAAAATTGATAAACCAAATCTTCTAATTTGCACACTAATCAATACGAGGTTTTGTGATTCAAAGGTAAGAAAGTTCATACATTGAAAGACCTTCCCTAAGATCCACAAAAAAAAATGATAACATAAAATTGCATAGGATTCAATGTACACAACACTGTCAGATGCCCTATTTTAGCTTTGATAGTTAACCCATTTCTTCAATTTGACTTTTGGTTCAAGCAAATACTAAAGTGTAGATTGGATTATTGACTAGGGTTGCCATCAATGAAAAAACCAGATGACTTGTGCAGTGTCTCTTTCCAAAAATCTCCCCCTTTGGCATTGATGGCAACACTTAGTGGAAAATGACTAAGTGTTGGAATCAGTACCAACATGAATACACTACAATCCTAAAAAATTTAAAACAAAACTCCCCCTAAGATGAATATGACATTTTTCATTGTCCCACTCTCTCCCTTTGAAATCAATGGAAAAGATGGGAATCTGCATACCAAAAATCATAAAAAATTTCTATGTACATGTACAAACATGCTTCTCTAACTTACATGGATTGGAATATGTTTGCAAAATTGTTCTTCAACAGGCTCAAACTAGTGTCCCAACCATTTTTGAGACTCTCCAAGATAGTCATATGACCATAGAATAGATAGGATTGCATCTCTACCGACTCAATATTTCCTGGATCACTAACAACCATATAATCCTGTGCTTCCTTCAATGCACTAAGCGTTGTCTCCATTTTAGGACCAATCAATCCTCTGAGCTTACATGCCCTTTCAATAATTTTTTCATTTTCATGCTTCAAAATTTTAATCTTGTCAAGCAGGGATATGACTTGACCTTCTTGCTTACTCACATAAATGGTTAAAGGATCAAAGATTTGAGAAATGTCTCCTAACTGTTTCTCATATTCCTTAATTTTCTTCTCAATGACCTCAGTGAATTTAGACAAAGATAAGCATGAATTGTAGATATTTCCACCCTTAGATAAAGAACCTTGAATGTTATTTTCACAGGTAGCTAATAAGGATTTATCATTAGCAATCATACTCTTCAATCTACTGAACCTATTTGCATCAAATTATTTTTGGACCTTATCCTTAGCTGACTTTTCAAGGGACTCAAAGTGAGTACTTATAGAGTTGATAAGTTTCTTCAGCTGGCCAGATGGAGAATTAGATGAGTCCTTGACGTGTGTGGGCATGATATTCTCCAAGATATTGGATGCAAGACTTAGTAGCTCACTATCCTTAATGTGAGATTTTAGTATCTCCTCCCTTGCCTTGGCCTGAGCAAATGATGCTACCTTCAACTTTTGAATAAGAGATAGAGTGTCCAAGTTGATAGGACCTTCAACCAATTCAGGGTCAAACTCCTCCTATTGTTCTTCTAAAAACTACTTTGCTTCCTTTGCAGTGTCTCTTGATTCCACAACAACCTCCTTTGTCTCAGCCTTCTTTTCTTCAATAACAAATTCTTGCTTGACTTTAGGAATCTCTTTTCCTTCAATTGACATAACTTTAGGAGCATCAGTCTCCATGGGAATTTTAATGTCTTGCATGTCTAGAGGATTCTGAATATCCTCAAATGTGTCTTCTTTCTCTTCTTCAATTACTGGACTGGATGAAGCATCTTCATCATGAATTTCTTCAGAGAAAACATTATACCTGTTCTTCAACAAAACTGCCTTAAGAATTTTTTTAGTATCTTTTGCAACTTCCTCAGTCTGCCTGATCATAAGTTTATTCACCTTTGTTTTGCTCTTAAAATCCTTTTTAGCATCATTGAAGATCTTTTTCATTTCTTCTATTGACATTACCAGACACAGATCAACAAGTATGTGTTCTTCTTCAATTCTTGCATTTACTCTCCTCATTTCTAAGACTTCATATAACCCTTTAGGTAATTTTGACATTATTTCTATGAGATTCATATTGAAAAAATTCAAATATTTTATTGTGGCTTCCTTAAGAGTTCTCTGACTGACAGTATCAAAGGTGTCACACCATTCAAAAAGTGGTTTGACATTACCATCCTTAATTAAATATTTTCCCACTTCCTCTACATACCTGATCTATCAGTTTTCACCTTTTTCTTTGCTTTCTCTTCATCGAAGGGCTTTCCCTTATAGAATTTTGATGCCTTTGTGCCCTTATGCTTGATTTCTCTCACTTGTTCATCTGATTCAGTTTCTTCATCATCTTCAACTGCAACATAGAATCTTGTGCTTTATCCTTCATCCTCTTTCCTTCTCTCCTGAATGTCTTGACTTGAGCTTTTACTGGGATTTATTTCTTTGTAGGACCGGATGAGAGTGTAGAGCTCCTTGTAGATCTATATTTGGCAGAGGATTCTACCAAACTAGCTGACTCAGTTCTAGTAGGCTCTCTTCCTTCAGCTTGTTCTCTTTTCCTCCTAGCTTCCCTCACTGCTTTAGCTAATATGCCCATGCTTTCTACAAAAGCTTCAAATTCCTTTTTCACCTTCTAGACTATCATAGGCTTCTTTAGTTTTGTATGCACTTGCATATATTTCTCTTCAAAGGTACAAAACCTTTCTTCTATCAGATCCCAAGGTTTTCTCAATAGGTGTTGGGCATACAACTCCAAAATGTGTTCTTCAACCTCATATCCCATATGCATTATCCAAACTATTCTAGGTTTTGCTATTTCCATCAAGCACTAATCAATGTTAACCATGAAGAAAATAATGTCCTTGTATTTTTCCACAATAGATGTAGGAATCCTTTCCCTAGCTTGAATTTCACTCTAAAAGCTTTTGAAGTAACCCCAGATTGTAGTTTTCCTTGTTTTGTTGTTACCAATTCTATACAAGATGTCTCTAATTTGAACAACTACAGGTTTGTCACCTTGCCATTGAACTTTTCCAACTCCTGAAACTTCATTCATGAAGTAGAAGAATAGACATAACAACAAATTTCCATACTTTAAAGAGTTCTTGTCCTTGATTTTACCAATATTTTCAATTAGTTGGCCCTAGAGTAATTCACATAGGTCATATTCTGTATTTTCCTTGACCATTTGATAAGTTGCATAGATTGGAGTACTAGATACAAAATTATCCCAATTAGAGTGATATATTTTATATCCAATAACCACAGAGGAAAATCTTACATCTAATTCAATGATGTCATTAATTTTCATGGCTCTTTTGTCAAAAATTGAACCGGTTGCCTCAATGACTGTTTGGTTCTTCACATATTTCAATGTCGACAACCCATTGAATGAATTCAGACCAATAACAATCCTTATAGCTTCCTTTGTGATCTTGAAGGGATGACAACCACATAAAATTGGAATGCACTTGACTTAGTATGTACCAAATCCATTCATTTTCATTGAACACAGGAAGTTTCACAATTTGCGTGAACTTCTCCTCCAGAGTCTTGAATTCAAGCCTTACACAGAGATCTTCTCCCACAATGTGATTTGTATACAGATTTAACAACTAGCAACTTCCTAATTCCTCAACATTCGCATGAATATATGCCTTAATATCTTCAATGTGTAAAACACCATACAAAATGGAATAAAATGCACCTAATGGTTTTGTCTCAATATATTTGAATGGGTTCCATTTGAATTTTGGGCAAGGTCTATCCTTAAGATCAACAACCAACAAAGTGAACATTTTCAAAAATTTCAAGTTCACAAGTTATGCAGATAAATACCTTTTTTCCGAATTAGGATTTGATCACCAAATCACCTTCAAACTTGTATATCACCAAAATTCACTTTTAGAGCTCTCCAAACTTCTTTTGGAAATGAAATGTGACAAATGAGTAATAAAACTAACCTTTTATCATTCACACACCTAAATTTTTGTCACAATAAATGATTTTTCCCTAGGTCTTCTAGATACCCTGTTTTCATAGTTTGTGAAAGAAAATTCTTCTACGAACCTTCAATTTTGCATAAATTTCCTCCACAAGTGTTCCCAAAACATCTGTAGATCATCAATGCAATCATTGCAATTTTCCACATCCTGGTACCACCTACCAGCAAGGGGGAAAAAGATTTTCATGAGCTCCCCCTAGGATAGAGGCCTTAAACTAATTCCCGAAGGAGTTTCCTGTACTAGATTCTGGTGCTAAACCATTTCCTGCATTAGAAACACTCTTCTTCACCCATGTCTTCTTCATTTGCTTCCTGATCTCATCCATACTAAATTTTCCTTTTCCCTTATCATTCTTTTGCATATTTTTCCTTTCGTTTACTAGACCCTTCTCACTTCTATAAAATCTTGCAATGTGACCAAATTTGTTACAATTATAGTACACAACATTTCTTTGTCTAGACCAGTTATTCCATTGATTTTCTCTTGATTTGCACTGGTTAGAAATATGGCCAAATCTATTGCAGGCATAACATCTAACATCTTTATTGAAAAAGTTGTTTGACATATTTCTACATTCAATTGACTTATGACCATACTTATTGCAATTGAAACACTAACCTAAGAATGATGGACCACTTGGATTCATTCCTTTTCTACATTGAGCAGCCATATGACCAAATTTATTGCAAACAAAACAATATCGATTGAACTTTTGAGCATTGGGTTGTCTTACCGAATACCTTCTAGCTTTGTTCATTTTATTTCCTTGCATGAATTTCCTTTGATTAGGTCCGAAGCTTTCTCCTTTCTCATATCCAAGACCTCGCTTTTCATTTCCAATCTTCTGACTTTGAATAAGTTCATTAAGCTTAGCTGAGCTAGTCTTGAACTTCTCCTTGTATTCATTTGCAGTGGCAAGTTCATCCTTGAGAGTAACAATCTATCTTTCAACCTCTTCTTCATTGTTTCTGGATTGTTGCAATTCAAGCTCCAACTAATTGAATCCATCATTGATTCTATTGCATTCTTCAAAATTTTCTTTCAAGGACTGAGCAAGATTCTCTTCATTTTTTTTTTGTCTTCAATCTCCTTGGTCATCCTCATCACAATAGATTCCATCTCATGATTTAGGACAAAATTATCTCTGGTGATCTTTTCACATTCTTTTGTCTTTTCCTTCAAGACTTAACTTAGTTGTTCATCTTCCATGCTTTTACTCTTTTTCTGCTTGAGCTGATCACAAAGTTCCTTTCTCTTTTCCCTGGACTTATTGATTTTATCTTTCAATGATTGAATGAATTTCTCAGCATTCATGATGTGGCTTGTAATTCCCGGACTTCAGATTTGGACTGATCAAGATCATCTAGTGCCACCAAAAGTTGTTGTTGAAGATTACTAGAATCCATTGAATCACCTTCCTGAATCTTCCCCAAGCTATTAAAATTCTTCTAAGGAACTAAGCTCTAATACTAATTTTTGGAATCAAGGAACACTGAGAGGGAGGGGTGAATTAGTGTTCTGCAAAATTTAACTTTATTAACTTGTTCTTTAAACCACTTATAGTATTGAACAAAAAGAAATATGCAAGAACACAAGAAAATCAACCAAAACACCATAACACAAAGATTTTTTTACATGGAAACCCTGTTAGGGGAAAAAAATAGTGGAGGTCAATCAACAATATGAGTATACTCAAAATAAGTGTTTACAAATGGGGAATGCACATGCATTCAGGCGCATCGCCTAGAGCTCACTACTCAAATACAAAAAGGATTACTACCCAAAGGAAGAATCATTGTCTTATAGTCATAGATAGACAATTAGAGTGGATGAAATATGAAATTAGCATTTCCTAATGCTTGATTATAGTTTTGGTTAAGCACATTTACAACATTCTTCACACTCTATCTAATTCTTCTCTTGAAACTCTGTCTGCTTTAATCCGAATCACCAATCTTCTTTATGATCAAATGAAACTATGCACAATCAATCAATAATTCTTCTGAATTTTTCATCACATCATAACACACACCAAAATTATAGGAGTAATCAATTATATATATCCGCGACTAGAGATTACATCAATTACATGTCAACTTTAACAAAATATAAAACATGTATAAACTGCCGACTTAATCCATAAATAATTATTAGTGCAAAGTAATCAAAGTTGGCCACAACATAGTGAGGACCCAAAATAATATCCTCAAACATGAAACACCCTCAAAGAATTATTCCTTGAATATCCACAAAATGCTACAATCATCAAGTCAACCTTTTTGCATTGTTAGACTGAAAATCGATAAACTAGATCTTCTAACTTGCACACCAATCAATACAAGGTTTTGTGATTCAAAGATAAGAAAGTTCATACATTGAAAGACCTTCCCTGAGATCCAAAACACAAAATGATAACATGAAATTGCATAGTAATTTATGTACACAACACTGTTGGATTCCCTATTTTAGCTTTGACAGTTGACCCATTTCTTCAATCTGACTTTTGGTATGAGCAAATACTAAAGTACAGATTAGATTACTGACTATGGTTTCCATCAATGACAACACTAGATGACTTGTGTAGTGTCTCTTATCAACAATAATACAATAAAAATGTTTCTCCTCATACTAGACTTTCCTATTGGAATGATGACAATATGACTTCTCAATTAGTAGTGGTTTTCCTCTATTTCATTGACATTTGAAAAACTACCCCTTGATTGTCTTAATGATTGATATTTTATTATCCCAGGTCACCCTTCGGTTGATTTTACTCATAAGGTATTTGTGACTTTAAAATTTTTAACTTTCCTAATGAATGTATTTCATAAGGATCGATATTATAGTCATAAATGAAACGATTGTCCTTACAAGTATGAATGATGCCCTTTATCCATACTTTCCTCTTTAAAACTTTTTCCTTTTTCTTAAATGGACAAACCATACTCATAAGACTCATTGAGAACTATGAATAGTCACAAGAATTCATTGAGGGAAAATCATTACACTTAATGATGGAAAACTACATGGTATTTAGCTTCATTGCAAAGCATAGTCACAATCATTGAGACTTCATTTAGCACACTTTCAAATACATAAATCACATTGCTTAACCACTATCTTAAGGTCTTCATGCAAGGTTGTAGTATAGTCATTAAGACTACCAACAATACAAAAGTATTCATCACATTCATGAGGACTATCAACAAGATCAATGTCCTTCAAGAATTATTGCAATCATTTAAAATCATAGTCATAAATTTTATGTTAAGGAAAAATTAAGAATCCTAAATCGTGGTCATTTATATATTTATCACAATCATTAATGATTATCCTTGTTTTCCTTCTCATAGGACTGTTGTTGTCCTTACATTTACCTTCTTGGACTACCCCTCTTATCTTCATGTTCTATCTCTTTCATAGGGGTCATTGTATAGTTGTCAAGACTGCCTTCAAGGTCACTGTGCAATTATGAGTTGCTGTCAAGGAGGTCATTATAGATTCAAGACTTGACTGTCTTTTGTGAAGAGATCATCCTCCATTGTCAGCTTGATGAATGTATTTTCTTCATGAATGCTCAAGAATATAACCCTTCACTCCTTTCATCACAATGGTATTCACTATTCTTTTGGTATAGTGATTGATACTAATTCATCAACATGGTTTAAGGTTTTCCTTCATTCTTCAAAAACTTGCCTTTATTAAAAGTGATTTCCCATTACATTATTGGTATGACTATCATTAAAATTTTGTTATGGCTATCAATTTCTACATGAGATTATGTCCTCTTTTCCATTGTAGGTGTTTCATCCTACATCATACCTATGTATCAAGCCTTTCACTCAACAAATTGAGAAAAATTCGCAAAAGATCTACAATCTCTGAGTGTCTCCAATATCAGGAAGCTAATAATGATATCAAATTTTGCTAAAGCTTTTTAATTTGTCATATTTTATAAGCATTGCTATTGCTTTTTGAGAACACCAAAGTTCCAATAAAAATTGAATCAATTAGTAGTGCTTAAATCTTTCTTCCATAATTTAAGGTCGAGAAAACAAATTTCAAGTAGATGAACCATTCCTTGCCCCATGCCTCAAAATAAATCTTACCTCAAATACAATATTTTGGTTTAAAGGGCTCCAAAAATCTTGTTTTGAATTCAATATTGATCTCCAAAACCGTGATAATTTCAGATCTACTTGTCATTTTATTTTTTCTCATTTCATAAAGAATTATGCTTTGGTAGGGTTTCGTAATAATTTCCTATAAACTCTACCCATTTTTTCTCATCAACATCATTGATAGCATGACAAAATTTGTGCAAAATCTTTAAGTCACTTGCCATGGTTTCAGTGAGGTTTTATGTGTATGCAGGCAAATCAATTGTTGTTGTGTTTTATTTCATTCTAAAACAATTATGTTGTTATCCATTAAATGAAGGATTTGGTTTTGGTTATCTCCATGGCTATTTTCATATATGGAATTATTGTAACACCTAGTGTTAGATTCCTATTTGTTTCTTTAGGGAGGGATATTTTGAACTATGAAATCAATTTTATGTTTATTTGGTCGTTTTAAATTTTTGTGGTTATTTTCCAAGACTATTTTCCCTATAGAATTAATATGTTCGTATTGAATTGGTACTAGCTACAATTGATGGTGTTGTTTTCCATTTCCAAGAACACAAAGATTCTTCCATAATCCACTTTTTATGCACCCTTAAAAGGTTTTAGCCACTTTTTAGTACAAAGAGGCACACAACATTGTTTCTTTTTGGTGTCATTTAACATAGGTAATGTCTATTAACCTTAGCTTCTTCAGTCTCATCTTGACTAATGAACTCTAATGGAGAAATAATCAACTCAATACTTCCCACTTAAAACATTTTTACTTTTGAGTCTTATATATTTTGGCACTTACGTAACCTTTAATTGTCATGTCTTGGGCTTTTGATTGTTATTCAATTGTTATAAAATATGAAATTTGGGTCCATTCTTGTATAGAACATTAGTTGCATTCAAGAAGAAAGATTTCTATTATCCCATCTTCAATCTCGCCAAATAGGCCCCAAAAATTCCATCTACATTTTAGAAAAACACTTTGAGGGAGTAACCCTACTAGCAGTAGGTAATTTGACTTACCCACTCCTATATATCTTTGTATATGATGGATTGTCCTCAAATTTTAAAGCAATTATTTTTTTGTCTTAACAACTTGGAAAAGAAACATTTTCTTAATAAGTTTTTCTATTTAGTTTGGTGTGCTTGTAGTTGACCTCTAGTCAAACCCTCTTATTCAATAAGGTAATTACATTGTCTTTTAACAAATATTTTAATATACATTAATCTTATATTTAGTTGGTGCTACTTAGGGAATCTATTCCATCAAAAAATAGCACTTCATCATGTTTCCCCAAATATGATCTTAGAAGTTTGTTAGGAAAGCCCCAATTCTTTTAACACTTGAGCTTGTCTCATTTCAAACCCTTTTATATATTTTTTTAGTTTTTTTGATTTAGCTCAAACTTCCTTACCATGAAGACCCTACATTGGAACAAGTTTTTGTGCTTTCATCAAATAGTTGTTGGGATGGTGTTTTCAAGAATTATTAGTTGGTATTTCTTGGAGTTGTTTTATGTAGGTAGTTTTTTGGTTATTTTTGACTCATTTTAAAATGGCCCTTTGTAGATGCTAGACACTATTTAGTTGTTAACCGGGTCTTCTTTGAATTGATTCCTTGTAGTCAACGTTTTGGTTATAATCACCTCAATTTAAATGGCCATTTGTAGACATTAAAATTAAATTATTAGGTGGGAAAGAATCGAGATGGGGATGGCGACCACCATTGTGATATGCTATTATGAACTATTCTTATTGTAAATTGAATAGTTAATGAGGAAGTGACAAAGTGTTAGAGGTGGAGTAGAAGTATAACGAGATACAAAGATGCATGTTTTTGATTGAGAATATCTAATCTCTTCTTACTTTATTATGGTTTAAAATACATCTATTCTTGTATAAATTTGTGTTTTTCAAAAGTCAATAAAAATGAGCCATGAATTCTTCTTCATATATGCCTCAATTTTTCATCTGACGAAACGATTTTTCTTTTGTCATCTAATATAGATAGAGATCCAATCAATGTAGAAACAATGAATTCTTTATTATTATATTTTCTAATAATAGAGAATATTAAATATGTAAAACAATGACATTATATTCCTTTCTTGAAATGTAACTTATTTTAAGCTCATTCATGGTAGCTACTTGAAATTTTGACATATTTTCAAGATTCCCTTTATCATACAATGAAGAATACAATGAATATATATGGTTAGATTTGGTTCTTTTATCACTCTTAAACCACATGTATTCTTACACAATGCTTGTTTGTTTTCCCTTTCATTGATTTGTAATTGATTATCAAATGACTTCTGTAGACATCCAAAAATGCCTAAACGTATCACACATTCACTAATATTGCATTTTCATCACTTTTATCATTAAATGCACATTTTCATCACTTACTCTTCATTTCTCATCATTTTCGTCATTAATTTGAAGAATTATCCCTTGAATTTTTTATTGTTGGCTTGCTGGTTTGAATATATTTTTGATTTGTTTGATGGATGTTTTTGATGCTTGTTTGAATGTCTTCTGATATATTTTTGCATGTGAACTCCAAATATAACAACTAAACACCAAAATTTAGAAATTTCTAAATTTAAGTGCAAATAACACTAGAGAACAATATGATAGAATTGATTCAAATTACAAATTTGAACAAATGATTTATTGTTTCACTTACCTGATCAAGTACAAGCCTTCATTAGGTCAAATATGCAAGAAATAAGAAACAACCAACTGCTGTTATGAATTTGTGAGTGCATGTATAACTTATAAAATTCTAAAACAACTTAGAAATGTATACAAAATGTGCCCAACAACTTGTATATGACTAATAATCACACTCAATGACTGATATATACCCTTATTTGAACAAAATGGAAGAAAACAACAAATACCCAAGTGCTGGTATTAATTTTTGAGTATCCCTACAACTGATACAAGTTTGATATAACTCAAAATGTGACTGAAATTGCACCCAACAACTTGAAAATGAAGCCCCAACCTCCAAAATTAATTACCAAATTGATGCAAGTTTGATATAGTGCCAAATGATGACCTTAAAGTCTGATTGCAATATGATAAAGGCCTAATTTAGGTTTGATATAATTGATACAACATAATCAATGATAGTTTACAAATATCTTAGAAATGCTCTATAAAAAAACTCTTCAAACATCTAAAAAAAACCCTTATATTATGCTCTATGATTGCTCCAGAAGTTTGCAAATAAAATTACTCAAATTTGGTACAAAAATGATGAACATACAATAATTTCATGTGAATGTAGCACAAAATTGTAGCATATGTACTGTAGCATCCTACGATTCATTGTAGCAATAGTGCAGATCACTATAGTAGCCTACAAAACACTGTAGCAATAATACAAATCACTGTAGCAACGATATGGATTACTATAGTAGTGTCCAAAATTCATAAAATCTTCAAACCCTTCAAAAAATTCAAAACTAAATCTGCATCAATTTATTCTTTGAAGCTTGAATCCTCCATAAAATAATCAAATAAGCACAAGTGTGAATTTTGGAATGAGTCCACCCAATAGGTTGAATGGGTTTTTGTCCAAACAATTGATCTACCCAAGGGGCTTTGTCCTAGGGCACATTGAACCTGCAAACACAAGCTCTCCAAAATTCTCTAATAAAAAAATACCAAAACCAAGATGCTTAAATGCATTTTTCTCATCTCCTTTTAAGGGCTCAACTAAGTCTTCTAGAAGAATCAAATGTAACCACCTTTAGCTTCTAGAAGCACACTTTATTGGATAAAGTGACTTTGTAACATCTAATAATGTAACTTTATAATATTTAATAAAGTGATTTTATAATATTTAATTATTTTAGTTTGTCACTTTAATTAAACTAATTAAAATAAAGTTATCCTTTTGATATTTCTTTAAAATAAATAACTTTAAAATAATTAATTTAATTATTATTGTCTTATAACTCCATTATTTAGCTTATGGGAATAAAATAAGCTAAATATCAATACCTACCATTACTCAGAAAATGAAAACATTACAATCTTCCCTATAGATTGCTTGTCCAAAGAAATCGATACCTGGACACCAACTTCTAGTATCCCATATCTATCTCAAAAATTTACAAACTTTGCTATTTGAAACACTATGCTACAAGAGATATACAAATAACATCTCCTTATCTCTCTTGGATAGTAGTGCAATAATTCTTAGCATTTAATCAACAAGCTCACTATCACGTACCTTAGTCTTCACAGAAGACCATTGCGCTACTCTAATTATCATGTTCCCTAAATCCTCATAAGGATGATGAATCATGATTGGAAGTGAAAAAATCATGCAATATGTAGAACTATCTCCCTCATGTTGCACATAACAAGCCTCCATCCCTATGGTAGTCATCATGTTCAGTACACTATCAATCAAAACTCTCAAGGAAATCCTCCACTGCTCCACTCTATCAAAATCATCATCATTGCTTTGCTAGTTGTGAAGAAACTCTTCTAGATCCAAACGAAATGATGTGCAAAGCATGCCACCACCTGAATCTCAAATCACCACATTATTACATCTTTCAAACATGAGGAGATGGAAGCATCTCAAATTGCTAGAAACAAAATACCACTCTCCAAATCCTATAGATCTCTCATGGATGTGAAGAATACCCATCATAGGTGCAAGAAAATGTATAACAACTCCTAGGTTGCTGATATGGAACAAAACAAAAACTTCAAGACTAAAAATTAGACCTATTCAGATGCAAATAATATCGCAAAGGTCATAGGATGATAGAGTATCAAGCCTATGCCGCTCTCCAATGATGAGGACATGATGCAACTAGTGCAACCAAGGATGGAGGGTTCATAAGGGACAACACAACCATGTAGCTTAGAGTTCAACACAATGGGAACAACTCAAGAAATACTCAAAAAACATATATCTTTATTGAATAAGTAATTACCAATTGTACATGCATCATTTTCCTTATATGTGGAATAACTAGGGCCCACAAGCCTTTCACAAGGGCATTACAACAATACAACTAGGACAAGGCCTTATTATAGGCCAACGACTAGATGAATTGAAGTATCAAACTTTTAAATCCTAATTTCTAATTGAACTACTACCTTACTAATGAGTTAGAAATGATCTTAAATCTGATTCTCTAGCTTCAACAATGGTTCACATTGGCCTCAAGGGCTTACAAAACTCGATAAATGATCAAACATGTAGGTTAACCTTAAAGCATGAAAGATAATCCTTCACTCAATGAAACATATAGTAAATCTCCAAGATAGACCATGTTGGACCCAAATCCCCTTGAATGATGTTCCATTACACTTTGCACACTCCAAAGTAGGTTTGCACACAAACTCTGGACTAGGTCGGCCCCAAATGCCCCGACAGTGAATTCATAGTAAATTCTGAGATCGATAACTTCCTGCAAAAAAATGCAAATATCCTAAAATATGGATATGATGTAGATGACCTCATATAGATGCTATATCCTACTCCATGAGCTAGGAAATGATGATGTAGTGAAATACAAAATAAATTGTTAAGACAACTACAAACTAGAATGGAAGAAAAAAAATGTTTCTGGTTTATACATGATTGCTTTACAACTAGAGATGCTCCTACATCAGACACCCAGGCTTGGAAGAAAGTGAGTAACTCACTTTATAGGGGTTAGGGGAAAACCAAAGTTGTCCACCTCAGCTTGATAAATCCAAGATAAATCCTCTAGTGGTTTTCCCTTCCACTTTACCAAATATTCTTTGTATTGTTTGTTCCTAGTGCTCCTTCTAGTTATGGTATCCAAAATCTACTCAATCTCCTCCGATGGTTGATATGGTATATGTTCTTTCAAATCAATTTCATTGCTACTACCACTTGAATATCCTTCATGATACTCATAGATGTATGCAACATTGAAAATAGGTGATATACCAAGTATCTCCAGTAACTCTACTTCATATGTATTTCTAGAATTAAACTTCTTGAGAATATTACATGGTCTGAACTTCCTCATCTTCAACTTATTGTATGTTCCTATTGGAAATCCTTCCTTTTCGAGATAAACCATAAATTCATCCCCAACAACACATTTCTTATGTCTCCTTTCCGCATTTGCTTTCTCTTTGTACTTACTATTCATATCCTTCAAGTGTTTCCAAACTTGACTATGCAATGTTTCCATGAGTTTTGCAAACTCAACTTCTTCTACACTCCTTTTATTCTCCATATTGATGTCTTTGAGCTCCACAACTCCTCTAGGATGCATTCCTGTGACAATCTCAAATGGTGTATTCCTTTTTCTTTGATTTACTAAATTATTATGTGCAAACTCTGCTTGTGGTAGGGCTATATCCCAATTTTCTACCTTATCTCCAACCAAACATCTTAACAAGTTACCCAAACTCATTTTTACTACCTCTTTTTGTCCATCTATTTGTGGGTGATATGTTGAACTGAACTTCATGTCTTTCTTCATCTTCTTCTAGAATGTCCTCAAAAAATATCCAATGAATTTGGTATTTTTATCTGGAACTATACTCTTAGGTAATCCAAACAATCTCACAATCTCCTTCAAAATAGTTCAACAACATGCACAACATCATTAGTCTTCTTGCAAGGAATGAAATGTGCCATTTTAGAAAACCTATCCACTACTACTATTATAAAACCATATCCTCTATGTGTTCTTGGAAATATCAATATGAAATCCATGCTTATATCTTCTCTTGAGGTTTCTTTGGTATTGCCAAAGATTTATACAATCTAGTATTATGACTACTACATTTTTCTACTTGACAAATTTTGCAATTCATTACATCCTTATATATCTACAACCAAAAATAGTGTTCACTCACAAAATCCACTATGTTATCAATCCCAAAATTTCTTGCTAGTCCTCCAATATGCTTTTCCTTAATTAGGTTCTCCCTCATTGAACTCTTTGGAATGCACAATTGATTTCCTCTGAACAATATGTCTTCCTGAATGAGATAATCCAACCACTGGCTCCTATCTATCACTACTGGCTCTTTCATTGCTCTCCAAGCTTTAGTGAAATCTAGACCATCCTTATACATGTGTTTTAGTTCTTCAAAACCTAATACTTCTATCCTCATTTTTGTCAAAAAATTCCTTCTTCTACTCAATGCATCTGTAACTTTTTTGACTTGCCACTCCTATTATTCAACAAAAGTGTATAACTTGGCAAGAACTCAATCCATCTCATGTGGCTCTAGTTCAAATTCCCTTGATTGTTCATATATTGCAAAGCTTGATGTCTGGTATACAAAAAAAACTCTTTAGGAAACAAATAATGTGTTCACTTCTTTAAGGCTTGAATTATGGCATAGAATTTCTGATCATAAATTGAATATCTCCTTTGGGAATCATTCCACTTCTCACTGAAATAAGCTATTGGCATCCATTCTTGACTTAACATTGCTCCTATTGCATTTCCACTAGCATCACAATCAACTTGAAATTCTTTACCAAAATTAGGTAGTACCAACACTAGTTGCTCTGTCACCTTTTGCTCCAACAATTCAAAAATCCTTTGTGCTCTGGTTGTCCACTTAAAATATTTCCTATCTCCTCTCATTGTTTCGGTCATGGGTGTGCAAATGCTACTAAATCTCTTAATAAAATTCTAGTAGAAACTAGCCAATCCATGAAATGATCTTACCTCTCCAATGTTTACCGATGTAGGCCACTCAAAAATTTCTCTAAGCTTCTTAGGGTCTATCTTCAATCCTTCAACAAAAATGGAAAATCTTAAATATACCAACTTTTTATTCATAAATCTACACTTCTTGACCTTTATAACTAACTTCTCTTCTCTTAACCTTTGCAATAATTTTTTGATGTTCCGCAAATGTTCTTCTCTAGTCTTGATAAAAATTAGAATATCATCCAAATAGACAATAATAAGTGTACCCAAGAATTGCTTCAGTACTTCATTCATCAATCTCATGGAAGTGTTAGGTGCATTGACCAATCCAAAAGGCATTACTAACCATTCATAGTATTGAATGTAGTCTTCCATTCATCTCCTACCCTGATTTTGATATGATGGTATCCACTCTTGAGGTCAATCTTTGTGAAATATTTTTCTTCACTCAAACAGTCCATGATTTCATCTATCCTTGAAAATGGGATTCTATACTTGAATGTGATCTTATTGATTTCTCTTGAGTTTGTACACATCCTCCATTCTCCATCTTTCTTTGGTGGTAGTGCAATAGGTACCACACATGGACTTAAAATTTGTTTGATCAATCCCTTCTTCATCAACAAATCTTGTATCTATTTGTTCAACTCTACATTCTTTGTATGTGTCATCCTATGTGCCACTTTTTTTGGATAACTTGCTCCTGATATGAGATCTATGTGATGATTGATGCTCTGGACTAGTGAGAGTCCATCTGGTACATTATTTGATATGATATCTTCATATTCTGTCAACAACTCTGCTACTTCTTCTGTAGAATTCTCTACCTCTAAATTATCAATCTTCTTTAGAATCAATACAAAACACATTATCTCATGTCTCAATCCATCCAAAAACTTCCTTCCATCTACCAAATATAATCTAGTTATGCCACAAGCTTCCTTTTTGTCCTCTTACTCCAAAGGTATCTATAGACATGTAAAATTGACCTAACACCTATCACACACCTTAAACAACATCAAACAACATGTTCAACATCAAAAACCATAATTTACCCTATTAATTGAATAATACATTATTTAATTAATCCACTCTTTCATCATTCTTGATAAATTGAACAAATTTTATTTAATAAAGTCCTAAAAAACCCTATTTATGGTATTGATTGAATAAAACAATATTATTTGATTAATTCACGTTTCATCGTTTCAACCAATTGAATAAATTCCATTTATTTAATAAAGTTCTAATCTAACTTTATTTCGTCCTGATTGGTTAAATAACACTAAATATTTAATTACATCACTAAATCACCTTATTCCCATAAGTTAATTGAATTATTAAATCATAGTAATTTAATTACAAGACTTTCCCTCAAAAATTTGAATTATTAAATCATAGTAATTTAATTACAAGACTTTCCCTCAAAAATTTGAATAATTAAATCAAACTATTTAAATCAATCATCAAAAATCAAATCAACCTAATGCAACTTTGTTTGCAAAATTCAAACTTGATTTGCACATTCAACTCCATAAAGGAATTAATTAAACAATTTTCCTCGCCCACTTTTTGATTGTGCAAATTACGATTGTTGACTGAGCCATTTGATTTTCTAATTGATCAATCTAATTTTCTATCTGATCAATCAATTTCCTAACTAAGCCATCTAAATCCTAACTGATCAATCTAAATCATGACCAACCAATCTATTCCTCAATCACACAAATTGTGCAATCTACTTTGCACAATCTACTCATGTCTAAATCCTCTCAACACCTTTCGATTGTTGATCTTGACTCAACATTGTTTAATCCTAATCGTCCATTTTAAATCTCATTTTCTCTATAACAAACCTCTTTCCTCACAAAAAATGAATCCAACAATCAACATCATTTGTACAAAAAAGTACTGTCAACATTCACAACCACCATTGTCAAAACTTCATCATTTCTTCGATCAACCAACCAAGACATCACATCAATGCTTTGGACATGAACTATGGAGACTTTGCAATGATACAAACAATCCAACATTAGGTGAACACACTCTAGTATTGGATGGTAACACTTTTCTTTTGTTTTAAATTCAATTTGGTAGTCATAGGATTTCCTAATATGTTTTCAATAGCTTAGTTTCATTTCATAAGTGTAGGATTATATCTTAGATTAGTGTTCTTGATCTTAGATTAAATTATGATTTCAAGTATATTTCTCTTGCATTGCATCTATGATTTTACCCCTCACACATTATGGCATGTGTGGTAGGACCATGGTACCCTACACTAACATTTATATGAGCCAGTTTTGAAGTTGCAAGTTCTGGAATCACTTTTGGAGAAGTTTTCATGCACTATCCCGATTTTTTTTGTAATTGCCTGTCAAGAAAGCTACACACTTGCATCTAAAAACCATGCATCTGACACCAAGAACCATGCACTTGACATTTTTCAGAGCATTTGACTGTTGACAGGGGTGCACTTGCTCTAAACCTACACATTTTCTCTTTGACAAACAACACACTTGACTCTAATTTCTGAGCATTTGCTTTGAGAGACCTGTGTCCAAGATCTACAAATTTAAAATTGACTTTTTGCTAATGGATGCCCATTTTTGAATGTGTGACAAGTGATAACATGTTTGTATGTATGATTTAAGAAACAATAACTTGTCTTTCTTAGGGAAGACAAACAGTCAAAGCACTCCAAATTTACCATTTTTTTTTGTTAAGTTAGGAATATTTGTTTTGGTGCATAAAAAGAACAAAAAAACTTTGTTTTTAGTGATCTTAACACAAACTATTTCAAGCTTTCCTAAAATAGGAATTTTTATTTGGTGCTCTAAAAAGAACAACACAAATTCACACTTCATTTTGGTGTTATTAAAAATTGAACCATTTCCATGCTTTCTTAAATTAGGAACCTTTATTTGGTGCTTTAAAAATATCAACACAGATGAATATTTCATTTTGGTGCTCTTAAAAATGAACCATTTCAAAGTTTTCTTAAGTTAGGAATTGTCATTTGATGCATAAAAAGAAAAAACACAAAAATATTTACTTTTGTTGACGCACACTCGTATTTGATTTTGTTGACCAAGTAAGACTAGGATTGATTTCTTAGAGACACTTAGATTTGGGCTTAAAAATGAAAAAATCATTCTTTTGTTTTGCACCATTGCTATCTTAAGTGATTGATATCCAAAATACTTTGTATTAGTGCAATTAAAAAGAATAATTGTTATTCTTTATTCACATATTTTTTGGGATAGCACCACTCAAGGTGCTTAAAAAGAATCAAACTTTTATGAAGTGTATGCTATGCATTTAGTGTCTGGAAAGCTAGATGGTTGTCTTCTCCCCTTGCACCTTTTGTAGATCTTTGGTGAGTGAAAAAATCTTGAGATTTACATCTTTATTTTCAAGCATACCTTTTAGAGGGCCCGCCTATTGAAAAACATCCTGCATTGGAAAACTCATAGGCGAACCAAGTAGTACTTTCGTTCTAGACCACTATATAAATAAGTTGTGGGTGTCAGGAAATTTCATCATCCCACCAGGTGCTATTGGCCTATGCCGATGTATTCTCCATTAGTATCCTTGTGATGCATAAAGACCCGCAAGGGCTAGGAGGTCTCTTAATTGAGCAAAATGCCGCATGTATAGGGGCCTAAAAATAATATCCCCAAAACATTACTAAGAGAAAAATTATTTTAGAAGCTACCCCTTTCTATCCAAAAAATTAATTGAAAGTGGTGCATCAAAATTTAATTCTGAGTAGTTACTTTCCAGTACAACTACATGCCCATGCCATAAGTTGCATGTAAAATCATTTCTTTGGAGCATGAGGTAGGCCTACCTAAAAGAATGGTTTCTATCCACTAGGGTTGTAATTGCTTGTTTATGTTAAACTTTCCAAATACATTGAAAACAATCTTGACATCAAATTATGTGCTTGGTCTAAAAAGAACACATCCAAACAAACACTGAACACGATGGTTGAATCACAAACCCTTTGAATGAGTGTATGCTTGTGAAAGGAGCCCTATGTTTGCACTCCTTAAGGATTTTCCTTAAATGTTTCTAAAATTTAGGCTTCAAATTTAAGGCTACATTGATTAAAGTAAACATTTGGGAACTATGGCTTGGGTGTCATTTTTTCACAACTTAAACCATAAACATGAAGGTCACACAAGTCCATGCTTTTTGAGTCAATCCAAGTGTTGTTCTATCACTTGTCATACTCCAAACATAGAGAATTTGAGAGAAAAACCAAATTTAACTTGCAAAAATCTAGATAAATATTGCTCAAACTAGAAACAAAACAAACAGAGACCACCTTTGCACAAAATTCCATTGTAGTTTTCACATTTTCTCTCTGTCCCAGAAACTTCAATGATTAAAAATAGTTACATTTGACAAAACCAAGCAATTGCTATGGAACCCACACACTTGATTTTATTTTCTCGCACTTGCTTTTGGGAAACTAGCACACTTGCCTCAAATATGCTAACATTTTCCTAAAGAAACTCGCTTTTTCTTGAGTAAACATTGCATTTGACAAAAACACATAGAAGTTGCACTTGCCATTCTAGCTCACATTTGTTTCTCCAAAACCCATGCACTTGACACATTTTTGGCCGCACTTGACTAATCTAGCCACTTTTGCTCACAATTTTGTGCCTTTACTCAAAAACTAGTGCTATTGCTCTATCCTACTGACAATTGGGAAAAAAAATTGAAGCTATTTACAAGATCATTGTTAGAATGTAACAATTGGAAAACTAGATAAGTCATATAGTACCTTATCCATTATTTCCATCCCACTTGTTAGAAATCAAAATCAAACAAACCACTGGGATCATTCCTTCACTCAGACATCTATGATATCAATAGTTACTTAGGACTCACAGATAGTTCAACTAAGCTTTTCCACACCATATCCTCTAGAAAAGGAAGTGAAACATCGATCCTAGTCCTTCAACATTTTTATTTCTAAAAAGTAGCACCATTCCAAAACAACACTCAAACCTTAGGATCTTGAGCTTCATTGCAACCATCTCAAACACCATTACACTTTATGACCATTTGGCAACTGCCTGCTCCAATTCAATGATGAAATCTTTTAGGACCAATCCTACAACCTAGTCTCACACACATTGAGGGTGAAAAAAATGATATCATGAGAAGTTTAAGAACCTTCATATTTGAGAAGAATGAAACACCCAACCAGTGGAGAAACACAACACAAATCTTAGATGAAGAGGAAGAGAAAGTAGACATAGTAGCTGAAAGACTCGTGTTACCACCACCTAATTTGCAATAGAAATACATCTCTCATGATTTTTGGAAAGAGAAATATCCTTACATCCAACAAGAGAAAAATACTTAAAACATAAATCCGTACACCAAATTCCAAAGAACCACCCTACAAATTTTTTTTCCAAAGGGTACATCCAGAGAAGGTATCACATCCACCAAAATACACTATACCAAATAGGCCAAATATTTTCAAGATACTAGGAGTCATGAAAACATTCACAAAAGCTTGACAATTGTTTATGACAACTACAAGATCACAACATAGGAAGAACATTGAAATGAACAAGAACAACATCAACATCCCACCAAAAAACACCACGAACGATGGTAGAAGTAACCCATGAGGGTATAAACCAAGCGACCTTATGATATGGTATTGAGTATCAAAACATCCCCAAAAAATTCTGATCTATTATCCAAATCACTCTTATTAAGGGTCACAAATCAAGTAGGGAAATAGCATCAGGGGTTTCAAAATCACCATCAAAGAGTAAGTCTAGAACATCAAATTTCCCTAAATAAAATTTATGAAAAGATTGAGGAAATTAAATGAGTTCGAAATATGACATATCATTAACAACTTATTCAAGGTCAAAACATTACATATCCACAACCAATGAACATCATTCCACAAACACCTGAATATCCACATTAACAACACTTCCAATATCAACAATATCAAGAAGTTCCGTAACACCAAGGTGTACCTCAAGTGCAACATCAAAATGTACCTCAATTGCAGTATCAAGAAGTTCCGCAACACCAAGGTGTACCTCAAGTGAAATATCAAAATATACCTCAAACACAGTATCAAGGAGTTCTACAAAATTAAGAGAAAAATAATAAAGAAAATCCACAAAGGAAAAATTACCAAACAAGAAGGAAATTCACCCCTTTGGGAGATACTTTAGAGGTAATCATGCACAAACTAGTACAATAGGAACTTATCAAAATCAATGACAACCCAACTTATGGTGAACCAAACTTTAAACTTTCTTGGTATAACAAGTATGAACAATGTGAGTTCCACAAAATCAAGGGTCACCCAACAAACATATGTGCTACACTTAAACATCTCATCCAATACATTATTGATCAAGGAGAAATAGCTATTTATGTTTAAGGTCCATCTACCAATGACAATATTGACAATGTCTCAACCTCAAAAGTTGAAAACAATGATCAAAAGCTATCTATCACTAATCACATTGATGATATCTCTACATCATCCAATCATCCAATGAACAGGAGGACATAAATCAAGAATTTATTCCCAAGCATGATCAAAATCAATCACCCAAGTCTAGCAATGATCCAGTCCAAGATATATTGACATCATCCGACACCATGACAGTACATATTGATGATCAAGAGACTCTTAATCCAACACTTATACCCAATGCAAAAAATCTAAGCTAAGAGCTATCACCCATATGTCCACATTTTGAGGAAATCCAAGGATCCTTTACAAGAAATCCATTCTTTGAAATTGATCTATGTCAAAAGCACAAACCAAAGCATATCAAAGATAACCCCACATAAATTCAAGATCAAGAATCCTTATCATCAAAATACTACAATGACTTGGTAGATATCTTCCAAGACATACAAGGTTTTCCAAAATAAGAACAAATCCGTATGCCAAGCACACATACATCTACCCATGAGATGCTTATGCCTAATGGACATGTAGATGATCTTCATCTAAGACAAGAGTCTCATACTATTGATGAAATTACCAAGAAACAAGAGTCACCTACTCTTAACATCTTTACACATGATCATAGCACAACAAAATCTATAGACATATCAAAAAATGATCAAGAAGAAACATTAAAATTAGAAACATCCTCCAAGAAAATTGAAGACATTAAGCATGAAAATATGGAGCATAGTATCTTAAAATTAGAAAAGATAAATGACAATCCTAAGCTGCAGAGCATTAGGTATACAACAATCAAGGAATCACCAATATATTTTGAAGGGCCATCAAAATATGATATTTCACAGAATCAAGCCAAAGATATCAATTAGGAAGTTATTCCACATACGAAAGATCCTATCAGTAAAGAAGCTATCACCTCTGAAGATCCACAACAAGGAATAGAAGGATCAATGCCTTATTTCAAAAGTAAATAATATCCTATTGCAAATAATTTTTTTCAATGGGTTCATTACCAAGACAGAGGATTAGGTCTACATGAATAAGGTATCCTAGCACCAGTGTATATTATTGAAAATCCTAAGCATCAAGGTCTTGGTTATTAAAAAATTAAGGGATCTAAACATATCAATGATACCTCTATAATAATGGGGGTAACTTTATGTAATGCAAGCATCAACATAGAGAGCACAAAGAGTCCTTATGATGAAATTGCTACCAATGCTACAACTAGCCTGTCATGAATTTTCATCCACACATATTTCAACCCTCTAATTGGGACCAACAACAAGAGAAAAATATATTTCCAAGAAAGAAACAAGTCATTGAAGCAAAATAATCAATAAAACAAAATGGATAAGAAAATTTTTGTGGGTACAAATGAAAAAGCAAGAAAATAATCCCTATCAAACTCCATTAGTCAAAGATACTATGGGGAAAAATAAAAAAAAGGAAGTTCATCCATCAAAAAGTTCTAGCAATGCAAAAGAAAGCTTCAAGAGTGACCTACAAGGTATATCAAGACATTAGTCCCAATTGAATCTCCATATCCACCCATCATTTCTCAACATCCCAAGTTTGGAAAATAAAAGGTTCAAAATTGTCAACCACTCCATCTGAATATCATATCCCTCAACACATTTCACCACCCAGGATATCCAAATCTCGCATTAACCATGCATTGGAAGCAACCCTTCATCATAAGGATTCTAAGCGCACTCTATCACAATGTGCACATCAAGGTAAGGTTAACACCGGTATTGACAAGGAATACAAGAATTATCAGGGGTTACACTCAAGTGCCTATACCTTAGCAAAACAACTCCTCCAAGCAGGATATTGTTGGCACTTCATGACAACAACAACCATATAACCACCAATAATATCTACATCAGTACCACTAGGTGGTTCAACATCAGCAAAAAAATGTCACCATGATGAAAACCTGGTAAACATGCGTCTTGTGTGACATCAAAAATAAATAAAAAACAAAAAAATAAAGAAAATAGTCGAGAAAAATTGTCCTCTAGTGAAAACCACTATGTTGGCACTTTGGACAAGTACCATGATGAAAACTTGGCAAACAAGCATCAAGTGGAAGAATAGAGCACTACATGTTCCATTTCAGGTGGAAGCATCTCAACCTATCCATAACGAACCCAATCCATTTTTATCCAAATCTAACGTATCTTGATCTTGACAAATGACTGGTGTACACTTTAAATTTTCTTATGGAAAAAATATTGACATGGGTCACTATCATTGATCCTATCCTCTCCAACATTATCTGAGTCACGAGACATTGCCCAAAAGGGGCATACTCTATCCAAACATGTGATCCTATCACAAGCTAATCCATTACCTACATTTCTAGACACTAGGGGGCAAGTACTTACATCTTGCTTTAGAATAAATCTTGATCTATGTCTTCTAAACTCATAGTGTGATCTAGACATTATCCCAACAACAAGGTATCCTGCCAATCCACCACTAGGGTAACCTTCAAAAAAAATCATCCCCACAACAAGGTGACCACCAACGCACTACCAAGGTAACCTTCAAAGATACAAACAATGTGGATTATTCCTTCACTCGAAAATTCTAAGATATCAATAGTTGCTTGAACCTCACAGCTAGTTCAAGTAAGCTTTTCCACAACATATCCTCTAGAAGAAAAAGTGAAATATCAATCCAAGTTTTAAAGCATCTTAGATCCCAAGAAAAAGGGTAAAAATCCAAGAAAATGGAAAAAAGACAAAAATATACAAAACAAATCAAAAAGAAAGAAAAACAGTAAAGAGAAATAAAATGTTCTTTAAGTGAAAACCACTTTGTGGCACATCTAGAACAAGTACCATAGTGAAAACTTGGAAAACAAGTGCTATGTTTGAATAAGACTCACATCATTATCTATCAGTACTATCCACAACATCCACCCATCCATTTCATATTAAAACATGTATCCAACCATGGCTTGTTATTGATTAAGGAAAGTAGTCTTGTCTCCAATTGGGGGCAACCTCCTGAAGCTAGTCATGGATTAGATCTTTGAACGTCATATAATGGTCAAAACAAAAAAAAATTAGAAAAAAAAAAACTCAAAAACATGTGAAAACATAAAAAACAAACAACATCATTGGGTTATTCCTTCATTCAAACAATCTAAGATATCAATGCTATCAATTTTTTACCACAACTCAAATTGAAAAAACTGATTAATTTAGGTTCATTTTAAGGTGAAAAGTTTCAATTCATTTCTACAGTTGCTTAAACCTTTGCATATATTTGAGTTTTTAGAGAATTGTTCAGAAAGGTGTAATGTGTTTCAGTTTCTCATTCATAATTTACAACATAAAAGGTTGCATGAGATATAAAGGAAGTGATTTTATTCTATATTGAGTTATTCATTCCATAATGTTCCATACATTTTTTACAAAAGAAAAGTACAAATTGAACAATAATTGCACAAAATGTCATTTTATATTCATTGGGATAAAAAGAAGAATCAAGTGTCCCACACAAGCAATGTGAATAATTGAGTCAACGAAACACAAGGAGTGCACTACACTACTAAAGATAAAGAAGGAAACAAGCACATAAGAGGGAACATAGCCATCATTGTTTGAAGTTTCTTCAAGTTTCCTTCAATATTGTCCATCCCTCCTTGCTCTTGTTCTCCAAGTGAACCTATAGATGATTGGGAAAGCTTTGTTAGAGCTCGAGTTTTGAATCCTCCTATATGATCTACCAAAAGTAATATAGAGCATTGCTTGTGGTGCATTGAATCAATTGAGAAAAGACAAGAAGTGTGCAAGAGAATACAAAGGAGGAAACATCATACGAACTTTAAACTTATTGATTTTAATCTAACATTGTTTGTTTCCTATATAGGTATAGGAAAAGCCATGTTGTTGATTTGTTTTCAAGGCTTATAGCATGTGATGTAAACGGGATCCCACAAGGGTTGAGCTAGGCATGATACCCCTTAACATTCAAGAAAGGGGTTGAGAAAGGAAACAAATTCATAATTTCCCAAAAGAGACATGCATCTAACGAAGTACAACACAAGTGTCATAAGAGCTCAAGCAATTGATCATTTAGGGCAATCAAGTATAAAAATGCAAAGAGTTGAAGATCATAAATGATCAATTTCTCACATAGACCATCACAAAGAGTACATAATCATGAAATATGATAGTGAACAGGCATACATAATGCCAATCAAAAGTGGCCACTGAAGCAAATGGAGAAGCTTCAAAGCACCATCATCAAGTGTTTATATTTCAAAATATTCTATGCAAAGATTAGAACTCACATCAACTATAGCTACCAAAGAGAAATAAAAATGCATGAAGAGTACAAAGGGAAAATTTCTCTCCATCAAGAAATGGAACTACAATTGGTTGCAAGTGAAGCATGAAAGCCAAAGGATGAAGGAAAAATAAGCATTGTTGACTGTGGGCACAATACACTAAGTGTT
This sequence comes from Sequoia sempervirens, assembly GCA_007258455.2. Classification (NCBI taxonomy): domain Eukaryota; kingdom Viridiplantae; phylum Streptophyta; class Pinopsida; order Cupressales; family Cupressaceae; genus Sequoia; species Sequoia sempervirens. Next base: position 354,455,251 of record VDFB02086081.1, on the reverse strand, counting down.
TGAGTTGAATGTAACTTGAAACAACATCACTAATGTCAATAGATTGCAAAAAAACTCAAGTCTTGCTTCAATATTATTGATGCTACAAATATAAAAGAGGAACTCATTGCATTTCTCCATGAAACTGTGGTAAAAATGGAACTTGAAGTGCATTTTTTTGAATATTCAAGTGCTTAGAATCGGTGATAATGAAAAGCAAGTGACCTACAAAGGCATCACTATGCAATGCATTTGGGAGTAAGTAGAGAATTTTCTCTGTATGTTTCATATAGAAAGTATGTGCAAATATCATGGAATCCATATTAAACAGTGAATGAGGAAGTGCATGGAGAGTATGAGGAAATATATTTTCTAATAAGCAACTGAAGAAGTATTAAATGGGAATTGAGTTCATTGTGCTGCAAGGGAAATATGTTGAGTTACATTTGAACACATGTGAATGGAGATAAGACAACTCAAGCCCTTTTTAGTGAAAGAATGCAAATAAGGTTTCTAATGAATGGCTACAATCAATAGTGGAAAGCTTTGTAGTACACACAAATCAACATTGCTCCCCAAATGTAAGTGTATAACAACAACATTCATTGTTCATTTCAACATGTAAAATGCGGCCACATGTAACCACATAGATTTCTAAATGGTGCCAAGGTGATAAGTGGGAAACAAGTAATAATTGGCAATAATGTATGTATTTGAAAGCCATGACAAGAACAAACAAGTGACTATTTGTGTCAAGAGAATGCAATGGAGAATACCCAGTAAGTGCCTTTGAGAGGCAAGCCCTGTTGGAGCAATATGTTGTTAATGTGAAACCCTCAAGGTCTAAAGCCTCGAACTTGCTTGGAGGAATTTCTATTTTGGTTTTCATTCAAGAAAAAATGGAAGAACTTACTACATGTTGCATATTCACTGAGCAATGGAAGTGTAATCATTTTCATTTCTAGGTACATGACATGAATGCAAAAAACAAAAGATTGATTGTGCAAGATAGAATGGATCAGAACAATGATGATGACAATCATGCAAAATAGAGATTTTTTGGCAAGAGACACTGCAAATTTTTTCTAGTGTTGTCATTGATGGAAACCCTAGTTGGTGATTGGATCCACACATCATCATTTTCTCATACCGGTAGATAGATTGAAGACAATCAAGGAAGAACAGAGCATCCAACAGTTTTGTGTTCATTGATTTACATGTAGATTTTCTGTTGTTATTTTGAGTTGTGGATCTCATGGGAGGTTGATCAATGTATGACTTGTGTTATCCAAAAATCTCAGTGCCTCGTATCAAGTTGTGTGTAAGTATGGAGATTCAGTTGGATATCTTTCTATTCATCAATGTTTGGTGGCCGACCTAATTGATATAATGTGTCGCAGCTATTCAAGGAGTGTTTACTCAAATGTTTTTGTGTTCCAGAATTTTGATTTGGGTCCAAGCTAAGTTGTGGCTAACTGTTGTGGATGCGCATTGAATATTATTCATGATTTGAGCCATCAGTTGTAAATATTTTTTAAGTTTTATTGAAGCCGACATGGTGTGATTAAATTCTTAGTTGTGAATATATATAAATGATCAATTATATCATCTTGGTGTGTGAATAAGGTGTTTCGATGTGTGTTGTGAATATTAAAAGGGTGATTGAGTGATTATGCATACTTTCACTTGTGCATTAAAGATTTTGTGATGTGAATTAGAGCAGAGCAGAGCAGAAGTGCAAAATCAGTTAGAAGGATAGAAGATTGACTACTGAGCCTAACCAGAGCTGTAATCAAGCATTTGTAGATGCTACTCTCTCAGTTCATTCTTTTGGATCTAATCCAAATCTTTGTAAGGTAGTGTGCTTTCTATTTTGAACAGTGAGCTCTAGGAAGTGCACCTGAATGCAAGTGCATTCCCACATTGTAATCTTCCTTTTGAGTATACTCAAATCATATTGTGGATTGGCCATCCACCATGGTTTTTCCCCTAATAGGGTTTCCACATAAAAATCCTTGTGTTATGGTGTTGTGGTTGTTTTCTTTCTGTTCATGCATATTTCTTTTTGTTGAATGTTTAAAGTGGGTTAAAGATAAAAATAATAAATTTATTTTTTTCACAACATTGATTCATCCCCCCTCTCAATGTTGCTTGTTTCCAACAATTGGTATCAAATCTAGTTCCTCGAAAGAAGTCTAATATCTTGGGGAGATATTGGAAAGTGTTTTCAATGGATGCAAGCAATCTTCAACAAAAACTTTTGGTGGCCGTGGATGATCTTGACCAATCAAAATCTAAGAACCGAGAACTACAGGAAAGTCTTGAGAATGCAGAGAAATTCATTTAGTCATTGAAAGACAAAATCAATGAATCAAATTAAGTGATCAACTTAAGACAAAGAATAGAAGCATGGAGGATGAACAACTGAGTCATGCCTTGAAGGAGAAAATAGAAGAATGTGAAAATTTTTCCAGAGAAAATGTTTCCCTAAAGTGTGAGATGGAATCTATCATGATGAGAATGACCAAGGAGATTGAAGATAGAAGGAAGAATGAAGAAAAGATTGCTCAATCCTTGAAAGAAAAATCTGAAGAATGCAGTCGATTGGACAATGAATTGGAACAATCTAAAAACAATGAGGAAGTGCTTGAAAAACAACTTGATGATCTCATAAATGAACTTACTATTGAAAATGAGTACAAGGAGAAATTCAAAGCTAGCAAGGCCAAACTTGATGAACTGATTAAAGGTCAAAGGACTGATGGTGACAAGCAAGGTCTTGGCTATGAAGAAGGAGAACTTCCAGATCTAGACAAGGGAGATTCAAGCAAGGAAATTAGATGAATGGAGCTAGAAGGAATCCAGTAAGACAACCAAATGATCAAAGATTCAATGGTTACTATTTTACTTGCAATAAATTTGGTCATATGGCTTCTTAGTGTAGAAGTAGGAGAAATCCAAGTGGACCATCATTCTCAGGTTAGCGCTTTAATTGTAATAAGTTTGGACATAAGTCAAATGAATGCAAAAATGTGATGAAAAAATTTCATAGAGATGTTAGATGCTATGCATGCAATAGACTTGGGCATATTGCTAACCAATACAGATCAAGGAAAAATTAGTGGAATAGTAGGTCTGGACAGAGAAATGTTGTGTTACAACTGCAACAAATTTGGCCACATTGCTAGATTTTGTTGGAGCAGAAGAGGTCTGGTAAAAAAAAACATGCAGTAGGATGTTAAGGGAAAAGGTAAAGTCACTACAAATGTGATTAGGAGTAAAATGTAGAAGAAATGGGTGAAGAAGAATCCCTCTGTTGAAGGAAATGTGCCAGCACCAAGATCTACTTTTGGTAATTTCTCTGGGAATTAGTTTTAGGCCTTTGACCTAGGGGGAGTTGTCAAGAAAATCTCTTAACCCCCTGTTGGTAATTGACATAGAAATGTGGATAAGTACAATAAGTGCATAAATGCTTTTTAGATGTTGTTCAACCAAATTGGAGAAATTACTATACAATATTGGAGATCTGCAAAAGAATTATCTATTACAATGCATGAAAATAGGGTAACTAGATGAGTTAGGGTAAAAAAAATTATTGTGAAAAAAAGGCTTAGGTGTGCAAATGATAAAAGGTCATTTTTATCCTTCATTTGTCACTTTGCATTTTGGAAGTTTGAAGAGCTCTAGGGCGAACTTTGCTGAATTGCGACGAGATTCAAGTGTGAAGAAGATTCAATGATCAAACTCTGATCCGACGAAAAGGTATTTATCAGGAAAACCTATGAATTTGTGAATTTTTAAAATGGCCACTCCATTGGTAGTTGAAGTCAAGGATAGACCTCGTCTGAAGTTCAAGTGGCATCAATTTAAGTCTATTGAGATCGAGCCCCTAGGTGTGTTTTCATCTATACCGTACAGTGTCTTGCATACTGAAGACATTAGGGCTTACATTCATGCTAATATTGAAGAGTTAGGGAGCTCACAAATGATGAATTTGTATTCCAACCATATAATTGGAGAGGACTTCACTATTAAGCTGAAATACAAAACCCTAGAAGAGAAGAAGTTCACACAGTTTGTGAAATTCCCCATATTTGAGGAAAGCGAATGGGTGTGATATATTTTGATCCGAGTTCATGTTGAGTTCATGTAGTTAAATATACCTTTTAAGATTATGAAAGAGGCTATAAGGGCTATCATAAGTCTAAATTCCTCTGGTGGACTACCAATCTTGAAATCTCTAAATAATCAAATGATTACTGATGCAACAGGTACAAAATTTGATAGAAGGGAAATGACAATCGAAGATATTATTGAAGTGGATGTGAAATTTGCATCAATGGTCATTGGCTATAAGGTCTACCACTCTAGCTGGGATAATTCAGTATCCGGTATGACCATTTATGTAGCCTATCAGATGGTAAAAGAAAATGCAAATTATGACTTGTGTGATCTGCTTAGAAGTCAGCTAATAGAGAATCTGGGTAAGATTAAGAAAGAAAAGAAGAACTCTTTTAAATATCGTAATTTGTTGTGTTTTTTCTTTTATTTCATGAGTGAGGTTCCGGGTGTTGGGTAAGTTCATTGGAAAATTAATTAGCCTGTAGTTGTTCAAATAAGAGATATATTGTATGGTATTGGTGATACTCAAACCATAAAATTTTCCTTCTGGGGGTACTTCAATTTTTTTCAAAGTATGATGTATGCAAGAGAAAGAATTCCTACTTCAATTGTAGAGAAGTACAAAGATACAATATTTTTCATGGTAGATATTGATCAATGCCTAATGGAAGCCACTGATCCTAGAACGATATGGATTATGCCTATGGGATATGAAGTCAAGGAGAAAATATTGGAAACGTATGCAAAACATTTGTTGAGCAAGCCTCTTGATTCGAAAGAAGAGAGGTTTGGAACCTATGCTGAAAAATATATGCATGTGTACGAACAACTGAAGAACCCGAAGCTTGTTAGAAGAGTAAGAAAAGAAGTGGAAGTCATTGCAGAAAGAATGGGTATATCTACAAAAGCATTGAAAGAAGCCAGAAGGATGAGAGATGAAGCTAAAGAAGGAAAAGAGCCATCAAGAACTAAATTTTCTAGTCCGACAACATCCTCTCCCCATACTAGATCAACAAGGAGTTCTCCATCCCTATCTGCTCCTACAACCAAGCTAGTTCCTGTGCAAAATCAAGACAAGGATTTTGGTAAGAGGAAGAATAAAAAGAGCTCAAGAACCTATGAAGCCATCTCAAAAGATGAGGAGACTGAGTTAGATGAAGGTGTGAAAGAAATAAAGGTTAACTAACACTCAGGCTACAAAGGTATCCAAGAGAAAATCTTCCAATGAAGAAGAAAGGGAAAAGAAGATGGAATAAATTGACAAACTAGGTATGATAGTTGAAGAAGTTGAGAATTATGTTGTCAAGGATGAAAACCTCAAGCCCCTCTACAAATGGTATGAAATTTTTGATGAATCAGGACAAAGAATTCTTGAGGAGGAAATAATAAAACATCTGAATATTTTCAATAAAAATCTTGTTGAAATTATGTCTGGTTTACCTAAGATTTTGTATGAGGTTTTGGAGATGAGAAGAGTAAATTCTAGGACAACACAAGAGCACATGAGAAATACAATTCTTGCAGACTTTTGTCCGAAAATGTCTATTGAGGAGATGAAGTCACTCTTGAACAAATCCAAGAAGAAATTTAAAAGCGAAACAAGGGTGAAAAAACTTATGATCCGTGAAACTGATGTTGTTGCTAGTGAAATCAAGAAAATCCTCGAAGCATTTCTATCAAAGAACAAGATCAATGTTGAAGAAGTGAATGCTGAAGATGTTGTATCTGATCTGGTAAATGAGGAGGTGAATGTAGATACTGAGGATATTTAGATTCCTCCTGATGTGGATAATACAAAAGTACCTATGGAGACTAAAGCTCCTAAAGTTGTATTAGATGAAGGAAAGAAGATGCCAAATGAAGAAGTTGAAGCTCCTAAAAGCAATTGAGAAACAGTTACTAAAGAACCAGAAGTTGAAGAAGAAAAGGTTCAAGTTAAAGAAATTCCAATGGAAGCAAGAGACACTGCCGAGGTAGTGAAGAAATTTCTGGTGGAACAATAGGCATTCTTTGATCCTAAATTCGTTGAAGGCCCAATTGATCTATCCACCTTGTCCCCAATTTAGAAATGAAAGTTGCATCTTTTTCTTAGGAAAAATCCAAAGAAGAATTGTTGAAGTCCCACATTGAGGATAATGAACTTTTGGGTCTTGTATCTAGAGTTCTGAAGAAAATTATGCCAACTCATGTTAAGGATCCATTTGGTTCCTCTTCCGGTGAATTGAAGAAGCTCATGAATTTTGTAAGTACTCATTTTGAGTCTCTTGAAAAATTAGACATGATTAAAGTGCAGAAGGAGTTTGATGGAAAAAGATTTAGTAGGTTGAAAGAAATGATTGTAAATGATAAAAATCTGTTAGCCACCTGTATGAAGAATATTCAGGGTTCTCTATCTAAAGGTGGAAAGGTCTATAAGTCATGTTTAGTTTTGTCCAAATTTACTGAAGACAATGAGAAGAAGGCAAAGGATCTTGAAAAACAACTGGCTACCATTTCTGATGCTTTTGATTCATTAGCTAGTGATGTTGGTAAGCAAGAAGGTCAAGTGATATCTCTACTTGAAAAAATAAGGAGCTTGAAGCATGAAAATGATAGGATTGTAGGAAGAGCATGTGAGCTCAAAGGACTAATTGGTCCAAAGATTGAAATAATGGTGAGTGCATTAAAGGAAGCGAAAGATGTTATGACAGTTAGTGACCCAATGAATCTTGATTCTATAAAAACACAATATTATTTGATTGTGGTTACATAACAATTCTAGAGAGTCTCAAAATGGTTTGGGACACAAATTTAAGCATGTTGAAGAGATATTTTGCTTATTTTTTTAAATTTGTGTAAGTTACAAGATCATGCTTGTACAGTTTGAAATTTTGAAATTTTTACAGTTTCCCCAATTTTTCCATTGATGTCAAAGGGGGAGAGTTGTATAGTGAAAAATGTATATTCATCTTAGGGGGAGTTGCATTTTTGAGCTAAGATTGAAGATTCTTTTTGAAGTTTTGAAGTGACAATGTAATTCATGTTGGTACTGATTCGACACTTAGTCATTTTTCACTAAGTATTGCCATTAATGCCAAAGGGGGAGATTGTTGGAAAGAGACACTGCAAATTTTTGTTGTTGTTGTCATTGATGGAAACCCTAGTTGGTGATTGGATCCACCCATCGTCATTTGCTCATACCGATAGACTGATTAAAGACAGTCAAGGAAGAATAGAGCATCCGACAGTTTTGTGTTCATCAATTCACATGTAGATTTTTTGTTATTATTTTGAGTTGTGGATCTCATGGGAGTTTGATCAATGTATGACTTGTGTTATCCAAAAATATCAGTGCCTAGTATCAAGTTGTGTGCAATTCTGGAGATCTAGTTGGATATCTTTCTATTCATTAGTGTTTGGTGGCCGACCCAGTTGATATAACACATTGTGGATATTCGAGGAGTGTTTACTCAAATGTTTTTGTGTTTGAGAATTTTGATTTGGGTTCAAGCTAAGTTGTGGCCGATTGTTGTGGATGCACATTGAATATTATTCATGATTTGAGCCATTGGTTGTAAATATTTTTAAGTTTTATTGAAGCCGACATGATGCGATTAAATTCTTAGTCGCAGATATATATAAATGATCTATTATATCATTTTGGTGTGTGAATAAGGTGTGTTGATGTGTGTTGCGAATATCAGAAGGGTGATTGAGTGATTATGCACAATTTCACTTGTGCATTAAAGATTTTTTGATGCTAGTTAGAGTAGAGCAGAGAAAAAGTGCAAAATTAGTTAGAAGGACAAAAGATCGACTACTGAGCCTAACCAAAATTGTAATCAAGCATTTGTAGATGCTACTCTCTCAGTTCATTCTTTTGGATCTAATCCAAATCTCTGTAAGGCAGTGTGCCTTTCTATTTTGAGCAGTGAGCTTTAGGTAGTGCGCCTGAATGCAAGTGCATTCCCACATTGTAATCTTCCTTTTGAGTATACTCAAATCATATTGTGGATTGGCCATCCACCATGGTTTTTCCCCTAATAGGGTTTCCATGTAAAAAATCCTTGTGTTATGGTGTTGTGGTTGTTTGCTTTTTGTTCATGCATATTTCTTTTGGTTGAATGTTTTAAGTGGGTTAAAGATCAAAATAATAAATTTAATTTTTGCAGAACATTGATTCACCCACCCTCTTAGTGTTGTTTGTTTCCAACAATATTTTTAGTTTGGAGCAGTCAAGATTTCATCATATCTCAAAAAATACAATCTAGGTTTTTGAGATTTTTATACAAAAATTAGAAAACAATAAGGTGATAAGACCCTTTAAAGTTTTCACCAACCTAGTTCATAGTTTGTGATATATTTTCACCAATTCAGAGCTAATGATTCTATGCAAGTGGGACAACATCACCATTAAAAATGCAAATCCAGGATGAAAGAAATATTCTCCTTTTTTCTTTCAAAAAGAAAAAGGAAAACAAACAATAATTGAGGCTCACATCTACAATGGAGGTCATGGGTTCAAAACCCTTTCATTTATTTGAACTATAAACTGAAATACAAGCTGTAACCTAGTTTTTTTGTTTTTTTCTAAAGGTAACTAAAACCATGAAGGGTTTTGTATAGAAATGTTTGCATAAATTCAGAAAAATAAGAGCTTTGGGTTGGTATTGGTGCTTGATCTCTTGTCTCATTTTGAGCCTAGGGTCATTTGTTTATCCATGGAGGAAAGGCTGTGGCCCTGCACAAAGAATCAATTTCTTTGTCTCTTTCATGTTTAGAAAATGGAGAAAACCTTCAAGTTTTCGAGAATGAGAGGATCCAAAATACCCTTAGGAGGCCACTTTTTAAAACATAAAATCCCTTATGTAGCGATGAAATAATAATTCAAATGTAGAAAGCTTTACATTTTTATAGAAATAGAAGGATTCATGAATATTTTCTTGCACAAGAAAGCAAATGTTCTCCATCATTGTGCACTCAATAAGCCAGAACTAAGTTTTCTTTACAAAAAATTCAAGAAATGTTGCAAGATTCAGGTGAATATGAACTTACCCGGGCTCTTGATGTGAAGGAAAAGCACTTAAATTTCGTGGGTTTCCACAAAATATTTCCAAAGCTTGAATGAAAAGAGAAAATAGCGGCCTTCAACAAAAATTTTATCAACCAAAATGGAGCTAGCAACAAACATCAACTGAACATTTGCATAGATGAAATACGTTAGAAACATAGTCATGGCCATGACTAAGAGGGACACAATACTTCAAAAATGGAGGAAAATGTTTAGATTTGGTTTCAAAATAGCTTACTCAATGGTCTTCTAAAGACAATCGACAAGAAGGCAACAAGAATCGAGCCCACAATATCAAAATTCTAAGTTTCCATGGTGGCTATGTGCAAAGTTCTCCAGAAATGGAAAAGTACAAAATGAGGCAAGAAATTTGGAGTTCGATGTTTTGTGGTTAGGGTTTCATGTTTCCCTAGCTTGTCCTTATCTTTTTATCACATTGATTTATAATTAAAGTTCCTTAACTAATACTTTAGCTCATCGTTCCTAGGTTGTTCTATGCCTTAGGTTTTCCTATGGTTTTGAATAAAAATCATATAATTTCATACCTTAGTTTCTTTATGATTTTTATAGAAAATAAAGATAGGTATTATACTTGGAAAAATTCAAGAAAATAAAACATATTTTTTCCTTTTATTTTTGAAAAAATCAAATCAAAATTAGATTGAGCTCTTTTTGTAAAAATCAAAGTTGCAAGATATTGTAAAGCAATATGTTCCTATAAATTATCTTAATATTTGTTATTTCTAAAAGAAGTTTTGATAAAAGCAGTGTGGATAGAGTTTTGGGTGTGTTGGAGGAAAAATTAGTCAAATTGAGGTTTCCTTTTCAGTTTTGAGGCAGTTAGGCCTAATTTTTGGATTTTTTTAATCAACCTTTTGGAGATAGAAAGTTTCCATTTTTCTCATGCAATTTGGATTAGTTTTAACTACTATTTTTAAAGCTTTTCTAAGGAGCTCAAAAATGGATCAGAATTGCTAATTCAGAGATGTGGTTGAGTGGATTTTTGCTATTTTCACTATTGAGACACTTGGAAGATATAAGTTTGGAGAAAATTTTGATTTTCTTATTTCAAATTGATGGTTTTTGGCTACATTTCATTCTTACTTACTTAATGAAATAGACTAACTAAAGAAAATGAAATACTATCTCATTCTTTAGTCAGCATCAGTATAAAAAGGAAGAGAGATCCCTGAATTTATTATCATAGTTTTTTCCAATTATTGAGAAGCTTGGTCACGAGGTCTCAAAAACAGGCATAAACCATAGTTCAGATTTTCTTGAATATATTACCTCGTGCTCCAGATATTAACTATTAGAGCAACATCTAACGAGGTAGAAGGACCGTCTTTATTTTATGAAGACAACAGACCGGTTTTCTGTACTAGAATAGAGATCAATTTTAACAAGTCGCACACCCATAATTCCAAAAATCCTTAGATAAAAGTAATTACACGATCAAACTACCGGAACGTAATAACCTAAAAATGAAAGCTATTCAAAATTTTTTCTTTCTTAATTCTTTTTGTTTTGGATGAACTCGGGGGCGGATTTTCTAGTTTTTCTAGCCCCAACTAACTGGAATTCCGTCTAATAAAATGGAAGAATTATAAATCTCCAGAATAATGCATAAGAATACTGCAAATAGAGCCATTGCAATACCCATAAAAGGAGTAGTTCCCCATCCGGGAGCAACTTTACCAGATTCTGTATTAAGTGGTTTTAAATAATTTCCTACAATAGTTCGTATTGGTCCGGTTCTGGAAGTATCATCAATGGTTTGTGTAGCCATAAAAACAATAGTATTGGTTGAGATCTAATTAACTTTGTATACTATTATGCATATATACATACATAGGATTACCTACCAATGGAAACTGCAACCTTAGTCGCTATCTCCATATCTTGTTTACTTGTTAGCTTTACTGGTTATGCCCTATACACCGCCTTTGGGCAACCTTCTGAACAACTTCGAGATCCTTTTGAAGAGCACGAGGATTAGTTGAAAAAAAAAACGACCTTCCCGATGGGGAAGGTCACTTTTTTATTATAAGTAAGAAGGAGGATTTGAAAAATAAATTATTTTCCCCCTCTATCCGGAAGTTTGGGGGGTTCTCGGAAGAAAATAGCGAAAAAAATTATCCCTAAGGTCGACACCAAAAGGAATGTATAAACCAATGCTTCCATAGATTCGATCGTAGTTTACAATTAATAGAGATAGCTTTCGTACTAATTACAACATTTTCCATAAAAAAGTGGAATCAAAATCTCAATATCGCATTAACGAACGGAGCAATACCATACTATACCACTTGTCTTTTAGTAGTTGGATCTCCCAGTTTTTGGAATGCCCCAAATTCTACTTGAGCATCCAAATCCGGATCAATACCGGCAAAAACATCTCGAAATAGAGTTCTAGCACCATGCCAAATATGTCCAAAAAAGAAAAGAAGAGCAAATGTAGCATGCCCAAAAGTAAACCAACCCCTTGGGCTACTCCGAAAAACACCATCCGATTTCAAAGTAGCACGATCTAACTCAAAAATTTCACCTAATTGGGCACGTCTAGCATATTTTTTGACTATAGCAGGATCACCAAAACTAACTCCATCAAGTTCACCACCATAGAACTCAACAGTTACACCTACTTGTTCCACACTATATTTGGATTCTGCTCTCCTAAAAGGAACATCGGCTTTCACAATTCCTTCTTCATCTACTAGAACGACTGGAAATGTTTCGAAAAAGGTAGGCATACGACGTACAAAAAGCTCATGTCCCTTTTTATCTTTGAAAATAGGGTGTCCTAACCAACCAACAGCAATTCCATCTCCATTGTCCATTGCACCCGCCCTGAATAACCCCCCTTTAGCTGGATTATTCCCAATGTAATCATCAAGTTTTTCAGAATTTTTGACCAAGCTTCTGGAGACTTAGATTCTAAAATTGTCACTCCTTCATTTCAATAAAACAATAAGATTTCCTTTCTCATCTTCTTGTTTCAAATTTACAGTCACAATTTGATGTTAACTGTGATTTAAATGTAGAATCCTCTTTTTGTCTTGTCATTGTAATTTTTTTTACGAGGGTTTCATGTGATTTAGATTGCATTTTGTGTTCTATCTGATTAACCTCTATGCAAATCATTATTGGATTATGTGCTTCTAGGGTGGGATTGTGAGAATAAAAGTTTTAGAGATATTGTTGAGAGTAGAAAGTTGTCAAAATATTTATATTATTGGTGAATCATCTTAGGTTTAGGATCTTTTTTTTAGTTTTTCCTTTTAACACTTTCCTTTGAAGGTCTTCTAGATTAGGCGGTTTATTGGGGGAACCAACCCACTTTGGAGATTCACTCTCACTTATAGATTTACCCACAAATTTGAAAGTGTTTCCATGTTGCAACATGACAGGAAAGTCTAACTTGGCTAAGGGTACAATCTTGATTTCCAACAATCAACATTTTCTTGAACCTCATAGCTAGTTCAAGTAGATTTCCTGCAACATATCCTCTAGACACAAAAGTGGAATATCAATCCAAGTATTGTTTATCCCAAAAGCAAGTTTATGATTTAAGTAAAATGGTCGAACTATGTGGTCTCTACGTGTACAATGTAGGCAAGGATTAACAACCCTTGAGACCCTAGGTTTGTCCCCTTAGGTTTTCTATCATGCTTTATTTCAACTGAGTCAAAAAATTCAAAAGCCAAAAATAGTAAAAAATACAAAATCCAAAAAAAATCAAAAATAAGAAAAGGGAAAAAACATTTTAATTAACCAAGCAAACTATGAGCCTCAGTGTGTACAACCAGTAGGCAAGGGTTATCCTTGATGAGCCCCCAAGGCCCTAGGTTAGTCCCCTGAAAATGACAAAAACATAATAAAACTTAGAAAATAAAAAAGACCCACCCCATCATCAAAATATGCAATAAAACATCACCCATAATAAAAAAATAATCACACTCACCCTTTGAAAAAACAAACAAACAAAGAAAACATCAAAAGGTAGAACCTTTAAGGAAACAATCACAATGATTTTATCACAAAAAAGATGAAAACATAAGCCAAAACTTATCAACTACCTATCTTTTTGACAAGTCTCAACAACATCTTGAGATATCCCTTAATGGATCCATTCCTTCAATAGACATGATCAACATTGGATAATGACCCTGCCCTAAAACAAATATTGCAAGTGATACTGCAACTTTTTTTTTATCTTTTTGATTTATTTTATTAACTCATTCCCAAGATCTCCTGGGGATGTCCATAAGGATTTAGAGAAGAAGGAATGGGCATAATTGAGCATTATTTCAATTTTCTATTTGTAACATATTTTTGTAATACTACCATGGAAAATACTTGCTTTATTGAGTGTATGAAAGTTGTGATGAAACAATTCATGAAGCAGTTGCATGTTAGGTGTTCTATACCTCTCTGTGTGACTGGTCTGAAAAGTTCTTAAAACAACCCTAAACATATAGTTTAAACAAAGTTTCTATATGTTTGGTATGAGCAAAGATACTCTTTGTTTATAGATTCAAAGTCCATGCAATGGATACAAAGTCACCTTGGTCATTAATATCTTGGTGCATTGTATCTATTTGCTACATCAAATAGGATTGTTCAAAGCTACGAAGCCTTCGAACAAAACGAAAGCAACATCATCAACTACTAACAACATCAAATTTATATCCATCATCAAAAATTTCTTCTAACTAACATCCATCTTGTATAGAAATATCATTAGTACCATATCCATCCTGCATTCACAATGTCATCTTGATACATATCATGATGATAATAAACCAATGAAAACATCATGTATCATGTATGGGGCATACATCCATCATATATCATCCATAATAAACATCATATATCAAATGATATATTGATGATCCACAGTAAAAATCATATGAAACAAAGTATGATTCATCCATCCATATCATATGCATACATCAGAAAAGTATAAAAACACACATAAACATACATCATCATACATCATCATCCATGATCATCACATATAGGATAAAACAAAATTATACATATATATGAGGCCTCGACTAGGTTGATGAATATATATACAAAAATCATGTCTACAATATGTCTCTGAGCAATGAGCAACATGAGGACCAAATACAAAAAATAAAACTACCCAATAGGAAGGACATAACCTTATAGAACAAGCTATAGACCACCATAAGATTTTGGTTATCTAATAGAATGATCACCCACCTTACCATCACCGCCACCATCACCTATAGCACTAGGCTCTCTGAACTGTGGATGTCGAGCAACCTAGGAATAGTAACAATATATAAGGTCTAATAGTATGTGGACATCTATAATAGCCAATCCCGCTCTACTCTAAAACTATCATGCTTTTCTTGAGAGTATCTCTCTGTCATAAGAAACTATACTTGAGCTTGTACAACATGCCATCACCCACTCTCACTATCTTGCTCAACCCTCAAATTGTCCCTCTATGGTCAAAGTAGCAACTTGAGCCTCCATAGCCTATTTTTGTACTATCTCTATGTCTCTAGTAGCAGTCATTTGAGCTACTTGTATACCTCCATCCCCAAGTGGTGGAGGGGGACCTGTAACCTGTCCATGACCCTATGCCTAAGGAATATGCTCATCCTGACCACCTTGTGCCACATCACAATGGGCCCTATCCAGCTGCTCTGCAAGAACCTCAATGCATTGTCACACCCTACACCGACCTATAATACTTTCTCTACCTAAAGTAGGATCATCCCTAGGATCTATGAATCTCAATGGCATGCACTATGCTCGCCACTAATAATAATCAGGAGTAGTACCTAGATTTGCTAAACCCACTGGCCAACCCCAACCAATTGGGACAAGTGCTCTAAACTCAACAACAACATCTTTGTCTTCTTGGTGACCCCATACACGGACCTCCCTAGTGGTCTGACCGAAATGAGCCTCATAAGTATCAAGGAACCGTCCCTATCTCTCTCCAAATTGATGAAAAACTTTGTCCAGTAAGTAATGCTCAAGCAAAGAGAGAGAATGACCAATCAACCATCTGGTCTACTAATAGTAAACAAGATGCTCCAGATACTTTGGTCATGCCTCACAGTCCATTTAAGGTCTCCAAACAAAATGTGGCATATCATTGAAAACACGATGCTAGCATGTAAGATCTCTAGGTATGGTGTAGTGTAAGAAATCTCCATAATGGTATGAGTATGGATCATTGGGAGTACGATCCTATATCCCATTAGGTTGAACAACTCTAGTGTGCTCCCAAGCCCAAATATACAAAAGCAAAAAACCTGTAGAAATAGATTTCCTGCTCCAATATGCAACCTCATGCATATCTCCATAGAGGTGGGTGAGAAAACACAAACCACATGCATATTTGATACCATGCTCAAACATAGCCTCAATACAAATACCCCATCCAACATGGAACTAATGAATTCTCTTATCAGGAACAACTAATCTTGAAACAAATCCACAAAGGACAAGAGAAACAGGGTCTGCACTATCGATGAACTTAGACAAATGAATCTTTGACTATCAAACCTCTAAGTGTCTCACACCCAACACATGCCATATGGAATGGGTACCCCGTTGAACATGATATGCCATGAGCTCACCATGGATGGGAATGTGGATAATCCTCCACACATCCTCAAGTGTAATGGTCACCTCTCCAATGGGTAAATGAAACGAGGATGTCTCTAAATGCCACTGCTCCACAAGCGCAGTCATCATTAGTATATGAGTCTAGATGGGAGGCATGTAATAGACATGACATAGCCTAACTACATCTAGAAATTCTCACTCTAGAACATCAAAACTAGTAATTGGATCAAATAGATCTTGTGGTTGCCTCTCTCTTGGCTGTAGTGGTTTAAGGACCACCTACAATTGTTTTAACCCACGATATTAGGGGTTTGCTTAAAAGCACAAAACAACACCAAAATGATAAGAAACAATGGTCGTGGTTCCAAAATAGGTAAATTCTAGCAAGATTTAGCAAAAGAAAAGAAACAAGAGCAAATGAAAAGAAACAAAAGCAAAGTAAAGGGTTTAAAGCAAGGGAAAGAATATCCTATGCAAGGATTTGAAGCAAGGGCAAGGGTCTTTACCAGATGCAAGGAAACATTCTAAACAACATTCAAAAGAAAATATTTACATAAAAAGCATAAAACAAGGGCAAATTTTTAGGTTAAAAGTGAGGATTTAGAGCAAGGGTGAGGTTTTATGTCAAGTGCGAGCTTCCTAAACAAGCAAGTGAGGAAAATCATGTAGATGCTCTGAAATCATGAAAAATTCGCTATTGACCTATCAAAATTTGTACACAAAATACAACAATAGGCCAAGACAAAAGTGAGAAGTGAGAGGGTACATACCGGGCCACCTACACTTGTGGGTTGTCCAAAATCTTAAATCAGGTCCAAATGATGCGGGGCTCCCTGAATCCTCAACATTACTCCTTGAAAATTGACAGAATGGGAAATCCAAAGAAAAGAATTAGCTATAGGATCAAAGCACAAATGAGGAAATTAGAACACTAATTACCTATATTAACCCTCAAAAAACCCTAATTTCACATAGGAAACTATGATTTTTACTTAGGGAACCTTCCTATGTTCAAATTAGGACTTCCTGAGAAGATTGAAACAAGCAACAAGGGACCTATAGACTTAATTTTTCATCCTAAACACATTTGAATTGAAAGCAAATAGTATCACGAGCTTGACTTCAAAATCAAAATTTTTGGCCAACCTCTCGAGGAGGCAGCATGGATTCCTACCACCATTCCATTGAACATTGGGGCATAGTGGGGTATACTTTTTTTTCAAAAACTTGATCTAAAAAATAGAATCTCTAAAAAAAAGCAACCAATACATTTTCTTAAAGAGGGGAAAAATGTAGACATGTAAAATTGACCTAACACCTATCACACACCCTAAACAACATCAAACAACATCCAAAACCCTAATTTCCTCTATTAATTGAATAATAAAACATTATTTAATTAATCCACTTTTTCATCATTCTTGAAAAATTAAATAAATTTCATTTATTTAATAAAGTCCTGAAAAATCCTATTTATGCTATTAGTTAAATAAAATGACATTATTTGATTAATTCACGTTTCATCATTTCAACCAATAAAATAAATTACATTTTTTTTGCTTCATAAGATTGATAATATTATATTGCCAAAAAAATAAGTACACACGTCTGCAATGCAAGTGTTCCCCATCTATGGAGACCAAACTAGGGCCTTCCAAAAATAGGGTGTCCTCTGCCCTCTACACTACTTGGCCTGAGATTGTAACAAGTAAACAGATCGACCGACCTTTTCACCCAATGATTACACAAACAAGACACCCAACCCTACCTTCCTACCCCTACATACATAATGACTTCAATTTTTTTTTAAAATGGCTTTAAGCCACGACTACACTTACATCCCATATTTATAAAAAATTTAACCAACAACACAAACCATACCCAAACCCTACCCATTGACACCAATAACAGAAGACATTGAACATCACAAGAAGCCATTTACTTTGGAAAATTGGTCAAATTCCTTAACCCATTCGAAGTTGTTCACCACCTCCATTCAAAAAATCTTCTTCAAAAAGATGACTGCAACTGCCACCACCATTTTTTGTTTCACCAACATCATCCAGAAAGAACAGGTAAAGCCACTTTCACTATGTCCAAATCACGAGGCTGCGGAATTCCTCTGTTGAGAAAGACCACTTTCAAGGTCTCCTCTAGACCACCAAGCAAGCTTTTCATGAATAGCTTACCCACAGGTTCCTTCACCTCCACCTTGGATCTTTGGTTGTCTAGGATTGAAGCCAAAAAACACGACACAATCTATGTTTGTCCTAAAATTTTCTTTGTCCTCTAGGTGCCTTTTCCCTAAGATCATCTTCATAGCCACCATGGTAAGAAGATTGATATTAAGTAAAATGCATTTTAGGTGTTGGGCAGTGACCTGTCAAAAAGCAGTTTTCCTATCCTTTGTATCGAGGGAAATTGTGGTGTCTTCCTCAAAGCATACAATAGACTTGACTAAAATCTCCACAATGAATTTGGAGCACTCCACCATTGTAGCCTACACTAAGCTTTGTGCCCATGAGAAGGAAAATGAATCTGAATAGTTTTTTCAGCCTTTGCAACCTCTCAAATAGATGAGAGGAAGCTACTAATGTTATTATGATGTACAATGTGCCACCTCAAAATGGCCAAAAAAAACCAAGTTTATCACTGCATGCATTTTAAAAATGGTCAACATTATAATAAGTCTCAAAAATTCAATAAAATACAAGCATTTTAGCCAAACCTAATCTTCTAATCTCACAAGGAAACAAATTTGGAATTTAATATATTTATACATTTGTCTATTTTCTAATTCTTCTACCTTAATTAAATAAATAATTTTATTTAATTATTTACATCCCCACATTCCTCTTAATTAAATTAAATAATTATGATTATTTATTTTAATTATCATATTATTCTAAGTTTGAATATTTATATTCAAAATGGAATATTCCTCTTCATCTCATAGTTAAATTAAATATTTTAAATATTTAATTTAATGCCTTCTAAATCCATCTCTCTCACATAATTAAATATTACTTATTTAATTATGCGGCCTTCTAATCTCATCTTCACACATAATTAAATATTGCTTATTTAATTATGCGAGCTGCTAATCTCATCTTCACATATAATTGTTTATTTATTTAATTATGAAAATTCATTTTGTGAACCCATATCCTTCAAAAAACGTAAACCTCTTTAGATCTCGAATGAGAAAATTTGAAGATGAGGAAACCTTCTATCTCTCACTCAACTCTCAAAAAAATCTCCTATACCGTTCATCTTGCCAGATTGAATCTCAACCGTTGATCTTTGCCAACTAAGCTTTTGCCTTCAAAAATCTATAAATCAAACCTTTCACAAGCCATTTGAATCGAATCTTCTTCAGACATCCTCATTCTTCCAAAATCATTCCTCAATCTTTCAATCCATCTCTATCATTCTCCATTTCTACTCCATCAAGTCGTTATGTCAGTAATTGAGCAACCAACATTCCTCCATTATCAACCCTCAAAAACTGCATTCTTAGCATACAGGCATGCATTTATTTTTAAATCCGCTTTAGTAAATAGCCTTTGTGGAGCTAGCATACGATTAGAGAGCCAGCAAAAAAATACCGAGGATAGAGAATAATGGGAATGCCTCAAAAGGAGTTGCCAGGTAACGGTGAGCCTGCTCTTTATTTTGTTTAATCAGCTTTTCCCTTTGGATTTAAGCTCACTGGTGCTTGAATAGTATTTATCTCATTTTAATAAGCACATATTTTTGATCACACATTTTTGGCGCCCACTGTGGGGCTTTGCCCCGTTTTTAATATCTACTTGCAGGTTTTATTGATTTTTTTGATGCAGATCTGACAATTTTTGGAAAAAACTGCAAGTTTTACCAATTTCTTCATATCTTCTACACAGCTGCGAATTTTTCTACAATATTTTTACAGGATCTTTTTCATTATCTCAAGAGGCTACAGTAAAAAAATCAAGGGTTTATCATTGTTTTTGAAGAAGTTATCATAATTTTATGTTTTTTCATAAAATTTATTTTCTGGACGCAAATCGACGAATTTTTCAGAACTTTTTACTTTTTTGGAAAGCTCTTTAAATTCTAATAGGGGTCTATGTTTTACAAATTTAATTTAGAGGTCAAATACAATGCGAAAAACTCTGATCTTCATTTTCTGTATGGTTTCCATAAATCTGCGTTTTTGAGAGTAATATAGGGAATTTTACTAACTTCTTTACATTTTTGGAAAGCTCTCAGAAAATTAACAAGGATATCTTGTTTGAGTTTTTATTTTCCAGATCAATGAAATTATCAAATAATAAAATCTAATTCGGCTATGTTAAAAACATGTATCTGAAATCGCAATTTTCTGATGAGTTTGTTTGTTTTTTCTTTGGTTGCATTATAATATTATTTTTTTGATCTTGTAGGTGATCATAAGGAGTTATAGTAGCAGCAATATCACTCACAACAATAATTTGGAAAGCGCAAATAACCGGGTGCACTCGTTTCATCCTTCATCTCTTAATCTTGTTTGTCACACATTTCAATTTGGGGCATAAAATTAATCCTTGTTTGCAAACACATTTGGATTTGGGCTCTTAAAACGAATATTGTTTTCAATCACATATTGAAAATTGGGTCTAAAATTCACCACTGTCTTCAATCACATCTTGATTTGGGATCTAAAAAGAACAAGTGTTTGAACTTTTTTTACACTCATTTCATTTCTAATTTAAGGGAAATTAATCATTGTGAGTGTGAATCAAGTGTGTGTGTGATCACAAACACCTCACTTGGTTTTCTTTTGTCAAACCCTTCATAGGAGGCCTGCTAGGGGATTTCATCACCCCTAGGGACGACCTCAATCGAAGTGTGAATCGAAAGACACGCTTGTTTGGAAGTTAAAATCTTATCACTCTTGGCTAAGCCCCAAAGAACTTTATACCTTTGGGAAGTCAAGGTGAAGGGTGGGTTACCGCTTTCTCCCAGCTGTGTGATAGGATTTTTCTTTCAAATCATCCTTAGTCAACCTTGTGTAGATTAGCTTGAGACCTAATTAGCCATACCCACTTGACTAGTCATAGGACTTGTTGATGTGTCTTCTTCAAATGTGTGCTTAATAATCACATTCATAAAAATTCAAAAATTCAAACTTGCTTATGTGTCTTGCGTGTGTGATTCATATGTGTGCATGTGTGATCATTCATTTAAACATTTCCAAATCAAGAGAAACACCAAACACATAAAGACAAGTCACTCTAGACGTTCTTCCAACACATTCATATCCAATCACTTTCATCCTAATCATACCTTTTAGCCACATCCTATCCATTTCATCCTAATCATTCTTTTTAGCCACATCCTATCCATTTCATACTAATCAATCCAAATCATCCAATCTTTTCATTCCACATCATATCCTAATCATCATCATCTCTTTAATCCAATCAACATCATTTTACACCATGCCAACATTAGAAGACCTAGTATCTAAATTCCAAGACCTCCTCCAATCACTTTATCAAGCACCACAACCCTTAGACGAACAAGATATACATGGGATCCAAGGTGTCATCCAACAATTTCAACTTCACAAAAACCAATCACCTCACCTCCAACACCTCCTAGCTCAAGCCAATCATTTCATTGATACTTGTCAAATTCAACAACCACAACATCATCCCCTATCCATTCATTATCAACCAATTCCATCTCAACCTAATGTGTCATCCCCTTCCACCTCATACCAATCTAATCCATCCACTTCTTTGCATGTCAATGCCACATCAACACATCCACCCTTATCACTGCAAGAACATAGGAGCCCAAGTCCACCTTGGCAGAAAAATCAAGAGCCTTTCAATTCTCATGTTCTATTTGACAAGGGGAACACTAATCTAGTTCATTCACCCTCTAAGTATATCATACCACTATCCAATTAAAAGACTATCCTAAAGCCACCATGTCCTAGTCCTAATCCAATGGTCCCTACACTTTCCAACCCATTAACCCCTTCATTACCCTTACAATCCTCTAATCCACTTGCCAATACATCAACTCCATGGTACAAATTTTTCAAAAGTAAACCCATGGAATTGCCTAAATCCACCCCTACACCTCGAAAGGATGTGATCCAAGGACTACAAACAAGGAATCAATTTTTACCATTTCATTCAACACATATACTTGAACATACAAAAGAGTCCTCAAATGCCATGCCAAGTCCTTCAAGTCAACCATGTCATCCACAATCCCTTGAGCCAATTATAGAGTCTCCCCTCGGAAGTCCAAGTCACCCTCTATCATGCTCCTATGTTCTTGACAATCAAGAACATGACAAGTCTCCCCATGAGTCATCCCCTTCCACCTCCATTCAAATAATTCATGAGGTATGTCAAGATCACAATCCTACACATGCCGAAACATTACTCCCTCATCCACATAAAGATCAACACCCTCCCCATGATCCCATTCATAACATACCTAATATTGTTCATGATCAATCTTCCATCTTTGATCAAGACACCTTTTATGATCAAGAAGACCATGATGATCCTCTTAGCCAACTTTATGCATTCCATGGTCAAGAGCTTTCCACCTCACCCATCCATGATGCACAAACATCCACTTCCCTTGATGAGACATATGCCTCCCAAGCACACATAGAAGATCAAACAAATACATTGGATCTAAGTGAACACAATGCTAATAAAGATCCTAATGATCCTCCATCATATCCTTATCCTCCATCATATCCTATTGGTTTTTCTACCCTCATTCATGAATGTTCCTCCTTTTAACAACAAGAATTACCTTCTCCATCCAATAAGGAACTCGTGTCTAGTGTTTCACTTACACCTAGTCCCATTGTCCATTGCACACTCCAAAACATGAACCACCAAAGTAAAGGTCTAGACCTTCATGAACAAGATATTTTGGAGCCCATCCATGTCAAAGTCCCTCCACTCTCTTATGACCTTGGACCTACACCCCAAGGACAACAACCTAAATATGTTGGTATTTCCTCCATGCATTCTAAGTCCTCCTTTCATCATAAAGCCTATCATATCCCTAAAACATATGTTGACATTCCACCTCCATCATCCTACAAATGTCAAAAGCATGCAACCATACACCTTCCACCATCAAATCTACCACCATTACTTCCAACTCCTAATATCCCTCCATCAACTTTACCTCCACTTCTCCCAACACCTAATATCCCTACCATCCAATCCTTTTATCCCTCCGTCCATAAATACCCTAACATTCCTAATCATGACCAACAAATGCACACATTGTATAAACATGAAGCTTCCACCCATTCCACCAAACCCATGGGATTCAAAAGCAATAATTTCAATGCCTCTACCCATAAAATAAAAAATTCTAAGGGTTTTCATGCCTTAGGACATCAATACAAAAATTCAAAGCAAAATACATCTAAAAAGCTATATAAGCCCATACCTCCACAAGTAAAGGCCAAAACTAAATTGGTTTGGGTACCTAAGAAAAATGAAAGCAAGTCAAACGAGTCATCTACATCACAAAAATCCCAACCATCCACTCCCATCCTACATTCTCATTCCATTCAAAAGTCTCAAATTCCTAAAACCCACAAGCAAACTAAAAATCATAAAAATACTAAGTCTATGTGGGTACCAAAAGCACTTCACCCTCCACCTCCTAAGCAAACATCTCCATTGCTTCCTACACCTCATCCACATCACAAGCTTCAACGTTTATCACAATGTGTGCAACCATTGGTCATGGTTCCCTTCCATTTCACAACAATCCCACATACCTCCATCTCCCCACCCTTCACTCATTATCCTACATATCTCCCCCATCATCTTCCTATGGTCCATGCTTTTGGCTAAACCTCCCCATTCATCTTTTTCATAAGTCCCATATAATACATATCATCTTCCCTACATAATCTGCATCATAATCCATTATTGTCCTCCATCATTCACATCATAATCCATCATCTACTTACTCCATCTCCCTTTCATGTCATCCCTTACCAACATCTATGAGCATAATGACATTTGACATGGTCCATGCAAGGACATCTATCTAGTGGGACTATCACATTTCATGGAACTAGACACTTGAGTCCCTCCTATCCATATTCCCTCCTATCCAAAAGTCAAAAATTTAAAAAGTCAAAAAAATCAAAAAATCAAAAAATAAAAGTAAAGAGAAATACCTTCGTCCAATGGTGAAAACCTAGTAAACAGGCGCCCTGGATAAGTACCATGATGAAAACCTAGCAAATAGGTGTCATGTGTAGGTTGATCTTCTATGTCACTTACACTTGGGGGCACAATGTCTTATCTATCCAACCTATCATTTTCATGTCATATCATTTCCATCCTACCTACCATCTTTAGCCATCATATTGAGTCCATTCATACATACTTATCAGATTGAGTCCACTTATCCACCATTCTCCTTTTGATCTTGATGAAGATATAGAGGCAAAATGTTGAAACATGTTTTAGGTATCTCTTGACATACCTCATCCAATCTAAACCAATCATATCATTATCCTATTGTCATAAGCTTTGTCATGAAAAATCCTAAGTCTTGTACCTAGAATGGGGCATGTTATTCCTATGCGACATAGTCTTTGGAAATCACATCCTTGCTCTCTTATGCTGCATACATCCATTCCATTCACTATGACCTATCCATTCCATCCATCCATCTATCATGAGCCTTTTATCCCTTATCCCATCACCCACCCTTTCATCCATCAATCCCATTTATCTCCTTGCACCTAGACTTGGTTTTCCCCTTGTCATTGGTATCTAGCACAAAGGCTACTCAAATTTTCATCCTTTGACACCTCCAAACATTTCAAAATCCAAAAAATCAAAACATTCAAAATCCAAAAAATAAAACATTTCAAAAGTCCAAAAAATCAAAACATGTCAAAATCCAAAACAATCAAAATGTTTCCAAAATCCAAAAATCAAAATATTTCCAAAAATCCAAAAAATCAAAAGTTTCAAAAATCCAAAAATCAAAAAGTTTCAAAGTCCAAAAATCAAAACATTTCAAGGTCTAAAAATCAAAACATTTCAAAAATCCAAAAAAATTAAAGTTTCAAAAAGTCCAAAAAATCAAAACATTTCAAAAAGTCCAAAAAAATCAAAACATTTCAAAAATACAAAAAAATCAGATATCCAACAAAATCCAAGCAATAAAATCAAACCACATCACTTCTTCTCATCAATCTAATCATTATCATCAAAATCATTCCAATCCAATCATTCAACCATTCAACGAAATCAATCATCTTCATCAAAACCATTTCATCCAATCAACTCAATTAAATGAATCCAAGCAATAATCCAAATACAAGTCAATCCTTAATCCATACCAATCAAGTCAATGAATTTTGTCAAATTATCCAATCACATCCTTTGGTCTTGATCCTAATCTTGTCGTAAACCAAATCAAAGTCAATCAATCAATTATCATCATCCTTGTGTTGCTCTAGGGACATGCCGCTCCCCACAATGACAACACTATCAACATCATCAATCAATCAATCAATCAACGGTTTACAGCTTGATAGGGGCAATTCCTTGTTTGTTTTTGTATCATTTGTGCATGCTTGCTTGCTTGCTTGTGTGTGTTATCATTTTATATTGCATTTGTATCAAATCTGTATCATTCCAACTAATATTCATATCTTGTGTATGTTGGCATAGCTTTTTGCACTATCCTTTGCATCTAAGGTCATATCATACCTTTTGTGCATTAGGACTTTAATGCTCTAAGTCTATTTCCTCATACGTCTGGACAAGGTTGTATTAGGCTGGGGCACGAGACACATCGTCACCTTGGTCCTTATATCTTGGTGCATAACATCTAGTGCTATATCAAACATCATGGTTGCTCACTTTCATTGCAGCATAACGTATCATTCCTCTCCTTCATCCACTTCCTATCTTACATCTTCCATCTTGTCTATCCTTATCATTTCATTTCAAGAGCCTACCCATGTTTGTTCAACCCGCCTATCCTCTCGAGGGGGCATCATCATTCCATCATCATCCTATCTTTATATCATTATCCATTCTCCTCTATCCATACCTTAACTTTTTTGAAATGATGTTGCTCGACACAAATCTCATCATCTCGAACATCATCTCAAAGAGGGGCAAAATGTATGCATCTAAAAACGGTCACATTATAATAAGTCTGGTAATTAATTAAATACAAGTTATTTAATTAATTCTCCTAGAGTCATCTACATATAAATAAATTTAATTATTTATTTATATTGTTCATTTTCTAATTCTTCTACCTTAATTAAATAAATAATTTTATTTAATTATTTACATCCCCACATTCCTCTTAATTAAATTAAATAATTATGATTATTTATTTTAATTATCATATTATTCTAAGTTTGAATATTTATATTCAAAATGGAATATTCCTCCTCTTCATCTCATAGTTAAATTAAATATTTTAAATATTTAATTTAATGCCTTCTAAATCCATCTCTCTCACATAATTAAATATTACTTATTTAATTATGCGGCCTTCTAATCTCATCTTCACACATAGTTAAATATTGCTTATTTAATTATGCGAGCTTCTAATCTCATCTTCACATATAATTAAGTAAGTTTACTTATTTAATTATGAAAATTCATTTTAGCTCATCCTTCAAAACAGAAACCTTCCTTCGGATCTGAATGAAAAAAATGAAAAAGAGGAAACCTTCTATCTCTCTCTCGACTCTCAAAAAAATCTCT
Source organism: Sequoia sempervirens (assembly GCA_007258455.2). Taxonomy (NCBI): domain Eukaryota; kingdom Viridiplantae; phylum Streptophyta; class Pinopsida; order Cupressales; family Cupressaceae; genus Sequoia; species Sequoia sempervirens. Next base: position 354,428,704 of record VDFB02086081.1, on the reverse strand, counting down.
TACCGTTCATCATGCCAGATTGAATCTCAATCGTTGATTATTGCCAACTAACCTTTTGCCTTCGAAAATCTATAAATCAATCCTTTCACAAGCCATTTGCATCGGATCTTCTTCATACATCTGCATTCTGCCAAAATCATTCCTCAATCTTTCAATCTATCTCTATCATTCTTCATCATTACGTCGTTATGCTATTGAAGTGAACAACCAACATTCCTCCATTATCAACCTTCAAAATATTGCATTCTTAGTATAGTATGCATTTATTTTTAAATCTCGTTCTTTAGTAGTCCTTTTGTGGAGCTTAGCATACAAATCGGAGAGCTTTGGAAAAAATACTGGAGATAGAGGACAATGGGATGTCTTCAAAGGAGCTACTGCATTGAGAGTTTGCTTTACTTTGTTTAATCAGTTTTCCTTTGTTTTAAAGTTTCATTGGTGTGCTTGAATAGTATTTATTTCATTTTAATATGGATATTTTCAGTCACACAAGAGAAACTTGCTTCCTCACACTAAAGTAGCCATGAACATCAAAGAGAAGGTTCAGATGTACTCACTTTAGCAAGATGAAATACAACAAACAAGAGGGATGATCAAGTCCCCAAGATGAAGATCCCATGACAAAATAAACATAAGGACAAAGGAACACACAAGTGTTCAGAAAAATTGAGTGAAGCTTCGATCATCAATCTAACTAGTTGTGAAAAGAGATCGAGGATGATTTTTTTAAAATTAAAAGAATGTGTACTCACTCTGGGGACATGGAACTAGTTGTCCACAGGGTGAGAAATTCCAAGAAGTAAGATACATACGCTAGTTGGTATGTACTCACAAACATGCAAAAAGGTGGCTATGGGGAAAAGTCATGCCGCTAGTTGGGCTTCCCGCTCAACCATGGCAAAGCTATACCCGTTCAATAACTTTAACAAGGCACCACAAAGCCAAAGAAAATGCAAGTGTTGGTTTAAGTTTTTATAAAGTAAGAAAAATGGGATGCCACCATAGGGAAGCAAGTTGTGTTATGCAAGGTGGCCAAAAAAAAAAGATATCTCCATAGGCATGGAAGTTGTGTTATGCAAGGTGGCCGAATGAGAATGTAGTATGTAAAATATCACATGGTGTAAAAATGTTCAAAGGAGTCTCATTCAGTTTATGCAAGTTTATTCACTTAGGGAACATTGTGTCTAATGTCTCCAAAAGAGGACCAATCAAAGAATAGTATATTCGCAACTTAGGGGATGCAGTGCATCACATCAAACCACTAAGAGGAATGCAATATGCTGAGAAAGATCACACTTATGAAGGACATCACAGCCAATGTCATCCACAAAGTGACAAACTCATCACATAAACAACAAGGCTTCACTAAGAATGCAAATGAAATAATGGTAATGTATGCCCCCCACTTTAAAGGAATTATGACACATCGTGTTGTGAGCAATTACTTGAAAGTAGAGAAGAGGGAGAAAGAAAGACATGAGAGCTAGCTCGGAAAGCTTTATGCCAATTCATATGTTTCGAAGTTAAGTTGTGTCATGTCAAGATGGAGGAGAAAAGTAAGGAAAGAAGGGAGTTGCTCCCCAGAAAAGAAAGCACACCAAACACATAAGGGATCTATGGATTTAAGGTTAGTATGTTTGTTGCTGAAATGTTTTTTATGAAAGAGCTTGGAACTGTCATCATTCCCTAAAGCACATAGAATTGGAATAATGACACAAAGAGAGAAAAACCAAAGGAAAAACAAAGTTTGTTTTGAGTCAACATGGAAGAGACATTGTGGTCTCGACACTTCACATCGTCACCAAAAAGAAAGCACAAGCGAAAAGTCAAAAAAAGAAAAGTGAAAAATATTTTGGGTCAACATGAAGGAGACATGTCGGTCTCAATGCCTTTCATCAGCCCCAAAAGGAAAAACACAAGAAAATACAAAGGAAAAAGGAAAAGAAAAAGAAAAAGAAAAAGGGGGTTTTGGGTCAACATGGAAGAGACATAGGGTGTCTCAACGCTTTGCTTCATCCCCAAAAGGAAAACACAAAACAAAAGAGAAAAGTATATGGCACGAAAAATAGAAGAGTAGGGATACACATAGAAGAAGTGTACAAAGAGGAGGGTGATCCCACAATAGTGGTTTACAATTTTTGGCCAAACTGGACACTGAAATTATTATTTTTAACTAAATCTTCACATTCAGGCACCTATAGCAGCTAAAACGTGATGCTTAGAAACTTCCCATCTGATCCTATGGGATTGCGTTGGGCCCCTCTACAATAACCTCTTTCGGTTTTCGTTATCTTGAAGTGGTTTTCCTGTAGTCTCCAATTTTTAGTTGATGGAAAAAGTGTCAAATGGAAGTAGTGGAAAGTTGCAAAGTGGTGCAACTTTCATTCTGCAACTCGTGTGACCAAATGGACTGTTCCAACATGTTTGAATAGGCATATTCACGCTAGCATGGTCCTCTTTCTCTCCCAAACACACTGGTTTGGCCAAAAAATATTGGAGGGGGGTTCAGTTTGTTTTGGGTTTGTGGGTACAAAAAACATGTAAAAACAAAATATATCTCTATGCAACCTAGAAGCATGAATTAGGATTAGAATATCACATATGATCATATAAACAAAAAAATCACCATATACTTGAATGTCATTCAAAACAACAAAATTGGAAAAAAAAAAGTGTTTATAACCTGCAAAAAAATGTGAATAAAATCACACTGATTTTCGTGTGAAAAAAAACCATGAGACCATAGCTTGTTGCTTACTATTATGCTTTGATAGATTTTTCCAAGCATCCATAGCTTGTTCGAAAGTAAATTTTTTAGGCTTTTAGCCATAGCAGCAAGGCAACAAATTGTTTGATAAAATGCATTGGTAGACATGTATGAAAAATGTGGTAGCATAGACAAGGTAGTGAACTGTTTGAAAAAAAGCCTCAAAAAAATGTGGTCTCATGGTGATGGAATGGCATGAAAAATGCCATGACAAGCAAATTGCTATGGATTGTCATGGCATTCCACCACCATTGAGACCACATTTATTTGAGGCTTTTATTCAAATAGTTCGCTGCCTTGTCTATGCTATTGCTTATTAAATTATGCTTTGATAGATTTTTTCCAAGCATCCATAGCTTGTTTGGAAGCACCTATTTTAGGATTTTAGCCATAGGAGCAAGGAGGTGAACTATTTCATAAAATTCTTTGGTAAACACGTATGAAAAATGTGGTAGCATAGACAAGACAACAAACTGTTTGAAAAAATTCCTCAAAGAAATATGGTCTCATGGTGATGGAATGCCATGATGAATGCCATGACAAGAAAATTACTATGGATTGTCATGGCATTCCATCACCACTGAGACCACATTTCTTTGAGGATTTTATTTAAATAGTTCACTAGGCCTTGTGTATGCTATTGCTTATTAAATTATGCTTTGATAGATTTTTTCCAAGCATCCATAGCTTGGTTGGAAGCACCTATTTTAGGATTTTAGCCATAGGAGCAAGGAGGTGAACTGTTTGATAAAATGCTTTGGTAAACACGAATGAAAAATGTGGTAGCACAGACAAGGCAGAGAACTGTTTGAAAAAATGCCTCAAGGAAATGTGGTCTCATGGTGATGGAATGCCCTAACAAACGCCATGACAAGAAAATTGCTATGGATTTTCATGGCATTCCACCACCATTGAGACCACATTTCTTTGAGGCTTTTATTCTAATAGTTCATTTTGTTGTCTATGCTATTGCTTATTAAATTATGCTTTGATAGATTTTTCCCAAGCATCAATAGCTTATTTTGAAGCACCTATTTTAGGCTTTTAGCCATAGCAGCAAAGAGGTGAATTGTTTGATAAAATTCTTTGGTAAACATGTATGAAAAATGTGGTAGCATAGACAAGGCAGAGAATTGCTTGAAAAAATGTCTCAAAGAAATGTGGTCTCATGGTGATGGAATGCCATGACAATCCATAGCTTGTTTGAAAGCACCTATTTTAGGCTTTTAGCCCTAGCAACAAGGCAATGGACTGTTTGATAAAATGCTTTGATAGACATGTATGAAAAATGTGTTAGCATAGACAAGGCAGTGAACTCTTTGAAAAAATGCCTCAAAGAAATGAGGTCTCATGGTGATGGAATTCCATGAGAAATAAAAGGAATTTATTTGTCATGGCATTCCATTACCATGAGACCTCATTTTTATTTGAGGCATTTTTTCAAAGAGTCCGCTACCTTGTCTATGATATTGCTTACTATTATGCTTTTGATAGATTTTTTTTGAAGCATCCATAGCTTGTTCGAAAGCACTTTTTTTAGGATTTCAGCCATAGCAACAAGGCAGTGAACTATTTGACAAAATGCTTAGGTAGACACGTATCAAAAATGTCGTAGTATAAACAAGGCAGTGAATTGTTTGAAAAAAATCCTCAAAGAAATGTGGTCTCATAGAATGCCATGACACGCAAATGCAATTGGGAGTTGCTCCTAGTTATTAGTTATGCAATGTGAAGCAATACTTTGAGTTTGAAATATGTGCAATGCAATGTAATCAACGATATGAATATAAACTACAAAAATCTATTTTTTACAATTTATTAGTTAAACTCTTTATTTTATTTGCTCTCTATATCTCTATGCTATGGAAATTCCTTTAATTTTTTTTTTTTTTAAATTATCTCAAAAATTGTTCTACTTTTTTTTACCTTTTTTTTTAAATCTGATTTTTTTTCCAATTTTTTCTAGACTTTTTCTTGATTTTTTCAAAAAGTCTTATACTTTTGGTTTGTCAAATTTTTCCCCAAAAGATTTTTGCTGCTATGGTATAAACACATATCTTTTTGTAATATCAAGGATACTTTTTGAAACTTCCATGCATTGCTAATCTAAAAGGAAAAGTATTTTCCTAATTTGTATGCAGCCATGCTTTTGAAATTGTCAAAAAGAGCAAATATGGACACCATCGATAAAATAGATTTGTATTAACCAAATAGCCATATACACAAACATCAATATATATCGATATAAGTATAAAATATAGTTACAAAATAGCCATATAGGCCTATGCTCGAATGCCATATAGGCATACAATGTCAAATATATCCAATACAAGATATGTACAAAATTACCATGTCTAGTCATACAAGAAAGGGCCCTGGAATCAAAATTCATTTCTCTCCATGCTCTGGAAATAATTTTTTCCCTTTGTTTGGTGATCTAATGGTGATAAGTCTGTCTATCATTTATGCTGTGCTCGAGGAGTGCTCCTACTACTTCTCCTATAGTTTAGCTTCTGGTGAAGTCTTAACTATTACAATAAGAAGTAAAGACATTAATATATATAAATGACATTATAAGAAATGATATATTTAACAAAATAATCACTTAATGCCATCTCATGATCACTCTCCAGGATGGAAATATTTGCATGCCAATGCTCAAGCATGCTCAAGCCCTGTATAAACCATCCAAATAGGAATTAAACTATGAATCAATAATGGTTTGATTTTTCACTAGAATTAACATCTATAACAACAAATGTAAATTGAAATTTAGTAATTTTCCTCATACCTCCTCTATCAGAGCCATGGAGGATTGTATAGTATATGAAACACTAATATCCATTGCCCTTGTAGCATTTGGAGGTGTTCCCACAACCAACATCTGAAAATAAAAAAACAAATTATTCAATCACAAAAAAGTTACAATAGCGAGATCCATGTCATGACTTATAATGTATGAGATCTAATGAACAAAATTTTGAGTACAAGTATTAAGCTATATATATGGTAGGTCTTGGCACTTTGATAGGAAGACCAAGAATGATGGGGAGAAGAACACATACTCCATTTTGAAGGATGGGAAGACTTACAACCTTTCACGTCTCCTAGAAGAAGACAAGGAAAAGCATGAAGGGCCTAGTGTTTTGATGGTGGGTGAGAAGGAGTTCATGAAGACCTTGAACGAAGGAGGAGGAAGAGGATTCTTCCTGATTATGAAGCCAAAAAGTGAAGCAGATCTTCCCACAAAAAAGAAGAAAGATGCACCAAAGGAAGTCCAAGATGTGTTAGAAAGGTACAAGGACACAACGATGAATGAATTACCTAGTTCCCTACCTCCCATTACGGATATAACCCACCATATTGATTTGATTCTAGGGGTTGCATTGCCTAATAAGGCTGCATACAAGATGACACCTACTCAAAATGAGGAGATTGCAAGAAAAGTGCAAGAGTTGACGGATAAAGGGCTAGTGAGGAAGAGTTTGAGCTCATGTGTTGTTCCTACTATCCTAGCACCAAGGAAGGATGGGAATTGGATGCTTTACACTGATTCAAGAGCCATTAACAAGATCATACAATCAGATATAGTTTCCCAATGCCAATAATGGAGGACCTCATGGATTGTCTATCAAGAGCATCTTACTTTTCCAAGATTGATCTAAAGAGCGGGTACCATCAGATAAGGATCAGAGAGGGGGATGAATGGAAGACAAATTTTAAGACTAATGAAGGGCTCTATGATTGGTTGGTGATGCCCTTTGGGTTATCAAATGCCCCTAGTACATTTATGCGCCTTATGAATGAGGTATTGAGACCTTTCATTGGAAATTTTGTTGTAGTTTATTTAGATGGCATCCTTGTGTTTAGCAGGTCTAAATAAGAACATTTGAAGCACCTTGACATGGTACTAAGGAGGTTACGAGAGAAGTTGTTGATCAACATGGAAAAGTATGAATTCATGAAGGAAGAACTAGTCTACCTTGGTTTTGTCATCTCCAAGGGAAGTGTGAAGATGGATCCTTCAAAGGTGCATGCTATTCTTACTCAAGGCCAACACCAAAATCCATGGGAGATGTGAGAAGCTCTTGTAAGCTTTTATAGAAAGTTCATCAAGAACTTTAGCCAAATTTGTGCACAATCTTGGACACCATCAAAGGAGGTAACAAAGGTAAGTTTTCTTGGACCAATGAGGCTAATAAAGGGTTTGAATATTTGAAAATGAGAGTAGCACAACAGCCTATAATTGTGCTCCCTGATTTTGATAATTTTTTTACCATTGAGTGTGATGCTAGCAATCAAGCAATAGGGGCTATTTTGAGCCAAGAAGGCAAATTGGTTGCATTTTACAGTGAGAGGTTGAATGAAGAAAATAGGAAGTATTCTTCCTATAATTTGGAATTGTATGATATGGTCCAAGCCCTCAAAAAGTGGAGGCACTACTTGTTACCTAAATAATTTTTTGTTTATACTAATAATCATGCCTTGAGTTCTTTGAATGCATAGGACAAACTCAGTCATAGGCACATGAAGTGGGTAGAGTCTTTGCAAGCCTATACTTTCACAATAAATCATAAGAAGGGCCAAGCAAATAAGGTGGGAGATGCTCTCAGTAGAAGGTCACTTGTAGTACAAGAGATCCAACTCCAAAGCATGGGGGTTCAAGCATTGAAGGATACATATCATGAAGATTCATATTTCAAGGAGTTATACAATGTTTGTGAGCAACATTTGAATTCTTTTCATGGTGAATTCTCTGAATTTTTATTGTAGAATGGTTTTCTCTTCAAAGGAAGCCAATTGTGTGTGCGTAAATGCTCAATGAGGGAGAATACCATAAAGGAGAAACACAGTGGGAGTCTTGGAGGTCACTTTGGCTTTAACAAGACCTTAGAACAAGTTAGGAGATTTTACTATTGGCCAAAGTTATAGGTGGATGTGAGAAGGTATGCGGAAGGCTACATAATATGTCAAAGGGCAAAGGAAAAATCATCAAATGCAAGACTCTATCAAACATTGCCCATTCCCAATAGGCCTTCAGAGTGTGTAAGTATCGACTTTGTCTTGGGGTTGCTTAGAACCCAAAAAGGTTTTGATAGTATCTTTGTGGTAGTTGATAGATTTAGTAAGATGGCACATTTTCATCCTTGAAAATTCACCAATGATGCATCTCATATAGCAGGTCTCTTATTTAAGGAGGTTGTTAGGATACATGGACTGCCTTTAAGCATTGTTTCTGAAAGGGATTCTAAATTCATTGGTCACTTTTGGATGACCTTGTGGAAGAAACTCAAGGAAAAATTTTGTCCTTTAGTTCAGCATACCATCCAAAAATGGATTGAAAAACTAAAGCGGTGAATAGATCATTAGGAAACCTCTTAAGATTCCTTGCCAAGGAGTATGGACAAGCTTGGGATCTGATTTTACCTCAGGCTGAATTTGCATATAATGACTCCATGAATAGGAGCATTGGTAGAAGCCCTTTTGAGGTAGTCTATGGCATGCACCCTAGAGGGGTCTATGAACTAAGAGATCTATAAGGAGTTGCTAGGAGAAGTGCTCAAGGTGAGGACTTTGTTGTTACAATTAGGGATATTCATCAACAAGTGAAGCAAACCCTTCAAAAGAATGTTGAGAAGTATAAGGAAAAGGCAGATTTAAAGAAGAGGAATGTCCAATTCAAGGTTGGAGACTTGGTGATGGCACACTTGAAGAAGGAGAGAATTCCAAAAGGAAAGTATACCAAAATCATGATGAAGAAGATAGGACCTTGCAAGGTGGTCTAGAAGTTTGGCCAAAATGCTTATGAAATAGAGCTACCTCCTGGGGTGGCAATCTATCCTATCTTCAATATTTCTAAATTGTATCCTTTCAAAGCTTTTGTGATATGATTGAGTGCTTTGTTGCTATCAAACTAATGATATGATTGATGTTATTAAATTTGTTTAAGGTGTATAAGACAGGTTTGGTGACTTTGATGGTTGGATGGGTGACTATTATGAAGCCCTTGGAGCAAATTGGTGATTAACCACAAGATGATAATCAAGGTTTTGTAGTACCAGGAGTTTGTAACCTATAAATAGATTGTTGTAGTCAAAATATGGTGAGTACAATGCTTGATAATGGACTGATAATAGTGAGGTATGGTTTAATTGATTTGTTGCCATGGTGAATAAATGAAAGGATGAATTGTTCAAGTGTCAATAATCAGGTTTATGTTATTTTTATGGTGGTTGAGAATGATGTGAATCTAATTGCTTAAGTCAATTTTTTCTTTAATATGGTTTTTTCTTTGAATGAATCAATTGGAATATTGATTAGTGGAAGGATGAATGATGGCCTATGGAATGGCTAAGAAAATTTGACTAGATTTTGGTTGAATGAAAAGTAGATTTATGATGAAATTATATTTGATCTTCTCCTAATTCTATTTGGGATTGAAATACCTTGAATAAATGATGTTGATGGTGTTTTTTGGATGCTTTGCATTAGATGTACCCTAATGATTGAGTGTTTTGATATGATGCTCTGCATCACTAACTACCTTGTCTATGCTATTGCTTACTATTATGGTTTCATAGATTTTTTCCAAGCATCCATAGTTTGTCATGGTGGTGCACCTCTGCAAGCACATGCCTCCATGTGAAGTAATTGCATCATGTTGCTTATGTTGACTTTCTAAACAACTATATTGTACAGTTGAAATTTTGTCATTTATCAACATCTAGTTATTAGTTATAGAATTTGAAGTACTAATGCTTTGAGTTTGAATGATGTGTAATGCAACGTAACCAAAAATATGAATATAAACTACACAAATCTATTAAGTAGAATTCATTAGTTAAGTTCTCTTTATTCTATTACCTCTGTGTACGTTTGAGTGAATCCACTGGCACTAGGAAGTGTTTGCTTGAAACCACCAATATTAGCCTATTCAACATCCAAAATCACATGTATTAAAATACCATTCATAAAACAATGCTATTAACATGTAATAAATTTATAATTGTTTACTAGTTACATACCCCACTGATAGGTGTATTGTAGAAATAAGTAGGTGGAGGACTGGTGTATCCAGTCTCAACACTGTGACCCTACAATTTTATTAAAATAATAAAAATAAATACAGATCCCACGTAGTAGCATACGGATCCTGCGTAGCAACCTCATGTGTGTCGGTGGGGTCATATGAACAAGTCACCCCGCAAGATTGACACACATGGGTTCGAAGGCCACCACCTGAAGACTCCCTTGGATGGTGTTGTACAATAGGGCTACTATGATGGATGAAACTATGGGTCAAAGTTTTGATTGCCTGCAATGTCTCTACATCAGCACTCTCCTTCACAAAAATTGGCATAACAATGTGCTCATGAGGTGGCCTAGCGAGAGGTCATCTCCCTTGCCACGTAGGATCTGGCTGTGCATTGGGCCTATCCTAAGCTGACCCCCCACCTCTCCCCTGGAACTCCCTCATAACAAAATAATTTGGGATTTGGTTCAATACAAACTCACTGTATAGTTTCCTAAGAAAATATTGGGGAACTTCACAATTATTGCACAGTGGGTAATTAAAGACCAAATACCATCTATCATAAAAATGGTTCCTAATTCTTGGTGGTGGCACCAATGAATAGGAAACTTCTTTGCATTGAGGGTAAGATTTTGATTTGTTTTAGGGTTAGTGAATAGAGAGCACAAATCACCTTTAGTAATTTTAAAATCTTTTACTTGTTTATATGATAATTTGTCTACATAATATGCCCTGGCTGCTTGCCTCCTATCTTGCCATCTAGATATTTGTTGGGTAATTGCATCTACATTTTTTAACATCTTTTTCAATGAATTTTCTAGTGTCATTATTTCTGTGGTTGAAGCATTTGGATCACTCAACCTACTGATAAGATCCTCAAGTTTTTCTCTATTGTTGTCAATTTCACTCAGATTTTCTTAAGTGCCAAGAGGGTATTGAGTGATTGGTGGGGACGGTTTATTTCATTGTTGAGGATTTGCAGGATTTCCTATAAATTAAAAAAAACAATCAAATCTAACCTAAAAAAAACAAAATCAATTTCAAACTAAGAAATTCAAAACAAATAGCAAACAATACTTACCTCTCGCACCTCTTTGTTGCCGTGGCACTATATTTGCAAAGAAAATCCAACAATTGTTGATAAAATTTGTAGAAATCCTTCCTCCTAGAATGCGAGCGCGAAAGTGAGGGTTTTTGGCAACGGGAAGAGAGAAACAGTAAATAGAAAATGATAGTTTTAACTATTTTTTTTTCTTTTAAAACAACATAACGCGAGCACGTTATAACACACTCGCGTTATCTCTTTCCAAAACTTTTTTGGCCACAAAAGTGTGACCATCTTGGTGCACTTACCCTTAATCAAGATTTGATTAATTTAAAGGGAGATTAGTTGATGTGACAATTTGATTTATATTTTTAGATTGATTTAAATCAAAGTTGAGAGGAATATGAATTTAGATTTAATTAAATAAAGATTTGATTTATTTAATTAAAGAGGATGATGTTAGATTAAATCAAATAAAGATTATTTAGTTTAATTTAATAGAATTACTTTAGATATTAATTAAATAAAATTAATTTATTTAATTATAGAGAAGAATATGATGATTTAATCAAATAAAGTTAATTATTTAATTAAAAGAGGACATTAAGATTAATTAAACAAAATAATTTGTTTAATTAATAGGATGGATTGACTTAACTAGATAAATTTGATTTATTTAATTAAGAGATGAAATGTGATGAATTTAATCAAATATAGACTATTTGTTTAAATGGTTAGCAAAGGAGATGATGAAGGACAAAGCGGTGTTAATAAAATCAGGATCAGGTGTATAGGATCAATCGGTACAGTTTTCATGTATACATGTTGCCCCTCTTTGAAGCAATGTACCCATTGCGTTGGTTCAAAGAATAAACTGCTGAAATCAAAATTCAAAAAAATTTCAATTTTTTTGGGATGTCCCACTACTACCCTAGCGAGAAGAAACATGTTGATATACTTCCCACTCGAGAGATCAGACACAAATTTGGATTTTTGGGTGATCTCGTGAAAAAAGAGGACAAGGTGCCTTATGGGTCCATAAAGGGTACAAGATGCCAAAAACGTGCCAAAAAATAAAAAATGATGCAAAATGACCTTCGGTTAGGAAAAAACAGGTTCAAGAGTCCAAAACCCTAGCTGGACTACTATATACAAGGTAAAATAAAACTCAAACTTTCAGGCTTAAATAGGCCTCGAGGGGCCACTTCCAATTCATTTGTACATTCATCCATTAGAGATTTAGCACTTTTGAGCTCTAGGCACTATTCGAGATGGTACAACGAGTGCTTCCATGACACGTTTTACAGCGAGTGTGAGTGTACTAGCAGCTACTAGGTGTAGGACTAGTGGTATGTGATCCTAACCCAACTTGTTTTTTCATCTTTCATACACATTAATTAGGGTCAAAGGTCAACTGAGTCAAGCAGTGCTATTTGTCACAGCTGAAAGTGCTAAATCAATGCCTCACGACCTTAAAGTGCATCGCTATTGAGTCTGGCATTGTGGAAATAAAGTTTAGAAATTATGGTTTAGACATCAAAGTGCACTACATGTGTGAATAGTGCTATAGTGGTGAAATTAGGAATTTAGGGTTTGGGGCCAAACTGGCGGGCGGTCAAACTACCATGCAACAACACAGTTTGGAACTTTTAGGTCTCTAGTGATGCATTTGTTGTTTCAGTCATGGAAACTCCAAATGGGATTCCAATTTTTTATGAAACTTGACACTGTGGCTTTACTGGTGTAGGAGGATGCAGAGATTTTGCATTCACAGGAGCATAGGTCCTCGATTTTGCGCAGATTGACTTAAGAGCCTAGTTTGCATGAGATGCTCTAGGAGCACCTTGGGGTGATAGGACTATGGTATGTTTCCTATGCCGCAACCATCAAGAAACACCTAGAGATGATGAAAGCACTAGCAGGGAGATGGCACAGTGAGAAATCCTTGTTTCACTTCCCTATAGGCGAGGTGATAATGACCTTGGAGGATGTCTAGCGCATTCTTCAATTGTTGATCCATGGAGAGTGAGTCATCTATGATGTGGACGCTGGGAGAGATGCCTACTACAATGTCATGGGCCTTGATGAGAACATTTTTGTTGAGGGATAGATCAAGCTGGAGAGATATAGGAGAGCAGTGCCCATCTTCTAATTGATTTTTGTTGTGATCATTTCAGGCCTCGTGGCACCAAATTGGTGAAACCCATACTTTAGTCAAGGATGGGGTCTTTCTTGGGAGTGGATGCTCCAATGGAGAGATTTATTTGCATGGGGCCAATGATGTTGGCCTCCCTTTACCGTGATCTACATGAGTTTGCATATTTGGATGGGAGGTCCATTGGGTCTGGCATTACACTTTTGCATATCTAGGCCTAGGAGCACATTGCAGTGCTTCACCCACGAGTCACATTAGTCACCATGGAGACAGATGATCTAGCAATCTGGCGATATAGGGGTGGTTTTTCTTTTACCCATACAGAAGCTTCTAGTATTCCTCACTGGAGGAGGGTGATCGATGAGATGAGAGTTTTTACCTAGAGGCCTTGGCCTAGTATGCCCACTTGGTATGATGATGTTCAATAGTTGTTCTTTGCCAGACAGGACAGACTTATGTAGTTTAGGGAGCATACGATGATAGAGTATTACCTACTAAACTAGGTTGTTAGACAATTTGGAGATGTGTAGGACTATCTTGATGACTAGTACGTGGTGATATTTGTAAGTACTACGAGGGAGACCACATGGGGCTGACCGATTCTAGCTGATGATGTTGTAGAGATTATTTGATAGCTAGTAGCTAGGCCATGGCCATATGATCAGAGGCCGAAAGATGTTGGTGTCACACAACAATATAATGATTGGTTTAGGGCACCGATCAGACTAACAATTCTAGGTGCATTGCTACCACGATGGAGAGCCTAAGATTGATCAATAGGGAGGGGGCAGGGGTGAGGAGGCAGAGGAGATAGGGATGGAGATGGAGACAGAGGCAAAGAGGAGGTGGACCAACTCCACACCAGCTACACTAGCATCATGATCAGAGGGGGCTAGGAGATTAGGGGAACGAACACCAACAGAGGGACAAAGATAGGCAAGGAGATGGGCCTAGGGACCCGCAACAGAAGCCCCCACCACCACCACCACCTTAGTCAAACTAGAGAGGTTCCCTTATTTAGTAGTTACAAGCACAGGTTCCTAACTTGATAGTCAAGAGGGACTAGGCTAGGCAGTAGGACTAGGCCCTGACAGCAAAATGAGACTAGGCTGTCCAAGAGTGGTAGGCTATAGAGCTATAGGCAACACAAGAGATGGGTCGATGATAGTAGCTTGAGAGTATGGTTGCATCCTCCTCTAGGAGCTCAATGTCTATGTAGGCATACCATGATTCCATTAGAGAGGCCAAGTACTATCAAGTGCATTATCATCAGGTAGTGCCTCAAGTGGCTCAGGTTCCAGATTTATCACAATAGACTAGATATAGGCCTCTAGAGGGTCACGAGGAGAGGTAGGGTGGCGAGGGGAGCAACCAACAAGGCTAGCTCATACTTTGATTAGAGACCACTATTTTTTCTATCCATGGGCTCATTTTTTGATAGCCCTATGGGTGATTATATTATATTGATTGATATACACAAACATTTGATCCTGATTCATGTACCATGATAGTTGTATATTTATTTTGATGATATATGATATGAGATGATTCGATCATGAGATGTGCTCTATTCTATTTATGCATGATGGATGGATGTACTTAATTTTCTATATGCAATGATATGACATGTGATGTGATTATGTGATATGACTTCATTTTATGTGATGCAATGTGATGAAATGCGATGTATTTTTCTATATGATGCTATGATGTGATGTAGTGATCATGAAAATATTTATGGATGGATGTATTTCTTTTTAGTATCTTTCTATGCACTTTTTATGATGATGTGGATGTGAATGTTATGTTATGCAAATGTTTTAAAATTCTTAGACTAATAGATCTATATTATGCACCTAATGGATGATGATGATGAAATGTATGAAATACTTTTTTTTTCTTAGTACTTTTTTGAACATGGATGGATGACATGATGATGCATGTAATATGATGTGATGGTGCTTTCATTATGATTCCTAGTTGATGATGCAAATGAATGATATAATGATGCTTCTGTGACGATGCAAATGGATGATATGATGATGCTTATGTGATAATGCAAATGGATAATATGATGATGTATATAATATGATTTATAATGCCTATATGATGATACTTTCATGGTTATGCAATGGATGCAAATGTATGGTTTATGAGATGCTTAGAATAACCAATCTATATTAATGATGAAATGCAATGCATGTGATATGATTAATGTTTCCTATATGATATGATATGATACGCATTATGCTGATGGTTTGTGGATGCAAGATGGATGCATTAGTGATGATTTTGATTAACTACCATGGTACCATGTTAGCGCGGAAAGAAGACCAAAGAAATAAGAGAATCCAACAATTCAACTTATATTAGAGTGATGATGATGATGATTTTCTTACCAGGAATTGGGACTTTGAAAGTTCCATTTACCTTATGTTTGATAATGCAAATAGGCACAATGCATCAAGGTATAAAGAACCAAGATGGTGTTGCACCTAGTGTGATGGACTTTTACTTGACAATCAGATAGGAGTACTCCTGTTCACACCTGACACACAAAACCTCATTTAAATTGTAGTTTAGATATTCCAAACATCTCAGACCAAAACATAGAAAGGAAAGCCTTCCTATGTGGTCAACAAGACACCTAAAACACCCTCCCTACACCCAAACAAACCATGCTTGACCAAGGTTATATTACAAGAATATCAAACAAGCAAAAATGAGATAATGGATTTATGATTATCTCAATGATTATCTTATGATGATCCCTTTGTTTGGACATCATTGAGAGGTAATCAAAATGAGCACAAATAAGATAAGTCAAAAGACAAAGATAAAGTAAACAAACAAGCTAATGTTCTTCATACGGCTAGCCAAGACTAAACTATGGTGATGTCTGATGTTTATGTCCATTGTAGGAAGGATGCATCCTAGGACATGATGTTATGAGATGATTGATTTGGGACTGATTGGATGATATGCTATTAATACCAAGATTTGACCAACTTGTTTACTTACTAACCTAGACTTGAAACCTTGATGCTTTAGTTTTCACTTTTAACCTACTAGACTTGTTTCTGACTGTTTTACCAAAAGTTGAGGCTGATGATTGATTTATTATGAGTGATGTTTATTTCAGGTGAAAGGGAGATGGGGATGGATAGATTTTTTAAAATATTTGGATGTTTCTGAAATATTTTGAGGCTATTTTTTGTATTTTTGAGATTTTACAAATATTTTTATTTTCAAATTTTCCAATGTTTTGGGGTTTTCTGATATTTTGACCAAGACTCTAACCTAAGGTCCTATCCTAGGTGCCTCAAGGGTTGATCAAATATTAGCCTTTCCTACATTATACACACAAAGACCATGTAGTTCGATTGACATAGACTCGATTATTGATGAAGGGTATTTACAAGATCATGGAGGGCCAAAAGGTGGCAATATTATCGGTATTTGTAGGGTATGTGGCTCACGACTTTTTTTTACCCAAAATTGATGAAACGAAAAGGGTTTTTAGAAGAGATTCTCAGTTTTCCACCAATATAAATTATTCTTTAATTTGAATTTAATAAATAATTATTATTAATTTTCTATTAGAATTACTACTAAAGTCCTGATCGATAGGCTGATTGAAAAACATCTATAACTTTCAAAAAATATCACATTTTTTAAATCCTAAACATGCGTCACATTCTATGCTTCACATACTATAGGATTTAAAAAAAAAAATCATGAAGTTTTGACCAAGTTAAGGTGGTTAGACATAAGTTTTATATTTTTTAAATGTTGTAATAAAAAAATCATAATTAATTATTTACTTGGAAAAAATTACAAAAATATTTATCACATCCGACATGAGTCCTCTACTTATATATAAAATCTTATAAAAATATTATTATTTTTATTATGGTTAGGGTGGTCAGATAGACACCTACTTCTTATTTTTTCCCTAAAATTTAAGTACTCATGCATTGAAATTTCATATTTTCACCAAATATATTTTATTTATTGTTAAATAAACCTAGTAGTTTAGAAATTACATTCAATTTTCTATAGATTCTATTGTTACATATTTTTGAAATAATATAGATAACTTATTCAAATTTTTACGTCAAGTTGCCTAACATTGATTTTTCTGAATTTTTGCCACTTAAGTGCCTGTTTTTTTCCATGATGATCCTGCACATACCCTAAAATATGAACAAATAAATAGCTAATTTATTATGAAAGACTCCTAAAGGACTGACCTAAGTGTCTCGAAGGAAGATCAAAGATCAACCCTGCCTACGTTCAGAGCATAGAGACCTATAGTTCGACAAGACAACTCTATTTTTGAATTTTTTGTATAGAATTTTTGACTTATTTTTTGGATTTTGATATGTTTTGAATGTTTTTAGATTTTTGATTTTTGATGTTTTTGATTTTTTGATTTTTTGATGTTTTTTGGATTTTTTTATTTTTTCATTTTTTGGATTTTTTTATTTTTTGATGTTTTGTATTTTTTGATTTTAGGAAGACTTCAAGAATATACACGAATATGATCTAATGAGAACATTCCCCCAGTGTGATGAAATAGACTACTCTGATAAAGGTAGGACAAACTAACCTTGAGAATGGGTCGAGTAGTACTAGGAGGGATCATGACACGAACACAAGACCAAGCTATTATGCGAATGTGGATAGGTGATGGATGTAGATAGATGGATGATGGAAGCGTGATGGATGGATGGATGATGGAAGCATGATGGATGGATGAATGATGGTTAGATGATGCATAAGAAGTCATGGAGATACGGGTGGATGTAGAGTGTTTATTTACTTGCCATTGAAGTGGTTTTCACTATAGGACAATTTTTTTCTCTTTATTGTTTTTCAATCCTTTTTCTAATATTTTTTTTTGAATTTTTATGTTTGTTGATTTCTTTGTTGTCGCCAAGATGCCTATTTGCTAGGTTTTCACTAGGGTGACCATTTTTTCAATACATTTTCTGATTTTTTTTGTATTTTTGGTTTTATACCTTGAAAGATTAGGCATAAAACTTTTTGAGATGGGAGTTGTTCATGGGCTCCTATAGAGGCTCACCTTCTAGTGTTGATAACTGATATGCCCCTAACTTGTAGTTTATGGTGATGATGAAGGGTCTCAACCAATTGGGTTCAAACTTTCCCTTACTGTTTGGATTGAGGACATTTTTTTAATTTTCCTTTAGCACAAGCTCTCCAACTTGGAAGGTTCGACTCCTGATCTTCTTGTTGTAACTCTACTTGAGTCAATTTTGGTAGACTTGCAAATAGTTTGAGGTATCCATATGCCACTAATCCAATAATTCTAGCTCATTCAGTCCTGATACCCAGTATTCTTCATCTATGATTAGATTCTACAGTGATATTCTTAGGGATGGGAGCTTGATCTCAATAGGGAGTATGGATTCTAATCCATAGACCAGGGAGAAAGGGGTGGCACCTATTGGTGTGCGGATGCTGGTTTAGTAGGCCCATAGGGCAGGATTCAACTATAGATGCCAGTCATGACCAACATTATTGACTTTGTTCTTGAGGATTTTTAGGATGGTCTTGTTAGTAGCTTATGCCTAGTCATTTTCTTGGGGATAATACAAAGTGGAAAATTGATGAACTGGACTTTGAATTTCTGGAATAGGTCACGAACATCCTGATTAGGTGTCCCATTATCAAAGATAATGGCTTGAGGGACACCTTAGCAACATATTAAGTAGTTTAGAATGAACTTAGATATCTACTTTCCAGTAATGTAGGTCATGGGGATGGCTTCCAACCACTTTGTGAAATACTCAATGGTGGTGATGATGAAATTATGACCACTGGATGAGGTGGGGGTAATTTTTCCAATGACGTCGAGCCCCCACTACGAAAATGGCCATGGTGTAACAATTCAGTTGAGCTCTTTAGCTGCTGCATGGATGAGGTCCCCATGTTGCTGACATTGTAAACACCTTTTGACATAATCGTGCACCTCTCTTTCCATTGTGGGCCAATATTACCCCATCCTCAACAATTTCCTAGCCAAGGTCATACCACTCAAATGTGAACCATAAATGTCGTTGTGTACCTCGGTTAAGGAAGTCAAGGCTTCCTTAATGTTTAGTCAATGTATCAAGGTTCCTTCAATGTTTCTATGGTAAAGGGTATCTCCTAGGATGAAAAAACAAGATAATTTTTTGACAAAGGCTCTCTTGAGGTTTGGGGTTATATCTACGAGGAGGACTCCTATTCTCAAGTAAGTGTATATATCATGATACCAGGGATCACTAGGACCACTGATTTCACACACAAGTTTAAACTCTAGTACCTCGAATGTAGGAATGAGAAGTTGCTCTATGAGGAATTCTTGTTTTGGGATGTTGCACAGGATCTCTAGGAGTGATCTGATTATAGCCATTGCATTCGCTGCTCTATTATTTGCTCTTGGTAGCTGCTCAAATGTGATAGCAATGACCTCTTTAAGGATCTCTACGAGTTTCTTGTAGGGGGTAAAATTATCATCCTTTGCTTGATACTCAATATTTACTTGGTTGATTATGAGCTGTGAGTCTCCATATACCTTAAATGCCATTATCTGCCATTGTGCTACAATTCTTAGCCCTATGAGAAGAGCCTCATATTTTGTGATGTTATTTGTGGAGAAAAATGATATCTTGTATGATTTAGGTATACAATCCCCCTATGGGGTGATGAAGAAGATCCCTGCTCCCAACCCATGTTACATGTAGGATCCATCAAACTACATTTTCTAGTGATCCGCTATACTAAGGTTGAAGATTGATTCATCAGGGAATTTTGATACAAGCGGATTTTCTACATATATGGGTGCTTCTACCAGTTGATCTGTAATTTCTTATCCTTTGATAGATTTACATTCCACTTACTCAATATCATGCTCTATGAGGATCATAACCCATTTAGTCGTTCACCCTATGAGTGTGGTTTTAGACAATAGGTACTTAAGAGGGTCTATTTTTGCAATGAGCCTTATCTAGTGTGCTAGCATGTAATGTCTAAATTTTTAAGTTGCAAATACGACTGCTAGGAAAGCTTTCTCAATGGGTGTGTAGTTCAGTGCATGTCCCACCATAGTTCTGCTAATGTAATAAGTGGCTCTCTCTTTCCTAGTTTCATCGTGTTGTGCTAGGAAAGTGCCAAGAGCTCTTGTTGTTGCTGATATGTATAAGATCAACTGTTTCCCTAGAATGGGTGGCATGAGGATTGGTGGTGTGAGTAAGTATTCCTTGATCGTGTTGAAGGCATAATCAGACTTCTCATCCCATTTGTACACTACCCCCTTGTGGAGTAGATTAGAATACAGGATTGCCTTGTCTTCTAATTGTACTATAAATTTGTGGATGGACTAGAGTCTTCCTTGTAGATCTCTTAGCTGCTTCAATGTTCTGGGTGCCTCCATTTCAAGGATTTCTTTGACTTTGGTGGGGTCTACCTCGATTCCTCTCATGGATACAATGTACCCTAGCAACTTTCCTGATTGTACCCCAAAGACACACTTTTTTTGGATTTAGTCTGACCTTGTACTTTACTAGTCTGTCAAAGATGGAACTTAATGCCACTATGTGATCTCATTGTTTCTTTGACTTGGCCAATATATCATCCACATAATCCTCCATAGTCTTGTGAATCATATCAGGAAAGATTAGTGTCTTATCCCTTTGATAGGTTGCTTCAAAATTCGTTAGCCCAAATGGCATCATATTCCAACAATATGTCCCCCATGGACAAGTGAAGGTTGTTTTGTGTTGGTCTTCCTTTGATAACATGATCTGATTGTAGCTTGAGAATCCATCCATTAATGATAGCATCTCATGTACTGCTATCATATCCATAATCATATCAATTTTTGGGATATGAAAGTCATCCTTGGGACATGCTTTGTTCAAATCTCTAAAATATGTGCAGATACAAATTGCCCTAGTGGGCTTTGAGATAGGTACAAGATTGGAGACCCACTCTAGATAATCTATCAGCCATATGAATCCTACATATAAGATCTTTTGTAATTCCATTTTGACCAACAATGCTATATGGGGATGCATTTTTCTTAGCTTTCAAATGTCTCACTCACTTTGCTTTAGGATATACAGCTAGGTGGTGAACCGCAACCTCTATATCAAGTCCAGGCATGTCAGCATAGGTCCATGCAAAGTTCACTTTCCTTTCCCTGAGGAAGGTAGCCAAGAGTTCTTGTTCTTCTGTTAAAAGAGACTCTGCATAGAATGCTATGTGTGGCATCTCTTCTATTCTCAAGTTGACTGGATTGCATGTATTTTTCCAGAACTGTTGACTTCTCTTGATGAATAACACTGAGAGGAAGATTGAATCCTTCATACTCCAACGCCTCAAATAGTTTTTCACCATTGAATCCTTCATACTCCAATGCCTCAAAGAGTTTTTCACCATTGGATACTTTTTTTGAGTCAGAGAGTGCCATGGTGTGGTTTTCACTGAAAGGCCTAGAGATTGTTCTCAAGTTTTCACTTTTGTGACTAAAGGAATCAATGATTTCCCTGTAATAGGCATGTGTGTC
This sequence comes from Sequoia sempervirens, assembly GCA_007258455.2. Classification (NCBI taxonomy): domain Eukaryota; kingdom Viridiplantae; phylum Streptophyta; class Pinopsida; order Cupressales; family Cupressaceae; genus Sequoia; species Sequoia sempervirens. Next base: position 354,407,126 of record VDFB02086081.1, on the reverse strand, counting down.
TAGTATGATGTCAAATCCATCTTTGTGATCTCCACATGGTATAGTATCCCATAATCCCATGAATTCTAAGAGCACCTCACTATTTTGAAATGTGTCTAGAACTGGTGGTCCTTGGTCGTAATCAATGACTCAACCTATGGATACAGGTAATCAAAGAGGGGATGTTGATAGTTAAGGGGGAGTTTTGATTGTTTTAACTAGGGGACCTCTTCCACATATGGTGAACTTTAGAGGGGTACATCTGAGGCCAATATTTCTCATGTGCTTCTCAAGAATGAGTGGTACTAGGAGACCGTTGTCATTCTATCCAAGTTTCTTGTTTCTATCATAGCCCATACCAAGCATCATTTTTAGTCCTTTTCTACTTCCATCCATAGGAAGATTAGGCATGGGCCTTTCATCTTGGTATAGAAAGCTTGATATGTCTCTTTCATCTACCACCTCTCGAATTAGGTCTCCCCAACATCTAAATCTAGAAGGGTCTACTCTAAAGGTTTGGGATGATGTTTTGGCTAGTTGGGGTTGCCTATGAGACCTAGGAGATTGAGGTAACTCTCCTATCATGAAAGCACTTTTCTTCATTTTTTAATCCCCACACCCATTGTCTTGGACAATGACTTTGATTTCAGAGATATCAAGGATGGCTAGTGTCTTTGTCTTAGAAGTGGAGGCCAAAGTAGTTGGGTCTACATATGGGGTTGTGGGGCCTTCATCATTCTTTAGAACATGGGGGATTTTATAGTATTTTTCTTCTAAAATCTTGCAGTAGGTGAAGGGCTTGGGATCACCATAGATTGTGACCTCTTGGTTTTGATATGGGAACTTGATGCACTGATGGAAAGTTGATGTAATTGCTTGCATCCCATGGATCCATGGACACCCCAGGATAATGTTAGAAGGAAAATCATAATGGCTAGCCTTACTTGAATAGGGAGTTGGATAGTGCCTTGTGACACTCTTTCATAATCATCATAAGCTATGATAGTGATGCCCTTTCCTTTTTCAATGGAGTCCTCAGAGAATTCCAGATTCTTTATTAGCTTGAGAGAATAGATATTTAGACTTGAACCCCCATCAACCAAGACCCTTTTGATTTTGTTTTTATGAACTAGGACCTCAAGGTGGAGTGCACAATTGTGAGATGGTTGAGTGGGGAAGTCCTGATAAAAAAATGTGAGGAGATTTAGGTCAGTAATGTTTCTGACAATAGCTTGGAAATAGTCAGCATGAAGATCAGAAGAGACGGTAGATGAAGCCAATGCTTCCTCAAGGATATAATTTCTATGGTTGGATGAGATCTTTAGTAACTCCATGATGGAGATCTGAGTAGGATTTCTTTTCAGCTGGTGTAAGGAATTGTATCAATTGGGAATAGATTTTTGATTTGAGTTGGATGCCCTAGGTTGTTGTGATGACCCAAAAATGGTGACTTTGTCACTGCGTGTGGTGACTCGACAATCAACTTTGGCTCCCTTGATGCTAACAACAGTGACCCATTAATCTAGGGATATGATAACATGATCATACACATGGTTCACATTGGCATATTTTTTCATTCCATTGTCATTCCCTTTGTTATGATCTGACATCGAATTCGTGTATATTTTAAGGTCTTGATTTCCAGCTAGTTGTTCGACATTTATGATCTTGTCATCGATGAGGTCTTGGATCAGATTTTTTAGCCTCATGCAAATGGTTGTTGTGTGCCCCTTGATTTTATGAAAATCGCAAAGGTGATTCTCATTGTACCATGGTGGTTTCACTTGGGGCTCTTGATAATTCTCATACGTGGGGATTTTGATGAGATTCTTGTTTACCAGTTTCTTCATGATGAATTCAATTGATTCCCCAAGGGATGTATACTTTCTGTTGGGGGCATATTTGTCTCACAGAGGTGGTAACCCTTGATTATTTAGATTGTTGACTTGATTATTGGGTGGTTGTTATGATACCGTGTTGGTTTACATGTTGTTTCGATTGTTGTTTTGTAGTTGCTGGTATGATTGGGTGTTTTGTTTCGAAGCATTCATCAACCACACCATCATTAGTGAATTTTTTCTTTCTCACCCATGTGTGAGCTTTCTCATTATAGCTAGTGGAGGGACAGTTGTCTTGATGTTCTAGATATGTGGGTTTCCCCCCTTGTGCAATAAGAGCTCATTTGATGTTGAGCGCCTTAGGGATCAAATTGTCATATGTGATGATACATTGCATCTTAAGATGGAATTCCAAGGTTTTCTCAAGATTGGAAATGATGGTGCAAACTTGTTCCTCTAGCATGGCCCACTTACTCCTGTTGGCCTTAGATCGCCATCTTTGTAAGAAGGGAAAGATTCCCCCTTAGCTTGTTTAAGAGTAGATAGTTCCTCTAGACTAATATCCATTTCAATGTTGAATGTGTATTTTTTTAGGAATGTGTTTATAACCTCTTGGAACTTTTTGATGCTAGGAGGAAGGTGAGAGAACCACTCCATAGCAGAACCAACCAAGCTTCTAGGGAATAGCCACATTAGATAGTTATTGTCATATGCGACCTCCATGCAATGTACTTAGAATTCCCTGATGTGATCCTTAGGGTTTCTCATCCCATGATATTTGTTGAATTTAGGGATTTCATACCCCTCTGGGAATGGTACCATTGTAAGGGTCTTATCGAATGGATAGGAGCACAAGTTGCTTGGTGTTTATATTGTTCTCCCTGATTGGAGATTGAGCACTTGCTGTGAGAGCAATTTTATTTGTCTTGTCACATCATCTTGCATATCAGGCGGTGGAGTGAATATGTTTTGAAGTGGTCAAGGTGTTTCAGTGATGGGCGGGGTGTTGGATGTGTTTGTGGGAGTTTGTTGCAAGCTCTACTACGTGATCAAGGCTTGTTGATATGCTTGCATTTGTTGTTGCGCCAAAAGTGCTTGTTGTTGGTCTTGTTGTTGTTCTTCCAACAACACTTGGCATTGGTCTTGTTGTTGTTGTGCCAATAATGCTTGTTGTTGGGCTAGTAATTGGGTGGCTTCTTGTTGTGATTGGTACTATTGCAGGGCTTGATGATATGCTTGCTATTGAGCTACTTGTAGTTGTGCCTGGTATTGAGCTTGTGCTTGCATATGTTGAGCTTGATTTTGGGCTTGAGCTTGAGCTTGTGCTTGTTGGGCTACCTGTGTAGCCTGGGCAGCCTGCACAACTTGTGCGGCCTATGTGGCTTGAGCAGCTTGATCTCCTTGCATAGCTTGGGTGGCTTACTATTGTTGCAACAAAGATTGAGCTTGGGCAGCCTATTTTGCTTGGTGTGGTTGTTATGTAGCTAATTTCACTTGCACTTGTTGAGCAGCTAGTTGTGCATCTTGTTGGTTTTGAATTTTTTGAAGTTCCTTTTGATAGGCAGCTCGTTGAGCTACTTGCAACATGATGTTATATTGGTTGGCCACATTTGATCTTGGTGGTAGTGGTGGTGGTGGATTCTGAATGGTGTTTGTTGTTGTGATGAGAGGTACCATTGTATTGATGATAGGGATTTGTGTAATGGATGGTGTGACTGATATGCTTGGTCCTTGGGAGACCATGTTTTGAGATATTTGTGGGGTGGTAGATGATGTGTTGATTGCTTGTGTCGCTTGGATGGTTGCCACCTGTTGTTGCGATATCAATGGAAAGATGCGAGGATTCAGTATGATGTTTTGATTTATGATTGGAGGGTTTTTTTGGCTCTGTTGATTGATGGTTGGTAAAGGGGGAAGGCCTAAACCGAGGGGTGGTGTGGATGTTAATGGAAAAGGTGGAAGTGGTGGAAAAATGGGTGGTGTATTCCCTTGAGGAAATGTTGATGATGAGGGGTGAAAGATGCCCCCTTGTCCAAATAATCCACCTTCTCCTTTTGAGGTCATAGGGAGAGAGGTTTGTTTGTTGAGAGGGTATGCCAATGTTGTGTGAAAAGAGGATGGATTGGTGGGATCATGAAATGTGAGAGAAACATATGGGTGTAGTAGATTCAATCGGATGGATTGATCGAAGATGGTATTCGCATCCAAATATTGGTTGTTCACAAGGGGATGTGTTTGAAGTGCATGAAGCAATGAGCTTCCCTTGTTGAAAATTGGTTGAGTTGGAGAAATGGATGATGTCATTTTGGGGATGGATTGTGTGATACTTTGGAATGAAGATGGTCTGAATGAAACCAGTGGCATAATCTCAAGAGATTTCTGCACAAGAGTGCTCAAATCATAGTCAGAATGGAGTTTATCCCCTTCTTTATCCAATTCAAGCATGTATTGGGTGCGATTGAATCTCATCATGGTATTGACAATCCTGTGAGTTTTAGGATTTTGGACCATCTCAATGATTTCATCTTGTGTCATCCCTAAGATATTATTAGTGATGTCTTTAACTTGACCTTCCTCTTGAGGATTTTATGATGATAGGGGAAGATTAGTTAGGGGATTGCTTGATCTAGTGGGTTTCATTTAAGGACTAGCTTGGCTTAAGTCACTCGAAGTTGATGTTTCTTTGTTGGTTTCCATGTTCTTCTTGTGTTACGATCTAGTTTGCACCATAAAATAGGGATCAATTTTCAAGAATGTGTGAGGTGAACCTCTAATTCTTTAGATTGATCTAACTTTAGGCACAAAAGAGAAAATATAGGATGATTAAGGATCAAAGTGTGATGATGAGATAAATGGAAGATTGATGATGTGAATGATTGAACTCTTGAGAAATCTTGAAGGAGATACTAGATTTTGGGATTTTGGATTTTGGATTTGATTTGATTTGATCTTGACTTTGGCTTGATTGGATTTGATTTGGATAGTGAATTCATAAACTCTAAGAGGTTGGATGTTTTCTTATAGTAAAATTGTACACAAGATGATAATTTGACTAAGTGTGTAAAGAAGGATTCATCTAGACACACCTAACCAAACAAGATGATTCTCGTTTGATTTAATTTTGGATTTTGGAACTCATAGACACCAAGATGTTGGATGTTATCAAGGAATCTAGACTTGTGAAACTTGAACTTTCCTTAAGTACCTGCACTTATATACCGGTTGGAAGTCGCTTGGATTTACCATGTTCCCGGTTGGGTCATTCCCCGTGGTGATTAATTTTTCCCAGGCATGCCCTCTAAGGATAAACAAAAGCGAGCAAGCACATCTGTAGTTCAATCAATCTTTGTTGAGAAATTAAGTCAGAACACACGTGATATACTCCACTCACACTCACAATATTTTGTTCAATTTTAATAATCCAAATTGAAGTGTGGAGGAAATCACTTATACAACTTAATATCACAAAAAGCCTTTTGATTCTCAAGATCATCATGAGGCACGAGACAAGTGCATACGTCTTTTAGATGATATTACTTTGGATAAGAGATTACGAAGCATAAAGGCACACGTTGATTTTAATCCTTCAAAGCAAGAATTGGATTCTTTTTAAGCACCAAAAGGAGATGTGAAATTTTCTTGTTCAATTGTTAAGTCCATAAAAAAATCTAGTAAGTTTCCTAAGGTTCTTTTTAGCCCCTTTGTTTTGTTCTTTTTAAACCCAAATTGAAATCTATTGAGTCCTAAAAACTTGAAGCAACAAAATCCTTAGATTTGGAATTATAATTGTTTCCAAAAAAGTGTTTAAAAACACTTGATACAATAGAGAAATGATGTCATAATAAAAATTCTTCCTTGCTCCTTCCTTTCCTCCACCTACAAAAACTGGTTAATCCAAGGAATACAAAGACAACAAATAGGTTAACAATCCAAAATAATCAAAGATAAAAAGCACATGTAAAAATAACTTCAAATTTAACCTTCTACCCCACCCTAGTGGTGCAAACCACATATGATTCACAGTTTAGAGGAGTCAACGACACTGTATGGCTCCACTGGGACTAATAGTGACAGACTATGCAAAATCGAGTGACCACGATTGCAACATTATTTTGACCAATGGAGGAGTTTGGAGTTTGGATGGCTAGTCAACAAGAAAATGGTCGAGCATCGCAGTTTGAAATTTAAATTTCTTGGTGGGAATGGCTCAACATCATGGTTTGGGATTTGTCAACATCTCTATATGGTGCCACTAGACTGCTAGCAAACAATTTCTCTGCTAGCGGTGTTGTTTTCCTGTAGATACAAAACTTAACAAAAAACAATGGAATTTCTCAAAAAAAATGTGTTAATTTCTTCAAATGTGCCCTCCTTCTAGTGCCAAAATGTGAAATCCTAGACCTGTACAAACACAAATAATGAACACACAATTAGTTACATATGAATTTTAAATCAACATTCCCCATGAAATCCATTTGAAATGCACAAAACAAGGAATAGAATAAAGAACACAAATCAAAACTTTTAAATCCTATTTAATGCAAGCAAACTCTCAATCCCATGGGGGAACTGGTGCCATTTTGATGTGGAAAATGGCCCTTTCCCAATCTCTTGTAAGCTTGAATGATGACTTGAAGAGCATTTGATGCTCCTTGGTGAAATTCCTGCATAACCTAGCTATAAAACTTGAAAACTTGATGAAAATGGATGAAAAATGGATGAGCAAATCTAAAATCTCAAGATAATGTCTTTGCATAAAGTTGTGGATACAAAATCCAAATGAGAGCCTCTTATTTTTAGATGAGAAATATGGAGGATGAGGAAAAATGGATGAATGTGGGACAAAAGACCAACCAATAACATATAATGCGACTTGTCAACACGCTAATGGACAAAGGTTGAGCACATTTTGATTAAAGTGTACATAAATTCTTTTAGGTGGAGTTTCAAAATTGATGAAATGACATGTTAGAGGGAGAAAGAAATGAATTAAATGCCACTTGGCTCAAGGCAAAAGGACATGTAAGAAACTTAAATGGTTTGTTGGATGTACAAACCTTTTGGAGGGATATTTCAAACTTGGAGTATATTCCCTTTTTGATGCCATGTTGAGAGAAAATAGGAGATTTAATAAATCAATTAAAATGATTTACTTGTGCAAGTTGCAAAAGCTAGAGGATTTGATGGATTGAGATTAGGATTAATTAGGATTTAATTAATTTAAAGGGAGATTTGTTGATGTGACAATTTGATTTAGATTTTTGGATTGATTTAAATCAAAGTTCAGAGGAATATGAATTTAGATTTAATTAAATAAATATTTAATTTATTTAAATAAAGAGGAAAATGTTAGATTAAGTCAAATAAAGATTAATTTATTTAATTTAATAGAATGAATTTAGAGATTAATTAAATAAAAATGATTTATTTAATTATAGAGAAGAATATGATGATTTAATCAAATAAAGTTAACTATTTAATTAAAAAAGGACATTGGCATTAATTAAACAAAAGGATTTATTTAATTAATAGGAGGGTATAAATTTGATTTATTTAATTAAGAGATGAAATGTGATGTATTTAATCAAATATAAATTATTTGATTAAATGGTTAGCAAAGGAGATGATTCAGGCTGAAGCAGTGTTAGTAAAATTAGGATCAGGTGTATAAGATCAATTGTTACATTTTCCATGTCTAGACATATATATTACTAAATCATTAAAAGAAAATCTCATCATAATGCATATTCATTTGTTTGATTCATCCATTGAACATATCAAAGAAATAATCTTACATTAAAAACAATTTTACTCATAAAAGTAAAAGTAATCTAGTAACTTAGAAACAGGGTGTAACAACACTGAAGTGAGTTTAAAAAATAACTAGCTCAAACCCATTACTTGATAGGATTCTTGGTAGCTAAAAAAACCAAGGATCTCCATCCATAAATATTATAGTTCATTGTGATAATAATATATGGTAAAGAGTATATTGACTAGGGCATCGTAGCTAGCAACAACTATCACAACCAATTAGTATAATTTATTATTAAATCAAATAACTTCTTTATGAATTCTACCTATTTTATTCAACACATAGAAGTGCATTCCTTCATTTATTGGAATGAGTAAAATTCACGTGTGTTGGATGAGGCAATATTTTGTCTATATGAGAATAACTTATTGTTCCAAGTCAAAAGGGATAAAAATCATTGAAAAGGTAAATGATCCTTTCATCATCATCATCATTGCTAGGGTGTTGGAAAATAATATTAAGAAGTTTATTTGTATCAATATAATGGTTTCTATTCCTTTTTAGGGAAATTATATATTTTATCCATTTATCTACCTTCTCACATATTAGATTTGAAGGATTTAAATTGGTCCCTAATATTGACTTCTAAGGTATTTCAATGATTGTTATTAGTAGATCTATGCCAATTTCTAGTTGAAGTTCAAAGATGCATATTTTTACAAGAATAAAATATATATTCAATTCCCATTAGAAGTTGGAAAATACACTCTCTCATTGTATATGTAAATCACAAAAAAATATAGAGATAAAATTGGTTACAATGGTACTTCATCCCTCTAAATGGATAATATAAACTGATCTTAGGGTGTTTAAAAAACTAGAGAGGTTGATATTCACACACAATCTAAGGCTAGATAATGCAATATCATTCAATAAAGATAAATAAAAATACCTAGAAAAGACATTAAAAAAACATAAACCTATTGTTAAACCCTACATATATTTTTTAATTTATTTTGATAAAACCTATGTTGCAAGGTGTGCACCCTTGGTCAACTTGTGTTTTGTAGTGTAGTGCTTGGGTTTGTGACATGGCTTAACTGCCTCCCATGGATTCATTAACTCTAGAAATTGTATCAGGTATTAACAAGTTGATCTTTTGGTGCAACGACAACCGTTTGTGCAATAATTGGTATCAGAGCCAAGGTCACGGGTTTTTGAATCCCTCGCTTGCAATAGGGCGAAATGTGGCAAGGTGTGCACCCTTGGTATCCTTGTGCTATACAACACAACACTTGGGTTTGTGACATGGCTTAACTGCCTCCTATGGATTCATTAACTCTAGCGGTTGTATCGAGCATTAACAGGTTGATCTTTTGGTGCAACAACAACCATTTGTTCAACCTAAACCTAAGACTTCTAAATTAAAATAATTATCTTATTTCTTTCCGTTTGGAAGCCAAAATCATGATTTGATACTACCACTTGTAATAAAAAGACTTGCACGAGAAGAATATAATAGGGAATGTACTAAAAATTTACTTGATAATTATTAAGATTAATAGGTGACTTAGAAGGAAAAAAACTCTAAAATTCTTCAATAAGAATACAATCAACAATGTGATGATCATAAACTAACCACTAACTCTTATGTATACCATACTTATGGGTTGGATGCCACCAAGATAAAATGAAGTACTTGTATAAGACTAATTAAATGATTATATATCTTAATTAAAGGTTATGATAGAAATAGGTGGACTACACAAATCCCAATATAATCAATAAGTTAATGGTGTAGCATAATGTTAATGGTGTATAAAACTAGTAACAAATGTACATAAAAAAATATTTTAGTCTATTGAATGCCTCTAGTTCTCAATGCCTCATAAATATCTATAGGACATATTCAAGCTCCTTGGGGTCAAATCCAAGTGTCTATGATAGATCTACTCTACAAAAACAGTCCATAGTTCTAGCATTATCTACTTCTAGTAGAATGTACATTTTTGAAATATACTTCATCTTTTTTTTTCTTTATAAATGTTCATAAGCATTTTGGTATTTGAAAATTATTTTGGTGAAGTTTTCAAATTGTTAGGGTCAAGTTCTCTTATGTCTCTTATGTCAACCCCCTTTTAGCATAGGCTTTACAACTTTGAGCAAATGATTGTAAATAATATGCAGGATTACGACTATAATGGACACTATAATTTTTTTCAAGTTCCAAATAAAAATGTTCTTAAATTAAATGCTCCTTATTCTTTTGACTTTCTCCTTATTATCAATTATTATTCCATTTATAAAATAATTGGAGAAATGAACACCTTTAAATACAAAGACATAACAATTAGTTACACAAACATGTACTAAGTCAACTCATAATAGCTAGTGAATAGGTGTAGGAAGATTAAGGTTTGAATTTTGCATCACTCAAGACTAATCCTAGAAAATAAAGTATTGGCTTTGAGATAGGAATCAAATGTGTGGATATGGGTGCAAATGTAAGGACAATAGATGAATAATAATGACATATATGAGAGTATATGTAAATACAGATGGAATAGGATCAAATGTATAGAAATGAGTAAAAATAAATACGAAACAAATAAAGAAAGATATACGACTATAAGGGAATTATAAAATAAGAATATACCAAATATTATTATATAACCATATTGAATCATCCCACCAAATATGAGGATAACACTTAAGAGGAATTGACAAATTTCATCGTTACACTATTATAATCATATCATGTAAAAATGTTAGCAAAATATTTAAAATTGTACTCTTCAAATTTATGTTCAACATAGTTTTTTCTTAATGAATAAGTGTCTATATTATCTTTTAAAAAATAGTGTTATACAGATTCACAAAAAAAATTGGGTGGAAATAGACAAACCCCTAAAGACCATATGGGGCAGTATCTCATAGCATAAAAACATAAATAAAGTCACTAGGTAGTGAGGGCAATATTATTTGAGGGAGGAGGAGGATCCTAATCATCTAGTTTACCATATACAATAGTAAGGTTCAGGTATCCATGGGAGAGTCCCACCCATTAGTAGAGCAAGTAGACAAAACAGTAAGAGCCAACCATGAGAGTTTCCTAGAATCAAACCAGTTGGAAGCACTTCTGGAAAGCCTTCTAAAAGTTCCTCTTGGAGGTGACAAAGAGGTGAAGCGTCAAAGAGAAGACCATGACTATCATCCCTAACCATGACCCCTTCTTATAGCCGAGAAGTGAGTATGACATCTAGCTTGAGTAGGGAGACTACATCAACAATGATACCAATGAGAAGGTGAGTGATCCCAAGAGGAAGAGGGAGATGGATGAACTCTAGCAATCACTTAAGGGGCATTACCCTAGTGGTCAAAGAACAAATGGACCACCTCAAGTGAAAACTTCTTAACTTCCACCCGAAGTTACAAGAATATCAATTCTCCTTTATTCCACATTCTAGAAGCATTGAGGACCCTTCTACGTGTGAAATAAATTGTTTGATTTTCCTTTCAACAACACATAAAATTGAACTCTATTCATCACAAGTCTCTCTTAAATAAGTCTGCAAAATCCGTTAAATTGAACTTATTCCCAAAATACTTTAATATTGTGGAGTTTGAGTTTTTCTTTTATTCATTATTTATAAACTTTAGACCCATATCTTAGCACAATTTGGTAGAATTCTATTTTCTTGTCACATGGTTGACCTTATTCACATAGCTCACATTCATACTTTTTATGAGAGAATGGATAAAATAAATACTTTTTATGAGAGTATGGATAAAATAATTGTTCAATATTAATTTTCGGTGATATTCTACTATCACAATAGAGATTTTGTTTATTGAAGAGAACCACTAGTCCGTATTTAGCAAAGTCATTCTAGATGATGTCAAATGTGTAGTCTGATGTCTGCATAGACAATATGACTTTATTATTATTTTTATTGGAAGAAGCAGAATTTTTTTTAACAGTTACAAAATATGGTTGTAACAACAGCAGCAACCAAAAAACAAATACAAGACTACATCAATAATAGCAAAACAGTCATAAAACGACATCAAACTATGCTACTTCCAAACAACTCTGCTAAGGACGCACAATAGAACAACTCAGTTTGAAAAGAATAAAAGACAACTATGCTAAAGACACACAATAGAACAACTATCTTGCTGATATTAGTAGTTACACAACAAAGCTGTAATAACATCAATTCTGCTTTATTCCACATTCTAGAAGCACTGAGGACCCCTCTACATGCAAAATAAATTGTTTGATTTTTCTTTCAACAACACATAAAATTCAACTCTATTCATCGCATGTCTCTCTCAACTTAAAATTAATCTTTGCAAAATCTAACGTTAAAGTGAACTTAGAGTTTTTCTTTTATTCACTGTTTATAAACTTCTGACCCATATATTAGCACGATTTGGTACAAATTTACTTTCTTGTTACATGGTTGGCCTTATTCACAGAGCTCACGTTCATACTTTTTATGAAAGAATGTACAAAATAAATACTTTTTATGAGAGTATGGATAAAATAATTGTTCAATGTTAATTTTCGGTGATATTCTACGATCACATCAGAGATTTTGTTTACTGAAGAGAACCACTAGTCCGTATTTAGCAAAGTCACTCTAGATGATGCAAATGTGCAGACTGATGTTCGCATAGATAGTACGATTTCATTATTTTTTTATTGGAAGAAGCAGAATTTATTTTAACAGTTACAAAATATGATTGTAACAACGGCAACAACAAAACAAAAAACAAAAAGACAAATAAAAGACTGCATCAATAATAGTAAAACAGTTGTAGAATGACACCAAACAACACTACTTCCAAACAACTCTGCTAAAGACGCACAATAGAACAACTCTACTTCAAAACAGTAGCAAACAACTCTGCTAAGGACGCACAATAGAACAACTCTATTTCAAAACAGTAGCAAACAACTGCGCTTAAGGACGCACAATAGAACAACTCTATTTCAATACAGTACAAAGCATAACTTTAATAACAGCAGAATTCGGTTTCATTATGCCTTCCCTTGTTTATCGTTTGTGTTCACGTGATTATGCTTTTATTTATACGTACAAGTGCGAGAGAGGAATGGAAAATATAACTCAGAGTGATCTGGATTTTGATTTTGCTTTTGTTTTAAAGCAGGAGTGATGCGACGTAATTCTCCAATATGTTTTCGTCGACTTGGCTTTGTTTCAGAGCTCACATGGAAGTAGTTAATGATGAAAATGAAGGGACCCACTCTGAGAAAATGCCAAGAGATCATCAGCGATGGGAGAAATCCGTTCAAAAATAGAGATTATTGCCAGTTACAAATATATTTTAACAGTCAAATGTGTAAATTGTAAACATTGCCAGTTATGTTTTTGTACGAGTTTTCAATTTCAGACTTTGCGTTACTGTGAGTGAGTACCACAACTAGTTATCGGATTTTAGCAACTCTTTAACAAAAAAAAATCCCAAAATTAAGATATTTAAGATTTTATCACATAATCAGATTAAATTTGATATTCAGATTTTATCACAATCATTCACCGTCTTTATTTGATTATGCCCTTGTTTATCAATGTGCTTTTGCTTTGGGTTGGATTAAGAATATACAAAATGAATCGTGGAGCACTAGGGGAGAGGAGCCCATAGTTCTCCTCGAATGGAGTGGGCTAATTTCAGGTGTCCACGTGGATAAAAAAATATTAAGAAAATGCTTGTCACGTCGTAAGTTTAATGAAAGATTCAAAAATTTCATTTCGTCAACATGGATGTAATTTGTCACGTGTATATGTTTGATTCACGGAACAAGTAAAATAGTTGCTCCTTTAGATGGCTGACCGATCATAGGTTTGGACCTCTCAGTCATTGCATGGCGTAACACTATTATGTGTATGTCATGTCGTGTGGCGCACTGGTAGATCGTCACCCACATTGTCCATTTTATCACATTAATGGTGTGTCATTTGCTCTTTCCCTCTCAACTAGCCACATTAACTATGCATTCCTTCTCATTTACTCATTTTCATGGTGCCAACTTTCAAAGTATTTGAGTGTTAAATGCTTCACAACCTCACTTATCTCACTCACCCACACCCCATTGCCTACATGTAACTTCTCGAGTGTTTATTTCAATAGGCACCAATACGTGTTGGTTCCACTCTGTGTTCATTTCAATAGGAATTGATACAGCTCGGTTGTGCACAATATTCAACACCTTTGCTTGATGATGCTGGGTTGTTGCTATTTCCTCTACAAAGTGATGGTAAGTGCTAAGCTAAATGGGTTTCTTTGCTTCCTTGTTGACAACTTTACTATGTATTTTTCCTCTTCTTGTTTGGCCTTATCAAATGCTTCTTTTTCTAATGTTTTTTTACAAGAATTACATATTTGAATGGACATCCTATCATTGTGTGCTAATCAAGGTCATCGTCAAGTGGTTTTTGACCAAAGTGAGGATTTATTTCCTCACTATGACAATGATCCATAGGACCATATGTTGTGGGTGCTTCTTTCATTTATTGTTTTGTAGTTGTTTGTTCACCTCTACTCTGTATTCCATAACTTGAAATTTTTGTTGTTTTTTGGGTGCATCTTTAATTATCATTGGTATGGATTCTCTAGTTTACAAGTTTCTTCAATGTTGTGCACCTTGAAGTTAAATGCGTGAGGGTTTTTGTTTCTTTAACTCTGTGCAAAAAGGAATCACAAGTGTTTTCAAAAGTGTTTATGAACAATGCCAAATTTTATGTTTATAGACACATTAAATATTAATGGGAATTATAATCTTCTATTGGGGCATTGCTATGACTTACCGGTTAAGTTATTAATTTAATTTTACAATTTTTTGAATTTTTAGTGCAAATGGGATTTCAAAAGTTTATTGTTTGCAAATAGGGTTATTGTTAGGGTTTATGTTCTCTTCATTTGTTTGATTGATTTTTAGGGTAAATATAACTACATTTCATTTCTAGGAATAACAGTTTTGTTTACTACAAGGTTATGCTTTTTCAATAGTTTGATTCTTGGGGTTAAAAAACTGTTACAGTTTTCAAGCATTTATAGTTAATTCATCTTTCTGCTATTTAATAACCTATTAGGCCATCTATGTGCAAATTGATAACCCGACTCATAGACTATGATTTGTTTTCAATTAATATGGCTTACATATATGCAAGTTCATTTAACATACTTACATTTTTAAGAGGTGTTGGCATTAAATAGATTGTTGATATAAATGTTGTGATAGTTGCATGTATGAATCAAAATCATAAGATTCTTCTTTACTTTGGGTCAAACTATTTCATCAAGTTTAAAATCATGATTGTGGATAAAACCTGTGCCACCAAGCTTGACCTTTACTATGTTTTAACATTTTTTTGTTGTGACCTCCACAATGCACCCTTTTGTTTAAAATTTTCCTTCATTTCGGTTGTGAAGGTTAAGATATATTGGTTTGTGGGGGCATGTCAATAGTTTTCACATTGTGTCTTGTTTGTAAGCTTTTCAATATTTAGTCGAGATTCATAGTGTGTCTAAAAGTTGAAAAACTTATGTCTCAAGTCATAAATTCTAGGTATTCAAGTTCCTAAACGACCTTCAATAAGGTTAGATCTGAAAAAAAGCTAAAAAATGTGAGTCAATGGTGTAATATGGCCTTAGGCATCTTTCTAATAGAAGATTGAAATTGCACACATTACAAAATATAGAAATTGTTGTCTATATTTTGAAATATATGCCCTACAAACCCTTCTAATTGTGGATCTTTTTAAAACATTTCTAATTTGTAAGAGTTGCAAACTACAAATTGTACCATAATCATTGCACCCCACATAATCTATAAGAACTAGACTTCATGCTTTTGAATCCATATGTGGATTGCATAAATTTCATGCAAATTTCAAATGCATTTCCAACCGTAAGCCTCAAATAGGTATATATCGAAGACCCATTGGCCTTCTTTGTAACATGTAAAAAATAAATTATTAACTCCAAACCCTATTCCCACATATCTTCATAGGCCCCCAAATTACTCATAAAATTTCTACTCTTTGCAAGAGTTGCAACATACAACTTACAATCTATCTATATAAATCTTCAATCCTCCTACATTATTTTGCAAATAAATAGATACAACTCAAAACCAATGTGTTAATTTTTTTTACCTATAATCCAAACTTGAGACATTGTGATCCTTGAAGGAAAAGTCATATGCATGATTATTGTCAAATTTCTACAAATAGAAATGTATTCACATGAACATACAAAATGGCCCATAATTAGCAATGTTCTAGTGGTGTAAAATTTGTTATATCCAACAACATTTAGTGAATATATATATATATAAAAGAAAATAAATTTAGAGTTTAAAAAAATCAAAACTTAGAAACAATAGAGAAAAATGTGGTATATTATATTTGTAAATGGGCTTGTCATATTTTCAACCATTTCAAATGATTTACATATGTATATAAATAGATTACAATGATAAATTACATTAAAATGTACACGGTCACTTTGACTTGTCTTTTTAACATCTGAAATTTTTTAAAGTATGTTTCAACCTCTAATGATACCTTTAGTTGATAAAAACTTTTTCAAGTATCTACACATTCTAATTGAAATATAACATGGACTTTGATCTTCGTTTCCTTTTGTAAAATTTATATTCTCTTTATATATCCATATCCTACATTTAATAATAATGAAGCATGTTATTCATTTAAAATAATGTCAAACAATTAAATTTTGTGATATTGTAGAGTCGTAAATTGTCAACCTTAACAATTTCACACTAGGTTTAGCTCCCCCTTGTGTGTCTGGACCTAATTATGCTCATAAATTGCCTATTTTATTATTATTTTTCAAAAATTAGAATATAATTAAGAATTAATATTAATTATTTATTTTAAAACAGTCATAAAATATCCAAAATAGGTCTGCTCTAGGGTGCCACTACCCTTGATCATCTTATTTCGATCCAACTTAAAATATGTTATTGTTAGTATTTTTATGTTTCTAAATTTAAATTCATTTGCAACTTTTCACAATTAATTTTGTAGGAAACAAAAAACTGCATATAAATATAAGTCTTTGAACACCATTTTAAACTAGATTGCAATTTTAATTCTAATTGAGCATCCAAAAAATAGTTCAAGAGAAAAATTAGTAGCATTTTTCATCAGTCAAGAATCATGTTAGCAATGTATCAACTCTATGTGTAAGATTGTTCATGTTTTTTTCTCATTTTTTTGGTGAGTACTAAAACTTGCAAGACTTCCTATCAACAAGAAAATATTCCTTGTATGAGATGTGCATCATGAATTCAATACATCAAGGAGATCATATTTTAGTGGTAAGTTGTGCAATACTTGTAATTTATCACTTTTTTTTATCCATTTGCATCTTCCTAAATGAGGGTAACCACTCTTTACATGATCATAGCCATTGTGGAGGTGGAAACACCAAATCAGGGTTTGACTTTGGCAAGCCCCTATACGACACAACCCTTTCTCACCTCTTTTGATTATAGGTGATAGATTTGAAGTGGATTTCAATGTAGAAGATTGAAGACCTAATTGCAAGATCAAGCATTCAAGTCTCCTACCTCAACAAACTAGAGAAAGAAGAATTATTCATCAATTGACGAAGTTCTGAAGCTGATTCTAGGAGGGAAGAACCTATAGAGACATGTTCACAAATTCTTAAAATAAACATTCTCTAGTCTAGGGCACCACTGCCCTTGACCAACTAGTTTCAACTCCAATTTGCATGTCACATTCCTCAGTCTTTGGTCTCTACTTTTTTATCAACAATTTTTGTGTTGTAGTTTTGTACTTTTTTGAAATCATATGTATGATTTTTTGTATATCCATAGTTGACCTATTTTTACATTTACAAAATCAAATCAAATCAACTCAATTCATAGTCAATTCAAATCAACCCCCTAACTAAAGAGGGACCAAAACCCTAATCTACCATTTTGGCTCTTCCATTGAGGATAGCAGCCAAGTGGTCTTGTGTAATCAATTTTGGCTCCTCTTTAATATAATGTGGGGAAAAGTGTGATTTAGATATTAGATCCATTTTCTGCACAACATTTTGGTGAACCTAACACTTTTTACATTTGTAAAAATTATTAAATTATAAGTCTTTCATTGTCAAATTTGAGTATAATCATAAGTTGTTCTCTTTTTTCAAAAAGTGCATACACATTTTATTTTGAAAAAACTGAAAATAATAGATATGCATATTGTTTTTCATGTCAAAAATTCAAAAAAGTTTTATCCTTTAGCATGTTCATGAAAAAATTAATTAGTTACAACATTTTCAGTTTTGGAAACTATCATTTAAACATATTGAATTTCTTCAACAATATTAAATTTTATGCATGTATATGTGTATAGGCGTGAATTTTCACCCCTTACACAAATTACCCTTTTACACTTACTCACCTTAGAAAATCAAATCTGAAGGAGAAAATCCACATCAGCCTGCTACCTTCATTCCACTTGGTGACTGTCTTTTGCATTGGTAGAAGAATAACTATTGGGGACGCTCGCACGGTGGATAGATGTCCGCGTGATGCACTTACATCCTTGACGGATTCCTACACCTGAAGCTAGTAGAGGATTTACACTCTGTATTGGGAATGAGTTGTAACATCCCTCTTCGACCAACTGACCCGAAAATGCCTTATTCTTGCTCATTCTTCCTTCAAATTGGTCTACATTTCATCCTCTAGCAATCTTCTACACACTCTCTCTTAGCACTCCCAAGCATTCTCTTAGCATCCATCACTCTCAAGCAACATTTTGGCACTCCATAGTAGTAGCAACAACACTCCATCAAGTGTGGAACAACACCATTGCAGCAGGGGCTTTAGTCCTCTTTTTCTCCTCCATTAGCTAGCGAGCTCTTGGTGGAGGCAGGTAAGAATTTTTACTCCTCTCCTCTATGATCTAGTTGAGTAGCACATTATTGTTTTGAAGTGTTCATTGTGTTATTTAATTTCTTTTCTCCTTTATGATACTTTTCTCTATCATTTCAATCTTTTTTTTCCATGGAGGTGGAAACACCAAAGCGAGGGTCTGACTAAGGGAGACCCCTATACAACCCCCCAACAATTTTCCTCTTCCTTGTGTGTAGGTGGACGTGCATTTGGAGCTAGTTGGAGAACAAGTTCTTTTGTGAAATCATCTTTGACACCCTAGCTTTAATATATCTACTTTATCACATTCGTTTCTATATCTCTTATTTCATAGTTCTGTTTTGTTCTCTTATAAACCACTAGCTAGGCCATAAAATTGTTTTCTGGTAGTTCTTACTATATTTTTGGTCCTTTGGTCATACGGACACTAGTGCACCTGAGAGATGCTAGCATGCCATGCTATCATCCTAGAACTATTCTTCCATCCTCGAGAATAGCTACTTGAGGTACACTATTGAACCCAAAAACTAGCTCACCTAGCCCTAAAACTAGTTTCGGGCCTGCAGAGTGATTGAAGGGCCTTATATTCGTCATCATTTTTGTCCCTCATTTCAAACACCCCTTTAGAGTGAGGTAAGTTAGGGCAGCCTTCCGCTCCTAGATCTCCATGACCTGAGGCCTTGAACGTGGTTGGTCCCCCTATCTTACAATATGCTTCACTTAGAAACAAATTAGGTTTACGTTCATTTCTAGAAATATGCTTACTTTTAGACTTGAGCATGCGCAAATTGAGATTGTTAGACGTTGCAGTTGTTTTTTCTAGAT
This sequence comes from Sequoia sempervirens, assembly GCA_007258455.2. Lineage (NCBI taxonomy): Eukaryota > Viridiplantae > Streptophyta > Pinopsida > Cupressales > Cupressaceae > Sequoia > Sequoia sempervirens. The sequence continues at coordinate 354,387,778 of VDFB02086081.1, read as the reverse complement.
TTTTAAATTGTCAAAAGCTTGCATCTCTAGTCTATGGCACCATCACCCTTATCTAGCTAATTTCTACCCAACTTTCAGTCACCATTTTGTCTTTGTTATCTCTATGCATCTATATATCTTCTATTTTTGTAATTTGTTTTTGTTTCTGTTACTTTAATCTATTTTACAATCTTGGCTTCTTACTTTCAAAATATTGGACTTTTTTGTTAAATTCATGTCTTCCTTGAAGTCCTTGGTCGATGTATTTTTTTATTTTGGTAACATTCCTTCAACAAATGATGAAGCTCACGATTTCTCCACTCCTAATGTATCTCCTCCCAAAGAGGATATCTTGGAGCACCCAAATGGGATCATTGATAGCTTCCTAAAAAATCCTAGAAGAAACATAGAAAAATGCATGAAGAGTCCATTTACCAACTATCTCCACAAGATTTACATATACCCTACAATCCACCTCACATACCTTCCATTCCCCAACTCCAAAAATTTGCAAATCATAGCATATCTTCACTTAACATTTTTCCCCTCATGAAGAAACCCTTTTACAATTCATCCCTCGACCATTACACTTACATAAAAATGATCCCACTAGAGCCCATGTTGATCCATCTTACCATGAAACTTCTTTTTTGCAAAATAGCCTCTCACACCATTTGAACCTGTGACAGATTTTGGGAACCGAAAATGCTTAGCTCTCTTCCTAGGGTTTTCCACCTAGAAAGAGAGAGATTTGGGTTCCAAAATAATTATGCACATTCAAATTAGGATGTATGCAATGAAATATGATGTAAATTAACTAAAATAAATGAAATTAACTGATTAGAATGATCTAAAATAAATGCAAAAGTGTAATTTAAGCTATGTTTGAAAACACACCATGATATGCAAACAACTATGAAAGATGAAGAAATAGAAAGAAATATGTAGAATAGAAGGTACAGGATCAAATATGAGTGCACATGGAAGTTGTGTGAGCTTTCTAGAGTGTCTGGAATGCTGATGATTTTTTTTATTTTTCACAGTGGGACTCATTCGCCAAGGGTGGCGAATTAGTCCTACTACTATTGAAAAAGTGTTGGGAACTGATTTTTGATAGTCGGGAGTTGATTTCTGAAAAAATGAAGATTTTCAGATTTCAAGTGGGACTCATTCACCATGGGTGGTGAATCATTCCTTCCCAATATTTCTAGAAAATCAAGAGACAAAACTGTTGCTCCACATCTGGCAATGTCTGAGTATTAGGTTGTCAGGGTCAATTATGTAGAAAATAGATAGAAAACACTCAAAATGCTTGAAAGGATGATAGGTTGACTTGAAGAGCCTAGTTGACTTGATTTCCACTTTTCAACACCTTTAAACCTATTAAATCTATAAAACAAAGCTACAAATACACATGCACAAAAGGAGAAAAATGTTGGGAGGTTAGTGCATAAAGGTTTGCCTTGGTCAAACCCCACTTTGGTAATCAAACCACATAGAAATGAATGACATGTAAAGGAAATGATAAATGAATAAAATGAAAGTATTACAAACTTACCAAATCCTTGAATATGTAAATCTGAAGTGATGTCAATGGCTGCTTGAAAGTGTTTGAATTGATGATGCAAAATGCTTCAGTTCTTGAAGATTGCTTGAATGCGTTAGGATATTGAATATTTAAATGAGGAGATTATAGGAGACTGTAAAATGAGGTTAAAATCACATATTTATACAAATCTTGTGCCTTACTATATGTTCATACTTCATCACAGGCTGACATGAAGTGAATTTGAGTAAACTCCCAAAAGAAATTTTAAAATATTTTGAATTTAGGGCCAAGGGGGACTCATTCGCCACCCTTGGTGAATGAATCCCACCTAAGACCCAAAACCAATTGTTGGAAATAATGTTATGTTTAATGTTGTTTGTCAGGATAAGACCCAAAAATACACTTAATATAAGCATATGAGGGCATAAAGAGACAAAATAAAGCATGACAAGGCTATAAATAGATAAAATGTGCCTAGAAAAGAATGAAATCTTGTTACAAGACTTTACAACACTTTAAAATAGAACTTGATGAATGAAAAGGTGGTTTTTAGGTGAATTGCATTAAATAGAGTCTAGAAAAATGTAGAAATGTCTTACAACACTTCACAACACCTTCACAAGATGTCGTTCTTCAAATTTTAGCACCAAAATGAGCATGTTCAAACCAAGATCCATCATAAAATAAAATAAATATAGTTCCAACACTATGAAACGAGACCTAAAATACCATGAAAATGACAACGGTCCATTTTTCAATGGCACATTTAGCCCCCACTTTAGTGAGAGATGTATGCATCTAAAAATGGTCACATGATAATAAGTCTGGTAATTAATTAAATACAAGTTATTTAATTAATTCTCCTAGAGTCATCTACATATAAATAAATTTAATTATTTATTTATATTGTTCATTTTCTAATTCTTCTACCTTAATAAAATAAATAATTTTATTTAATTATTTACATCCCCACATTCCTCTTAATTAAATTAAATAATTATGATTATTTATTTTAATTATCATATTATTCTAAGTTTGAATTTTTATATTCAAAATGGAATATTCCTCCTCTTCATCTCATAGTTAAATTAAATATTTTAAATATTCAATTTAATGCCTTCTAAATCCATCTCTTTCACATAATTAAATATTACTTATTTAATTATGCGGCCTTCTAATCTCATCTTCACACATAATTAAATATTACTTATTTAATTATGCGAGCTTCTAATCTCATCTTCACATATAATTAAGTAAGTTTACTTATTTAATTATGAAAATTCATTTTAGCTCATCCTTCAAAACAGAAACCTTCCTTCGGATCTGAATGAGAAAAATGAAAAAGATGAAACCTTCTATCTCTCTCTCGACTCTCAAAAAAATCTCTTACCGTTCATCTTGCCAGATTGAATCTCAATCGTTGATCATTGCCAACTAACCTTTTGCCTTCGAAAATCTATAAATCAATCCTTTCACAAGCCATTTGCATTGGATCTTCTTCATACATCTGTATTCTGCCAAAATCATTCCTTAATCTTTCAATCCATCTCTATCATTCTTCATCATTGCGTCATTATGCTGCTGAAGTGAACAACCAACATTCCTCCATTATCAACCTTCAAAATATTGCATTCTTAGTATAGTATGCATTTATTTTTAAATCCCGTTCTTTAGTAGTCCTTTTGTGGAGCTTAGCATACAAATCAGAGAGCTTTGGCAAAAATACTGGAGATAGAGGACAATGGGACGTCTTCAAAGGAGTTGCTGCATTGAGAGTTTGCTTTACTTTGTTTAATCAGTTTTCCTTTGATTTAAAGTTTCATTGGTGTGCTTGAATAGTATTTATTTCATTTTAATGCGCATATTTTCAAACACAAATTTTTGGCGCCCACCGTTTTTAATATCTACTTGCAGGTTTTATTGATTTTTGATGCAGATCCGACAATTTTTGGAAAAAACTGCAAGTTTTACCAATTTCTTCATATCTTCTACACAGCTGCAATTTTTTCTACAATATTTTTACAATGTCTTTGGATCATCTCAAGAGGCTACAGTAAGAAAATCAAGGATTTATCATCGTTTTTGTAGAAGTTATCATAATTTTATGTTTTTTCATAAAATTTAATTTTTGGATGCAAATCGATGAATTTTTTAGAATTTTTTACATTTTTGGAAAGCTCTTTAAATTCTAATGGGGGTCTATGTTTTACAAATTTAATTTAGAGGTCAAACACAATGCGAAAAAATCTGATCTTCATTTTCTATATGGTTTCCATAAATCCACGTTTTTGAGAGAAAAACAGGGAATTTTACTGACTTCTTTACATTTCTGGAAAGCTCTCAGAAAATTAATAGGGATATCTTCTTTGAGTTTTTATTTTCTAGATCAATAAAATTATCAAATAATAAAATCTAATTCGGCTATGTTAAAAACATATATCTGAAATCGCAATTTTCTGATGAGTTTGTTTTTTTTTCTTTTGCTGCATTATAATATTATTTTTTTGATCTTGTAGGTGATCATAAGGAGTTATAGTAGCAGCAATATCACTCACAACAATAATTTGGAAAGCGCAAATAACCGGGTGCACTCGTTTCATCCTTCATCTCTTAATCTTGTTTGTCACACATTTCAATTTGGGGCATAAAATTAATCCTTGTTTGCAAACACATTTGGATTTGGGCTCTTAAAACGAATATTGTTTTCAATCACATATTGAAAATTGGGTCTAAAATTCACCACTGTCTTCAATCACATCTTGATTTGGGATCTAAAAAGAACAAGTGTTTGAACTTTTTTTACACACATTTCATTTCTAATTTAAGGGAAATTAATCATTGTGAGTGTGAATCAAGTGTATGTGTGATCACAAACACCTCACTTGGTTTGATTTTGTCAAATCCTTCATAGGAGGCCTGCTAGGGGATTTCATCACCCCTAGGGATGACCTCAATCGAAGTGTGAATCGAAAGACATGCTTGTTTGGAAGTTAAAATCTTATCACTCTTGGCTAAGCCCCAAAGAACTTTATACCTTTGGGAAGTCAAGGTGAAGGGTGGGTTACCCCTTTCTCCCAGCTGTGTGATAGGATTTTGCTTTCAAATCATCCTTAGTCAACCTTGTGTAGACTAGCTTGAGACCTAATTGGCCATACCCACTTGACTAGTCATAGGACTTGTTGATGTGTCTTCTTCAAATGTGTGCTTAATAATCACATTCATAAAAATTCAAAAATTCAAACTTGCTTATGTGTCTTGTGTGTGTGATTCATATGTGTGCATGTGTGATCATTCAATTAAACATTTTCAAATCAAGAGAAACACCAAACACATAAAGACAAGTCACTCTACACGTTCTTCCAACACATTCATATCCAACCACTTTTATCCTAATCATTCTCTTTAGCTACATCCTATCCATTTCATCCTAATCATTCTTTTTAGCCACATCCTATCCATTTCATACTAATCAATCCAAATCATCCAATCTTTTCATTCCACATCATATCCTAATCATCATCATCTCTTTAATCCAATCAACATCATTTTACACCATGCCAACATTAGAAGACCTAGTATCTAAATTCCAAGACCTCCTCCAATCACTTTATCAAGCACCACAACCCTTAGATGAACAAGATATACATGGGATCCAAGGTGTCATCCAACAATTTCAACTTCAAACAAACCAATCACCTCACCTCCAACACCTCCTAGCTCAAGCCAATCATTTCATTGATACTTGTCAAATTCAACAACCACAACATCATCCCCTATCCATTCATTATCAACCAATTCCACCTCAACCTAATGTGTCATCCCCTTCCACCTCATACCAATCTAATCCATCCACTTCTTTGCATGTCAATGCCACATCAACACATCCACCCTTATCACTGCAAGAACATAGGAGCCCAAGTCCACCTTGGCAGCAAAATCAAGAGCCTTTCAATTCTCATGTTCCATTTGACAAGGGGAACACTAATCTAGTTCATGTACCCTCTAAGTATATCATACCACTATCCAATCAAAAGCCTATCCTAAAGCCACCATGTCCTAGTCCTAATCCAATGGTCCCTACACTTTCCAACCCATTAACCCCTTCATTACCCTTACCATCCTCTAATCCACTTGCCAATACATCAACTCCATGGTACAAATTTTTCAAAAGTAAACCCATGGAATTGCCTAAATCCACCCCTGCACCTTGAAAGGATGTGATCCAAGGACTACAAACAAGGAATCAATTTTTGCCATGTCATTCAACACATATACTTGAACATACAAAAGAGTCCTCAAATGCCATGCCAAGTCCTTCAAGTCAACCATGTCATCCACAATCCCTTGAGCCAATTATAGAGTCTCCCCTCGGAAGTCCAAGTCACCCTCTATCATGCTCCTATGTTCTTGACCATCAAGAACATGACAAGTCTCCCCATGAGTCATCCCCTTCCACCTCCATTCAAATAATTCATGAGGTATGTCAAGAGCACAATCCTACACATGCGGAAACATTACTCCCTCATCCACATAAAGATCAACACCCTCCCAATGATCCCATTCGTAACATACCTAATATTGTCCATGATCAATCTTCCATCTTTGATCAAGACCCCTTTTATGATCAAGAAGACCATGATGATCCTCTTAGCCAACTTTATGCATTCCATGGTCAAGAGCTTTCCACCTCACCCATCCATGATGCACAAACATCCACTTCCCTTGATGAGACATATGCCTCCCAAGCACACATAGAAGATCAAACAAATACATTGGATCTAAGTGAACACAATGCTAATAAAGATCCTAATGATCCTCCATCACCCACTATCGACCCCATTACAAATCCTCCATCATATCCTATTGGTTTTTCTACCCTCATTCATGAATGTTCCTCCTTTGAACAACAAGAATTATCTTCTCCATCCATTAAGGAACTCGTGTCTAGTGTTTCACTTACACCTAGTCCCATTGTCCATTGCACACTCCAAAACATGAACCACCAAAGTAAAGGTCTAGATCTTCATGAACAAGATATTTTGGAGCCCATCCATGTCAAAGTCCCTCCACTCTCTTATGACCTTGGACCTACACCCCAAGGACAACAACCTAAATATGTTGGTATTTCCTCCATGCATTCTAAGTCCTCCTTTCATCATAAAGCCTATCATATCCCTAAAACATATGTTGCCATTCCACCTCCATCATCCTACAAATGTCAAAAGCATGCGACCATACACCTTCCACCATCAAATCTACCACCATTACTTCCAACTCCTAATATCCCTCCATCAACTTTACCTCCACTTCTCCCAACACCTAATATCCCTACCATCCAATCCTTTTATCCCTCCATCCATAAATACCCTAACATTCCTAATCATGACCAACAAATGCACACATTGTATAAACATGAAGCTTCCACCCATTCCACCAAACCCATGGGATTCAAAAGCAATAATTTCAATGCCTCTACCCATAAAATAAAAAATTCTAAGGGTTTTCATGCCTTAGGACATCAATACAAAAATTCAAAGCAAAATACATCTAAAAAGCTATATAAGCCCATACCTCCAAAAGTAAAGGCCAAAACTAAATTGGTTTGGGTACCTAAGAAAAATGAAAGCAAGTCAAATGAGGCATATACATCACAAAAATCCCAACCATCCACTCCCATCCTACATTCTCATTCTGTTCAAAAGTCTCAAATTCCTAAAACCCACAAGCAAACTAAAAATCATAAAAATACTAAGTCTATGTGGGTACCAAAAGCACTTCACCCTCCACCTCCTAAGCAAACATCTCCATTGCTTCCTACACCTCATCCACATCACAAGCTTCAACGTTTATCACAATGTGTGCAACCATTGGTCATGGTTCCCTTCCATTTCACAACAATCCCACATACCTCCATCTCCCCACCCTTCACTCATTATCCTACATATCTCCCCCATCATCTTCCTATGGTCCATGTTTTTGGCTAAACCTCCCCATTCATCTTTTGCATAAGTCCCATATAATACATATCATCTTCCCTACATAATCTGCATCATAATCCATTATTGTCCTCCATCATTCACATCATAATCCATCATCTACTTACTCCATCTCCCTTTCATGTCATCCCTTACCAACATCTATGAGCATAATGACATTTGACATGGTCCATGCAAGGACATCTATCTAGTGGGACTATCACCTTTCATGGAACTAGACACTTGAGTCCCTCCTATCCATATCCCTCCTATCAAAAAGTCAAAAAGTCAAAAAGTAAAAAAAATCAAAAAATCAAAAAAGAAAAGTAAAGAGAAATACCTTCGTCCAATGGTGAAAACCTGGTAAACAGGCGCCCTGGATAAGTACCATGATGAAAACCTAGCAAATAGGCGTCATGTGTAGGTTGATCTTCTATGTCACTTACACTTGGGGGCACAATGTCTTATCTATCCAACCTATCATTTTCATGTCATATCATTTCCATCCTACCTACCATCTTTATCCATCATATTGAGTCCATTCATACATACTTATCAGATTGAGTCCACTTATCCACCATTCTCCTTTTGATCTTGATTAAGATATAGGGGCAAAATGTTGAAACATGTTTTAGGTATCTCTTGACATACCTCATCCAATCTAAACCAATCATATCATTATCCTATTGTCATAAGCTTTGTCATGAAAAATCCTAAGTCTTGTACCTAGAATGGGGCATGTTATTCCTATGCGACATAGTCTTTGGAAATCACATCCTTGCTCTCTTATGATGCATACATCCATTCCATTCACTATGACCTATCCATTCCATCCATCCATCTATCATGAGCCTTTTATCCCTTATCCCATCACCCACCCTTTCATCCATCAATCCCATTTATCTCCTTGCACCTAGACTTGGTTTTCCCCTTGTCATTGGTATCTAGCACAAAGGCTACTCAAATTTTCATCCTTTGACACCTCAAAACATTTCAAAAATCGAAAAAAAATCAAAACATTCCAAAAATCCAAAAAATCAAAACATTTCAAAATCAAAAAAAATCAAAATAAATCAAAATTAAAAAAAATCAAAATATTTCCAAAATCCAAAAAATCAAAAAAGTTTCAAAATCAAAAAAAATCAAAACATTTCAAAAGTCTAAAAAAATCAAAACATTTCAAAAAGTCCAAAAAAATCAAAACATTTCAAAAATACAAAAAAATCAGATATCCAACAAAATCCAAGCAATAAAATCAAACCACATCACTTCTTCTCATCAATCTAATCATTATCATCAAAATCATTCCAATCCAATCATTCAACCATTCAACGAAATCAATCATCTTCATCAAATCCATTTCATCCAATCAACTCAATTAAATCAATCCAAGCAATAATCCAAATGCAAGTCAATCCTTAATCCATACCAATCAAGTCAATGAATTTTATCAAATTATCCAATCACATCCTTTGGTCTTGATCCTAATCTTGTCGTAAACCAAATCAAAGTCAATCAATCAATTATCATCATCCTTGTGTTGCTCTAGGGACATGCCACTCCCCACAATGACAACACTATCAACATCATCAATCAATCAATCAATCAATGGTTTATAGCTTGACAGGGGTAATTCCTTGTTTTCTTTTGTATCATTTGTGCATGCTTGCTTTCTTGCTTGCTTGTGTGTGTTATCATTTTATATTGCATTTGTATCAAATCCATATCATTCCAACTAATATTCATATCTTGTGTATGTTGGCATAGCTTTTTGCACTATCCTTTGCATCTAAGGTCATATCATACCTTTTGTGCATTAGGACTTTAATGCTCTAAGTCTATTTCCTCATACGTCTAGACAAGGTTGTATTAGGCTGGGGCACGAGACACATCATCACCTTGGTCCTTTTATCTTGGTGCATAACGTCTAGTGCTATATCAAACATCATGGTTGCTCAATTTCATTGCAGTATAACGTATCATTCCTCTCCTTCATCCACTTCCTATCTTACATCTTCCATCTTGTCTATCCTTATCATTTCATTTCAAGAGCCTACCCATGTTTGTTCAACCCGCCTATCCTCTCGAGGGGGCATCATCATTCCATCATCATCCTATCTTTATATCATTATCCATTCTCCTCTATCCATACCTTAACTTCTTTGAAATGATGTTGCTCGACACAAATCTCATCATCTCGAACATCATCTCAAAGAGGGGCAAAATGTATGCATCTAAAAATGGTCACATTATAATAAGTTTGGTAATTAATTAAATACAAGTTATTTAATTAATTCTCCTAGAGTCATCTACATATAAATAAATTTAATTATTTATTTATATTGTTCATTTTCTAATTCTTCTACCTTAATTAAATAAATAATTTTATTTAATTATTTACATCCCCACATTCCTCTTAATTAAATTAAATAATTATGATTATTTATTTTAATTATCATATTATTCTAAGTTTGAATATTTATATTCAAAATGGAATATTCCTCCTCTTCATTTCATAGTTAAATTAAATATTTTAAATATTTAATTTAATGCCTTCTAAATCCATCTTTCACATAATTAAATATTACTTATTTAATTATTCGGCCTTCTAATCTCATCTTCACACATAATTAAATATTGCTTATTTAATTATGCGAGCTTCTAATCTCATCTTCACATATAATTAAGTAAGTTTACTTATTTAATTATGAAAATTCATTTTAGCTCATCCTTCAAAACAGAAACCTTCCTTCGGATCTGAATGAGAAAAATGAAAAAGAGGAAACCTTCTATCTCTCTCTCGACTCTCAAAAAAATCTCTTACCGTTCATCTTGCCAGATTGAATCTCAATCGTTGATCATTGCCAACTAACCTTTTGCCTTCGAAAATCTATAAATCAATCATTTCACAAGCCATTTGCATCGGATCTTCTTCATACATCTGCATTCTGCCAAAATCATTCCTCAATATTTCAATCCATTTCTATCATTCTTCATCATTGCGTTGTTATGCTGCTAAAGTGAACAACCAACATTCCTCCATTATCAACCTTCAAAATATTGCATTCTTAGTATAGTATGCATTTATTTTTAAATCTTATTCTTAGTAGTCCTTTTGTGGAGCTTAGCATACAAATCGGAGAGCTTTGGCAAAAATACTGGAGATAGAGGACAATGGGACGTCTTCAAAGGAGCTGCTGCATTGAGAGTTTTCTTTACTTTGTTTAATTAGTTTTCCTTTGATTTAAAGTTTCATTGGTGTGCTTGAATAGTATTTATTTCATTTTAATACGCATATTTTCAAACACACATTTTTGGCGCCCACCGTTTTTAATGTCTACTTGCAGGTTTTATTGATGTTTTGATGCAGATCTGACAATTTTTGGAAAAAACTGCAAGTTTTACCAATTTCTTCATATCTTCTACAGAGCTGTGAATTTTTCTACAATATTTTTACAGCGTCCTTGGATCATCTCAAGAGGCTACAGTAAAAAAATCAAGGGTTTATCATCGTTTTTGTAGAAGTTATCATAATTTTATTTTTTTTCATAAAATGTATTTTCTCGATGCAAATCAATGAATTTTTTAGAAATTTTTACATTTTTGGAAAGCTCTTTAAATTCTAATGGGGGTCTATGTTTTACAAATTTAATTTAGAGGTCAAATACAATGCGAAAAACTCTGATCTTCATTTTCTGTATGGTTTCCATAAATCTGCGTTTTTGAGAGCAATATAGGGAATTTTACTAACTTCTTTACATTTTTGGAAAGCTCTCAGAAAATTAACAAGGATATCTTGTTTGAGTTTTTATTTTCCAGATCAATGAAATTATCAAATAATAAAATCTAATTCGGCTATGTTAAAAACATGTATCTGAAATCGCAATTTTCTGATGAGTTTGTTTGTTTTTTCTTTGGTTGCATTATAATATTATTTTTTTGATCTTGTAGGTGATCATAAGGAGTTATAGTAGCAGCAATATCACTCACAACAATAATTTGGAAAGCGCAAATAACCGGGTGCACTCGTTTCATCCTTCATCTCTTAATCTTGTTTGTCACACATTTCAATTTGGGGCATAAAATTAATCCTTGTTTGCAAACACATTTGGATTTGGGCTCTTAAAACGAATATTGTTTTCAATCACATATTGAAAATTGGGTCTAAAATTCACCACTGTCTTCAATCACATCTTGATTTGGGATCTAAAAAGAACAAGTGTTTGAACTTTTTTTACACTCATTTCATTTCTAATTTAAGGGAAATTAATCATTGTGAGTGTGAATCAAGTGTGTGTGTGATCACAAACACCTCACTTGGTTTTCTTTTGTCAAACCCTTCATAGGAGGCCTGCTAGGGGATTTCATCACCCCTAGGGACGACCTCAATCGAAGTGTGAATCGAAAGACACGCTTGTTTGGAAGTTAAAATCTTATCACTCTTGGCTAAGCCCCAAAGAACTTTATACCTTTGGGAAGTCAAGGTGAAGGGTGGGTTACCACTTTCTCCCAGCTGTGTGATAGGATTTTTCTTTCAAATCATCCTTAGTCAACCTTGTGTAGATTAGCTTGAGACCTAATTAGCCATACCCACTTGACTAGTCATAGGACTTGTTGATGTGTCTTCTTCAAATGTGTGCTTAATAATCACATTCATAAAAATTCAAAAATTCAAACTTGCTTATGTGTCTTGCGTGTGTGATTCATATGTGTGCATGTGTGATCATTCATTTAAACATTTCCAAATCAAGAGAAACACCAAACACATAAAGACAAATCACTCTACACGTTCTTCCAACACATTCATATCCAATCACTTTCATCCTAATCATACTTTTTAGCCACATCCTATCCATTTCATCCTAATCATTCTTTTTAGCCACATCCTATCCATTTCATACTAATCAATCCAAATCATCCAATCTTTTCATTCCACATCATATCCTAATCATCATCATCTCTTTAATCCAATCAACATCATTTTACACCATGCCAACATTAGAAGACCTAGTATCTAAATTCCAAGACCTCCTCCAATCACTTTATCAAGCACCACAACCCTTAGACGAACAAGATATACATGGGATCCAAGGTGTCATCCAACAATTTCAACTTCACAAAAACCAATCACCTCACCTCCAACACCTCCTAGCTCAAGCCAATCATTTCATTGATACTTGTCAAATTCAACAACCACAACATCATCCCCTATCCATTCATTATCAACCAATTCCATCTCAACCTAATGTGTCATCCCCTTCCACCTCATACCAATCTAATCCATCCACTTCTTTGCATGTCAATGCCACATCAACACATCCACCCTTATCACTGCAAGAACATAGGAGCCCAAGTCCACCTTGGCAGAAAAATCAAGAGCCTTTCAATTCTCATGTTCTATTTGACAAGGGGAACACTAATCTAGTTCATTCACCCTCTAAGTATATCATACCACTATCCAATTAAAAGACTATCCTAAAGCCACCATGTCCTAGTCCTAATCCAATGGTCCCTACACTTTCCAACCCATTAACCCCTTCATTACCCTTACAATCCTCTAATCCACTTGCCAATACATCAACTCCATGGTACAAATTTTCAAAAGTAAACCCATGGAATTGCCTAAATCCACCCCTACACCTCGAAAGGATGTGATCCAAGGACTACAAACAAGGAATCAATTTTTACCATTTCATTCAACACATATACTTGAACATACAAAAGAGTCCTCAAATGCCATGCCAAGTCCTTCAAGTCAACCATGTCATCCACAATCCCTTGAGCCAATTATAGAGTCTCCCCTCGGAAGTCCAAGTCACCCTCTATCATGCTCCTATGTTCTTGACAATCAAGAACATGACAAGTCTCCCCATGAGTCATCCCCTTCCACCTCCATTCAAATAATTCATGAGGTATGTCAAGATCACAATCCTACACATGCCGAAACATTACTCCCTCATCCACATAAAGATCAACACCCTCCCCATGATCCCATTCATAACATACCTAATATTGTTCATGATCAATCTTCCATCTTTGATCAAGACCCTTTTATGATCAAGAAGACCATGATGATCCTCTTAGCCAACTTTATGCATTCCATGGTCAAGAGCTTTCCACCTCACCCATCCATGATGCACAAACATCCACTTCCCTTGATGAGACATATGCCTCCCAAGCACACATAGAAGATCAAACAAATACATTGGATCTAAGTGAACACAATGCTAATAAAGATCCTAATGATCCTCCATCATATCCTATTGGTTTTTCTACCCTCATTCATGAATGTTCCTCCTTTTAACAACAAGAATTACCTTCTCCATCCAATAAGGAACTCGTGTCTAGTGTTTCACTTACACCTAGTCCCATTGTCCATTGCACACTCCAAAACATGAACCACCAAAGTAAAGGTCTAGACCTTCATGAACAAGATATTTTGGAGCCCATCCATGTCAAAGTCCCTCCACTCTCTTATGACCTTGGACCTACACCCCAAGGACAACAACCTAAATATGTTGGTATTTCCTCCATGCATTCTAAGTCCTCCTTTCATCATAAAGCCTATCATATCCCTAAAACATATGTTGACATTCCACCTCCATCATCCTACAAATGTCAAAAGCATGCAACCATACACCTTCCACCATCAAATCTACCACCATTACTTCCAACTCCTAATATCCCTCCATCAACTTTACCTCCACTTCTCCCAACACCTAATATCCCTACCATCCAATCCTTTTATCCCTCCATCCATAAATACCCTAACATTCCTAATCATGACCAACAAATGCACACATTGTATAAACATGAAGCTTCCACCCATTCCACCAAACCCATGGGATTCAAAAGCAATAATTTCAATGCCTCTACCCATAAAATAAAAAATTCTAAGGGTTTTCATGCCTTAGGACATCAATACAAAAATTCAAAGCAAAATACATCTAAAAAGCTATATAAGCCCATACCTCCACAAGTAAAGGCCAAAACTAAATTGGTTTGGGTACCTAAGAAAAATGAAAGCAAGTCAAACGAGTCATCTACATCACAAAAATCCCAACCATCCACTCCCATCCTACATTCTCATTCCATTCAAAAGTCTCAAATTCCTAAAACCCACAAGCAAACTAAAAATCATAAAAATACTAAGTCTATGTGGGTACCAAAAGCACTTCACCCTCCACCTCCTAAGCAAACATCTCCATTGCTTCCTACACCTCATCCACATCACAAGCTTCAACGTTTATCACAATGTGTGCAACCATTGGTCATGGTTCCCTTCCATTTCACAACAATCCCACATACCTCCATCTCCCCACCCTTCACTCATTATCCTACATATCTCCCCCATCATCTTCCTATGGTCCATGCTTTTGGCTAAACCTCCCCATTCATCTTTTTCATAAGTCCCATATAATACATATCATCTTCCCTACATAATCTGCATCATAATCCATTATTGTCCTCCATCATTCACATCATAATCCATCATCTACTTACTCCATCTCCCTTTCATGTCATCCCTTACCAACATCTATGAGCATAATGACATTTGACATGGTCCATGCAAGGACATCTATCTAGTGGGACTATCACATTTCATGGAACTAGACACTTGAGTCCCTCCTATCCATATTCCCTCCTATCCAAAAGTCAAAAATTTAAAAAGTCAAAAAAATCAAAAAATCAAAAAATAAAAGTAAAGAGAAATACCTTCGTCCAATGGTGAAAACCTAGTAAACAGGCGCCCTGGATAAGTACCATGATGAAAACCTAGCAAATAGGTGTCATGTGTAGGTTGATCTTCTATGTCACTTACACTTGGGGGCACAATGTCTTATCTATCCAACCTATCATTTTCATGTCATATCATTTCCATCCTACCTACCATCTTTAGCCATCATATTGAGTCCATTCATACATACTTATCAGATTGAGTCCACTTATCCACCATTCTCCTTTTGATCTTGATGAAGATATAGAGGCAAAATGTTGAAACATGTTTTAGGTATCTCTTGACATACCTCATCCAATCTAAACCAATCATATCATTATCCTATTGTCATAAGCTTTGTCATGAAAAATCCTAAGTCTTGTACCTAGAATGGGGCATGTTATTCCTATGCGACATAGTCTTTGGAAATCACATCCTTGCTCTCTTATGCTGCATACATCCATTCCATTCACTATGACCTATCCATTCCATCCATCCATCTATCATGAGCCTTTTATCCCTTATCCCATCACCCACCCTTTCATCCATCAATCCCATTTATCTCCTTGCACCTAGACTTGGTTTTCCCCTTGTCATTGGTATCTAGCACAAAGGCTACTCAAATTTTCATCCTTGACACCTCCAAACATTTCAAAAATCAAAAAATCAAAAATAAAATACAAAAGTCCAAAAAATCAAAACATGTCAAAATCCAAAAACAATCAAAATATTTCCAAAAATCCAAAATCAAAAAAAAAATTAAAAAGTTTCAAAATCCAAAAAATCAAAAGTTTCAAAAGTCCAAAAAATCAAAACATTTCAAAAGTCTAAAAAATCAAAACATTTCAAAAAAAAAAAAAAATCAGAAAATCAGTCCATATTTCAAAATACAAAATCAGATAAACAAAATCCAAGCAATAAAATCAAACCACATCACTTCTTCTCATCAATCTAATCATTATCATCAAAATCATTCCAATCCAATCATTCAACCATTCAACGAAATCAATCATCTTCATCAAAACCATTTCATCCAATCAACTCAATTAAATGAATCCAAGCAATAATCCAAATACAAGTCAATCCTTAATCCATACCAATCAAGTCAATGAATTTTGTCAAATTATCCAATCACATCCTTTGGTCTTGATCCTAATCTTGTCGTAAACCAAATCAAAGTCAATCAATCAATTATCATCATCCTTGTGTTGCTCTAGGGACATGCCGCTCCCCACAATGACAACACTATCAACATCATCAATCAATCAATCAATCAACGGTTTACAGCTTGATAGGGGCAATTCCTTGTTTGTTTTTGTATCATTTGTGCATGCTTGCTTGCTTGCTTGTGTGTGTTATCATTTTATATTGCATTTGTATCAAATCTGTATCATTCCAACTAATATTCATATCTTGTGTATGTTGGCATAGCTTTTTGCACTATCCTTTGCATCTAAGGTCATATCATACCTTTTGTGCATTAGGACTTTAATGCTCTAAGTCTATTTCCTCATACGTCTGGACAAGGTTGTATTAGGCTGGGGCACGAGACACATCGTCACCTTGGTCCTTATATCTTGGTGCATAACATCTAGTGCTATATCAAACATCATGGTTGCTCACTTTCATTGCAGCATAACGTATCATTCCTCTCCTTCATCCACTTCCTATCTTACATCTTCCATCTTGTCTATCCTTATCATTTCATTTCAAGAGCCTACCCGTGTTTGTTCAACCCGCCTATCCTCTCGAGGGGGCATCATCATTCCATCATCATCCTATCTTTATATCATTATCCATTCTCCTCTATCCATACCTTAACTTTTTTGAAATGATGTTGCTCGACACAAATCTCATCATCTCGAACATCATCTCAAAGAGGGGCAAAATGTATGCATCTAAAAACGGTCACATTATAATAAGTCTGGTAATTAATTAAATACAAGTTATTTAATTAATTCTCCTAGAGTCATCTACATATAAATAAATTTAATTATTTATTTATATTGTTCATTTTCTAATTCTTCTACCTTAATTAAATAAATAATTTTATTTAATTATTTACATCCCCACATTCCTCTTAATTAAATTAAATAATTATGATTATTTATTTTAATTATCATATTATTCTAAGTTTGAATATTTATATTCAAAATGGAATATTCCTCCTCTTCATCTCATAGTTAAATTAAATATTTTAAATATTTAATTTAATGCCTTCTAAATCCATCTCTCTCACATAATTAAATATTACTTATTTAATTATGCGGCCTTCTAATCTCATCTTCACACATAGTTAAATATTGCTTATTTAATTATGCGAGCTTCTAATCTCATCTTCACATATAATTAAGTAAGTTTACTTATTTAATTATGAAAATTCATTTTAGCTCATCCTTCAAAACAGAAACCTTCCTTCGGATCTGAATGAAAAAAATGAAAAAGAGGAAACCTTCTATCTCTCTCTCGACTCTCAAAAAAATCTCTTACCGTTCATCATGCCAGATTGAATCTCAATCGTTGATTATTGCCAACTAACCTTTTGCCTTCGAAAATCTATAAATCAATCCTTTCACAAGCCATTTGCATCGGATCTTCTTCATACATCTGCATTCTGCCAAAATCATTCCTCAATCTTTCAATCTATCTCTATCATTCTTCATCATTACGTCGTTATGCTATTGAAGTGAACAACCAACATTCCTCCATTATCAACCTTCAAAATATTGCATTCTTAGTATAGTATGCATTTATTTTTAAATCTCGTTCTTTAGTAGTCCTTTTGTGGAGCTTAGCATACAAATCGGAGAGCTTTGGAAAAAATACTGGAGATAGAGGACAATGGGATGTCTTCAAAGGAGCTACTGCATTGAGAGTTTGCTTTACTTTGTTTAATCAGTTTTCCTTTGTTTTAAAGTTTCATTGGTGTGCTTGAATAGTATTTATTTCATTTTAATATGGATATTTTCAGTCACACAAGAGAAACTTGCTTCCTCACACTAAAGTAGCCATGAACATCAAAGAGAAGGTTCAGATGTACTCACTTTAGCAAGATGAAATACAACAAACAAGAGGGATGATCAAGTCCCCAAGATGAAGATCCCATGACAAAATAAACATAAGGACAAAGGAACACACAAGTGTTCAGAAAAATTGAGTGAAGCTTCGATCATCAATCTAACTAGTTGTGAAAAGAGATCGAGGATGATTTTTTTAAAATTAAAAGAATGTGTACTCACTCTGGGGACATGGAACTAGTTGTCCACAGGGTGAGAAATTCCAAGAAGTAAGATACATACGCTAGTTGGTATGTACTCACAAACATGCAAAAAGGTGGCTATGGGGAAAAGTCATGCCGCTAGTTGGGCTTCCCGCTCAACCATGGCAAAGCTATACCCGTTCAATAACTTTAACAAGGCACCACAAAGCCAAAGAAAATGCAAGTGTTGGTTTAAGTTTTTATAAAGTAAGAAAAATGGGATGCCACCATAGGGAAGCAAGTTGTGTTATGCAAGGTGGCCAAAAAAAAAAGATATCTCCATAGGCATGGAAGTTGTGTTATGCAAGGTGGCCGAATGAGAATGTAGTATGTAAAATATCACATGGTGTAAAAATGTTCAAAGGAGTCTCATTCAGTTTATGCAAGTTTATTCACTTAGGGAACATTGTGTCTAATGTCTCCAAAAGAGGACCAATCAAAGAATAGTATATTCGCAACTTAGGGGATGCAGTGCATCACATCAAACCACTAAGAGGAATGCAATATGCTGAGAAAGATCACACTTATGAAGGACATCACAGCCAATGTCATCCACAAAGTGACAAACTCATCACATAAACAACAAGGCTTCACTAAGAATGCAAATGAAATAATGGTAATGTATGCCCCCCACTTTAAAGGAATTATGACACATCGTGTTGTGAGCAATTACTTGAAAGTAGAGAAGAGGGAGAAAGAAAGACATGAGAGCTAGCTCGGAAAGCTTTATGCCAATTCATATGTTTCGAAGTTAAGTTGTGTCATGTCAAGATGGAGGAGAAAAGTAAGGAAAGAAGGGAGTTGCTCCCCAGAAAAGAAAGCACACCAAACACATAAGGGATCTATGGATTTAAGGTTAGTATGTTTGTTGCTGAAATGTTTTTTATGAAAGAGCTTGGAACTGTCATCATTCCCTAAAGCACATAGAATTGGAATAATGACACAAAGAGAGCAAAACCAAAGGAAAAACAAAGTTTGTTTTGAGTCAACATGGAAGAGACATTGTGGTCTCGACACTTCACATCGTCACCAAAAAGAAAGCACAAGCGAAAAGTCAAAAAAAGAAAAGTGAAAAATATTTTGGGTCAACATGAAGGAGACATGTCGGTCTCAATGCCTTTCATCAGCCCCAAAAGGAAAAACACAAGAAAATACAAAGGAAAAAGGAAAAGAAAAAGAAAAAGAAAAAGGGGGTTTTGGGTCAACATGGA
>VDFB02086081.1:354302755-354367988 GCA_007258455.2 Sequoia sempervirens | reverse complement strand
TTCCATTGTCATTCCCTTTGTTATGATCTGACATCGAATTCGTGTATATTTTAAGGTCTTGATTTCCAGCTAGTTGTTCGACATTTATGATCTTGTCATCGATGAGGTCTTGGATCAGATTTTTTAGCCTCATGCAAATGGTTGTTGTGTGCCCCTTGATTTTATGAAAATCGCAAAGGTGATTCTCATTGTACCATGGTGGTTTCACTTGGGGCTCTTGATAATTCTCATACGTGGGGATTTTGATGAGATTCTTGTTTACCAGTTTCTTCATGATGAATTCAATTGATTCCCCAAGGGATGTATACTTTCTGTTGGGGGCATATTTGTCTCACAGAGGTGGTAACCCTTGATTATTTAGATTGTTGACTTGATTATTGGGTGGTTGTTATGATACCGTGTTGGTTTACATGTTGTTTCGATTGTTGTTTTGTAGTTGCTGGTATGATTGGGTGTTTTGTTTCGAAGCATTCATCAACCACACCATCATTAGTGAATTTTTTCTTTCTCACCCATGTGTGAGCTTTCTCATTATAGCTAGTGGAGGGACAGTTGTCTTGATGTTCTAGATATGTGGGTTTCCCCCCTTGTGCAATAAGAGCTCATTTGATGTTGAGCGCCTTAGGGATCAAATTGTCATATGTGATGATACATTGCATCTTAAGATGGAATTCCAAGGTTTTCTCAAGATTGGAAATGATGGTGCAAACTTGTTCCTCTAGCATGGCCCACTTACTCCTGTTGGCCTTAGATCGCCATCTTTGTAAGAAGGGAAAGATTCCCCCTTAGCTTGTTTAAGAGTAGATAGTTCCTCTAGACTAATATCCATTTCAATGTTGAATGTGTATTTTTTTAGGAATGTGTTTATAACCTCTTGGAACTTTTTGATGCTAGGAGGAAGGTGAGAGAACCACTCCATAGCAGAACCAACCAAGCTTCTAGGGAATAGCCACATTAGATAGTTATTGTCATATGCGACCTCCATGCAATGTACTTAGAATTCCCTGATGTGATCCTTAGGGTTTCTCATCCCATGATATTTGTTGAATTTAGGGATTTCATACCCCTCTGGGAATGGTACCATTGTAAGGGTCTTATCGAATGGATAGGAGCACAAGTTGCTTGGTGTTTATATTGTTCTCCCTGATTGGAGATTGAGCACTTGCTGTGAGAGCAATTTGATTTGTCTTGTCACATCATCTTGCATATCAGGCGGTGGAGTGAATATGTTTTGAAGTGGTCAAGGTGTTTCAGTGATGGGCGGGGTGTTGGATGTGTTTGTGGGAGTTTGTTGCAAGCTCTACTACGTGATCAAGGCTTGTTGATATGCTTGCATTTGTTGTTGCGCCAAAAGTGCTTGTTGTTGGTCTTGTTGTTGTTCTTCCAACAACACTTGGCATTGGTCTTGTTGTTGTTGTGCCAATAATGCTTGTTGTTGGGCTAGTAATTGGGTGGCTTCTTGTTGTGATTGGTACTATTGCAGGGCTTGATGATATGCTTGCTATTGAGCTACTTGTAGTTGTGCCTGGTATTGAGCTTGTGCTTGCATATGTTGAGCTTGATTTTGGGCTTGAGCTTGAGCTTGTGCTTGTTGGGCTACCTGTGTAGCCTGGGCAGCCTGCACAACTTGTGCGGCCTATGTGGCTTGAGCAGCTTGATCTCCTTGCATAGCTTGGGTGGCTTACTATTGTTGCAACAAAGATTGAGCTTGGGCAGCCTATTTTGCTTGGTGTGGTTGTTATGTAGCTAATTTCACTTGCACTTGTTGAGCAGCTAGTTGTGCATCTTGTTGGTTTTGAATTTTTTGAAGTTCCTTTTGATAGGCAGCTCGTTGAGCTACTTGCAACATGATGTTATATTGGTTGGCCACATTTGATCTTGGTGGTAGTGGTGGTGGTGGATTCTGAATGGTGTTTGTTGTTGTGATGAGAGGTACCATTGTATTGATTATAGGGATTTGTGTAATGGATGGTGTGACTGATATGCTTGGTCCTTGGGAGACCATGTTTTGAGATATTTGTGGGGTGGTAGATGATGTGTTGATTGCTTGTGTCGCTTGGATGGTTGCCACCTGTTGTTGCGATATCAATGGAAAGATGCGAGGATTCAGTATGATGTTTTGATTTATGATTGGAGGGTTTTTTTGGCTCTGTTGATTGATGGTTGGTAAAGGGGGAAGGCCTAAACCGAGGGGTGGTGTGGATGTTAATGGAAAAGGTGGAAGTGGTGGAAAAATGGGTGGTGTATTCCCTTGAGGAAATGTTGATGATGAGGGGTGAAAGATGCCCCCTTGTCCAAATAATCCACCTTCTCCTTTTGAGGTCATAGGGAGAGAGGTTTGTTTGTTGAGAGGGTATGCCAATGTTGTGTGAAAAGAGGATGGATTGGTGGGATCATGAAATGTGAGAGAAACATATGGGTGTAGTAGATTCAATCGGATGGATTGATCGAAGATGGTATTCGCATCCAAATATTGGTTGTTCACAAGGGGATGTGTTTGAAGTGCATGAAGCAATGAGCTTCCCTTGTTGAAAATTGGTTGAGTTGGAGAAATGGATGATGTCATTTTGGGGATGGATTGTGTGATACTTTGGAATGAAGATGGTCTGAATGAAACCAGTGGCATAATCTCAAGAGATTTCTGCACAAGAGTGCTCAAATCATAGTCAGAATGGAGTTTATCCCCTTCTTTATCCAATTCAAGCATGTATTGGGAGCGATTGAATCTCATCATGGTATTGACAATCCTGTGAGTTTTAGGATTTTGGACCATCTCAATGATTTCATCTTGTGTCATCCCTAAGATATTATTAGTGATGTCTTTAACTTGACCTTCCTCTTGAGGATTTTATGATGATAGGGGAAGATTAGTTAGGGGATTGCTTGATCTAGTGGGTTTCATTTAAGGACTAGCTTGGCTTAAGTCACTCGAAGTTGATGTTTCTTTGTTGGTTTCCATGTTCTTCTTGTGTTACGATCTAGTTTGCACCATAAAATAGGGATCAATTTTCAAGAATGTGTGAGGTGAACCTCTAATTCTTTAGATTGATCTAACTTTAGGCACAAAAGAGAAAATATAGGATGATTAAGGATCAAAGTGTGATGATGAGATAAATGGAAGATTGATGATGTGAATGATTGAACTCTTGAGAAATCTTGAAGGAGATACTAGATTTTGGGATTTTGGATTTTGGATTTGATTTGATTTGATCTTGACTTTGGCTTGATTGGATTTGATTTGGATAGTGAATTCATAAACTCTAAGAGGTTGGATGTTTTCTTATAGTAAAATTGTACACAAGATGATAATTTGACTAAGTGTGTAAAGAAGGATTCATCTAGACACACCTAACCAAACAAGATGATTCTCGTTTGATTTAATTTTGGATTTTGGAACTCATAGACACCAAGATGTTGGATGTTATCAAGGAATCTAGACTTGTGAAACTTGAACTTTCCTTAAGTACCTGCACTTATATACCGGTTGGAAGTCGCTTGGATTTACCATGTTCCCGGTTGGGTCATTCCCCGTGGTGATTAATTTTTCCCAGGCATGCCCTCTAAGGATAAACAAAAGCGAGCAAGCACATCTGTAGTTCAATCAATCTTTGTTGAGAAATTAAGTCAGAACACACGTGATATACTCCACTCACACTCACAATATTTTGTTCAATTTTAATAATCCAAATTGAAGTGTGGAGGAAATCACTTATACAACTTAATATCACAAAAAGCCTTTTGATTCTCAAGATCATCATGAGGCACGAGACAAGTGCATACGTCTTTTAGATGATATTACTTTGGATAAGAGATTACGAAGCATAAAGGCACACGTTGATTTTAATCCTTCAAAGCAAGAATTGGATTCTTTTTAAGCACCAAAAGGAGATGTGAAATTTTCTTGTTCAATTGTTAAGTCCATAAAAAAATCTAGTAAGTTTCCTAAGGTTCTTTTTAGCCCCTTTGTTTTGTTCTTTTTAAACCCAAATTGAAATCTATTGAGTCCTAAAAACTTGAAGCAACAAAATCCTTAGATTTGGAATTATAATTGTTTCCAAAAAAGTGTTTAAAAACACTTGATACAATAGAGAAATGATGTCATAATAAAAATTCTTCCTTGCTCCTTCCTTTCCTCCACCTACAAAAACTGGTTAATCCAAGGAATACAAAGACAACAAATAGGTTAACAATCCAAAATAATCAAAGATAAAAAGCACATGTAAAAATAACTTCAAATTTAACCTTCTACCCCACCCTAGTGGTGCAAACCACATATGATTCACAGTTTAGAGGAGTCAACGACACTGTATGGCTCCACTGGGACTAATAGTGACAGACTATGCAAAATCGAGTGACCACGATTGCAACATTATTTTGACCAATGGAGGAGTTTGGAGTTTGGATGGCTAGTCAACAAGAAAATGGTCGAGCATCGCAGTTTGAAATTTAAATTTCTTGGTGGGAATGGCTCAACATCATGGTTTGGGATTTGTCAACATCTCTATATGGTGCCACTAGACTGCTAGCAAACAATTTCTCTGCTAGCGGTGTTGTTTTCCTGTAGATACAAAACTTAACAAAAAACAATGGAATTTCTCAAAAAAAATGTGTTAATTTCTTCAAATGTGCCCTCCTTCTAGTGCCAAAATGTGAAATCCTAGACCTGTACAAACACAAATAATGAACACACAATTAGTTACATATGAATTTTAAATCAACATTCCCCATGAAATCCATTTGAAATGCACAAAACAAGGAATAGAATAAAGAACACAAATCAAAACTTTTAAATCCTATTTAATGCAAGCAAACTCTCAATCCCATGGGGGAACTGGTGCCATTTTGATGTGGAAAATGGCCCTTTCCCAATCTCTTGTAAGCTTGAATGATGACTTGAAGAGCATTTGATGCTCCTTGGTGAAATTCCTGCATAACCTAGCTATAAAACTTGAAAACTTGATGAAAATGGATGAAAAATGGATGAGCAAATCTAAAATCTCAAGATAATGTCTTTGCATAAAGTTGTGGATACAAAATCCAAATGAGAGCCTCTTATTTTTAGATGAGAAATATGGAGGATGAGGAAAAATGGATGAATGTGGGACAAAAGACCAACCAATAACATATAATGCGACTTGTCAACACGCTAATGGACAAAGGTTGAGCACATTTTGATTAAAGTGTACATAAATTCTTTTAGGTGGAGTTTCAAAATTGATGAAATGACATGTTAGAGGGAGAAAGAAATGAATTAAATGCCACTTGGCTCAAGGCAAAAGGACATGTAAGAAACTTAAATGGTTTGTTGGATGTACAAACCTTTTGGAGGGATATTTCAAACTTGGAGTATATTCCCTTTTTGATGCCATGTTGAGAGAAAATAGGAGATTTAATAAATCAATTAAAATGATTTACTTGTGCAAGTTGCAAAAGCTAGAGGATTTGATGGATTGAGATTAGGATTAATTAGGATTTAATTAATTTAAAGGGAGATTTGTTGATGTGACAATTTGATTTAGATTTTTGGATTGATTTAAATCAAAGTTCAGAGGAATATGAATTTAGATTTAATTAAATAAATATTTAATTTATTTAAATAAAGAGGAAAATGTTAGATTAAGTCAAATAAAGATTAATTTATTTAATTTAATAGAATGAATTTAGAGATTAATTAAATAAAAATGATTTATTTAATTATAGAGAAGAATATGATGATTTAATCAAATAAAGTTAACTATTTAATTAAAAAAGGACATTGGCATTAATTAAACAAAAGGATTTATTTAATTAATAGGAGGGTATAAATTTGATTTATTTAATTAAGAGATGAAATGTGATGTATTTAATCAAATATAAATTATTTGATTAAATGGTTAGCAAAGGAGATGATTCAGGCTGAAGCAGTGTTAGTAAAATTAGGATCAGGTGTATAAGATCAATTGTTACATTTTCCATGTCTAGACATATATATTACTAAATCATTAAAAGAAAATCTCATCATAATGCATATTCATTTGTTTGATTCATCCATTGAACATATCAAAGAAATAATCTTACATTAAAAACAATTTTACTCATAAAAGTAAAAGTAATCTAGTAACTTAGAAACAGGGTGTAACAACACTGAAGTGAGTTTAAAAAATAACTAGCTCAAACCCATTACTTGATAGGATTCTTGGTAGCTAAAAAAACCAAGGATCTCCATCCATAAATATTATAGTTCATTGTGATAATAATATATGGTAAAGAGTATATTGACTAGGGCATCGTAGCTAGCAACAACTATCACAACCAATTAGTATAATTTATTATTAAATCAAATAACTTCTTTATGAATTCTACCTATTTTATTCAACACATAGAAGTGCATTCCTTCATTTATTGGAATGAGTAAAATTCACGTGTGTTGGATGAGGCAATATTTTGTCTATATGAGAATAACTTATTGTTCCAAGTCAAAAGGGATAAAAATCATTGAAAAGGTAAATGATCCTTTCATCATCATCATCATTGCTAGGGTGTTGGAAAATAATATTAAGAAGTTTATTTGTATCAATATAATGGTTTCTATTCCTTTTTAGGGAAATTATATATTTTATCCATTTATCTACCTTCTCACATATTAGATTTGAAGGATTTAAATTGGTCCCTAATATTGACTTCTAAGGTATTTCAATGATTGTTATTAGTAGATCTATGCCAATTTCTAGTTGAAGTTCAAAGATGCATATTTTTACAAGAATAAAATATATATTCAATTCCCATTAGAAGTTGGAAAATACACTCTCTCATTGTATATGTAAATCACAAAAAAATATAGAGATAAAATTGGTTACAATGGTACTTCATCCCTCTAAATGGATAATATAAACTGATCTTAGGGTGTTTAAAAAACTAGAGAGGTTGATATTCACACACAATCTAAGGCTAGATAATGCAATATCATTCAATAAAGATAAATAAAAATACCTAGAAAAGACATTAAAAAAACATAAACCTATTGTTAAACCCTACATATATTTTTTAATTTATTTTGATAAAACCTATGTTGCAAGGTGTGCACCCTTGGTCAACTTGTGTTTTGTAGTGTAGTGCTTGGGTTTGTGACATGGCTTAACTGCCTCCCATGGATTCATTAACTCTAGAAATTGTATCAGGTATTAACAAGTTGATCTTTTGGTGCAACGACAACCGTTTGTGCAATAATTGGTATCAGAGCCAAGGTCACGGGTTTTTGAATCCCTCGCTTGCAATAGGGCGAAATGTGGCAAGGTGTGCACCCTTGGTATCCTTGTGCTATACAACACAACACTTGGGTTTGTGACATGGCTTAACTGCCTCCTATGGATTCATTAACTCTAGCGGTTGTATCGAGCATTAACAGGTTGATCTTTTGGTGCAACAACAACCATTTGTTCAACCTAAACCTAAGACTTCTAAATTAAAATAATTATCTTATTTCTTTCCGTTTGGAAGCCAAAATCATGATTTGATACTACCACTTGTAATAAAAAGACTTGCACGAGAAGAATATAATAGGGAATGTACTAAAAATTTACTTGATAATTATTAAGATTAATAGGTGACTTAGAAGGAAAAAAACTCTAAAATTCTTCAATAAGAATACAATCAACAATGTGATGATCATAAACTAACCACTAACTCTTATGTATACCATACTTATGGGTTGGATGCCACCAAGATAAAATGAAGTACTTGTATAAGACTAATTAAATGATTATATATCTTAATTAAAGGTTATGATAGAAATAGGTGGACTACACAAATCCCAATATAATCAATAAGTTAATGGTGTAGCATAATGTTAATGGTGTATAAAACTAGTAACAAATGTACATAAAAAAATATTTTAGTCTATTGAATGCCTCTAGTTCTCAATGCCTCATAAATATCTATAGGACATATTCAAGCTCCTTGGGGTCAAATCCAAGTGTCTATGATAGATCTACTCTACAAAAACAGTCCATAGTTCTAGCATTATCTACTTCTAGTAGAATGTACATTTTTGAAATATACTTCATCTTTTTTTTTCTTTATAAATGTTCATAAGCATTTTGGTATTTGAAAATTATTTTGGTGAAGTTTTCAAATTGTTAGGGTCAAGTTCTCTTATGTCTCTTATGTCAACCCCCTTTTAGCATAGGCTTTACAACTTTGAGCAAATGATTGTAAATAATATGCAGGATTACGACTATAATGGACACTATAATTTTTTTCAAGTTCCAAATAAAAATGTTCTTAAATTAAATGCTCCTTATTCTTTTGACTTTCTCCTTATTATCAATTATTATTCCATTTATAAAATAATTGGAGAAATGAACACCTTTAAATACAAAGACATAACAATTAGTTACACAAACATGTACTAAGTCAACTCATAATAGCTAGTGAATAGGTGTAGGAAGATTAAGGTTTGAATTTTGCATCACTCAAGACTAATCCTAGAAAATAAAGTATTGGCTTTGAGATAGGAATCAAATGTGTGGATATGGGTGCAAATGTAAGGACAATAGATGAATAATAATGACATATATGAGAGTATATGTAAATACAGATGGAATAGGATCAAATGTATAGAAATGAGTAAAAATAAATACGAAACAAATAAAGAAAGATATACGACTATAAGGGAATTATAAAATAAGAATATACCAAATATTATTATATAACCATATTGAATCATCCCACCAAATATGAGGATAACACTTAAGAGGAATTGACAAATTTCATCGTTACACTATTATAATCATATCATGTAAAAATGTTAGCAAAATATTTAAAATTGTACTCTTCAAATTTATGTTCAACATAGTTTTTTCTTAATGAATAAGTGTCTATATTATCTTTTAAAAAATAGTGTTATACAGATTCACAAAAAAAATTGGGTGGAAATAGACAAACCCCTAAAGACCATATGGGGCAGTATCTCATAGCATAAAAACATAAATAAAGTCACTAGGTAGTGAGGGCAATATTATTTGAGGGAGGAGGAGGATCCTAATCATCTAGTTTACCATATACAATAGTAAGGTTCAGGTATCCATGGGAGAGTCCCACCCATTAGTAGAGCAAGTAGACAAAACAGTAAGAGCCAACCATGAGAGTTTCCTAGAATCAAACCAGTTGGAAGCACTTCTGGAAAGCCTTCTAAAAGTTCCTCTTGGAGGTGACAAAGAGGTGAAGCGTCAAAGAGAAGACCATGACTATCATCCCTAACCATGACCCCTTCTTATAGCCGAGAAGTGAGTATGACATCTAGCTTGAGTAGGGAGACTACATCAACAATGATACCAATGAGAAGGTGAGTGATCCCAAGAGGAAGAGGGAGATGGATGAACTCTAGCAATCACTTAAGGGGCATTACCCTAGTGGTCAAAGAACAAATGGACCACCTCAAGTGAAAACTTCTTAACTTCCACCCGAAGTTACAAGAATATCAATTCTCCTTTATTCCACATTCTAGAAGCATTGAGGACCCTTCTACGTGTGAAATAAATTGTTTGATTTTCCTTTCAACAACACATAAAATTGAACTCTATTCATCACAAGTCTCTCTTAAATAAGTCTGCAAAATCCGTTAAATTGAACTTATTCCCAAAATACTTTAATATTGTGGAGTTTGAGTTTTTCTTTTATTCATTATTTATAAACTTTAGACCCATATCTTAGCACAATTTGGTAGAATTCTATTTTCTTGTCACATGGTTGACCTTATTCACATAGCTCACATTCATACTTTTAATGAGAGAATGGATAAAATAAATACTTTTTATGAGAGTATGGATAAAATAATTGTTCAATATTAATTTTCGGTGATATTCTACTATCACAATAGAGATTTTGTTTATTGAAGAGAACCACTAGTCCGTATTTAGCAAAGTCATTCTAGATGATGTCAAATGTGTAGTCTGATGTCTGCATAGACAATATGACTTTATTATTATTTTTATTGGAAGAAGCAGAATTTTTTTTAACAGTTACAAAATATGGTTGTAACAACAGCAGCAACCAAAAAACAAATACAAGACTACATCAATAATAGCAAAACAGTCATAAAACGACATCAAACTATGCTACTTCCAAACAACTCTGCTAAGGACGCACAATAGAACAACTCAGTTTGAAAAGAATAAAAGACAACTATGCTAAAGACACACAATAGAACAACTATCTTGCTGATATTAGTAGTTACACAACAAAGCTGTAATAACATCAATTCTGCTTTATTCCACATTCTAGAAGCACTGAGGACCCCTCTACATGCAAAATAAATTGTTTGATTTTTCTTTCAACAACACATAAAATTCAACTCTATTCATCGCATGTCTCTCTCAACTTAAAATTAATCTTTGCAAAATCTAACGTTAAAGTGAACTTAGAGTTTTTCTTTTATTCACTGTTTATAAACTTCTGACCCATATATTAGCACGATTTGGTACAAATTTACTTTCTTGTTACATGGTTGGCCTTATTCACAGAGCTCACGTTCATACTTTTTATGAAAGAATGTACAAAATAAATACTTTTTATGAGAGTATGGATAAAATAATTGTTCAATGTTAATTTTCGGTGATATTCTACGATCACATCAGAGATTTTGTTTACTGAAGAGAACCACTAGTCCGTATTTAGCAAAGTCACTCTAGATGATGCAAATGTGCAGACTGATGTTCGCATAGATAGTACGATTTCATTATTTTTTTATTGGAAGAAGCAGAATTTATTTTAACAGTTACAAAATATGATTGTAACAACGGCAACAACAAAACAAAAAACAAAAAGACAAATAAAAGACTGCATCAATAATAGTAAAACAGTTGTAGAATGACACCAAACAACACTACTTCCAAACAACTCTGCTAAAGACGCACAATAGAACAACTCTACTTCAAAACAGTAGCAAACAACTCTGCTAAGGACGCACAATAGAACAACTCTATTTCAAAACAGTAGCAAACAACTGCGCTTAAGGACGCACAATAGAACAACTCTATTTCAATACAGTACAAAGCATAACTTTAATAACAGCAGAATTCGGTTTCATTATGCCTTCCCTTGTTTATCGTTTGTGTTCACGTGATTATGCTTTTATTTATACGTACAAGTGCGAGAGAGGAATGGAAAATATAACTCAGAGTGATCTGGATTTTGATTTTGCTTTTGTTTTAAAGCAGGAGTGATGCGACGTAATTCTCCAATATGTTTTCGTCGACTTGGCTTTGTTTCAGAGCTCACATGGAAGTAGTTAATGATGAAAATGAAGGGACCCACTCTGAGAAAATGCCAAGAGATCATCAGCGATGGGAGAAATCCGTTCAAAAATAGAGATTATTGCCAGTTACAAATATATTTTAACAGTCAAATGTGTAAATTGTAAACATTGCCAGTTATGTTTTTGTACGAGTTTTCAATTTCAGACTTTGCGTTACTGTGAGTGAGTACCACAACTAGTTATCGGATTTTAGCAACTCTTTAACAAAAAAAAATCCCAAAATTAAGATATTTAAGATTTTATCACATAATCAGATTAAATTTGATATTCAGATTTTATCACAATCATTCACCGTCTTTATTTGATTATGCCCTTGTTTATCAATGTGCTTTTGCTTTGGGTTGGATTAAGAATATACAAAATGAATCGTGGAGCACTAGGGGAGAGGAGCCCATAGTTCTCCTCGAATGGAGTGGGCTAATTTCAGGTGTCCACGTGGATAAAAAAATATTAAGAAAATGCTTGTCACGTCGTAAGTTTAATGAAAGATTCAAAAATTTCATTTCGTCAACATGGATGTAATTTGTCACGTGTATATGTTTGATTCACGGAACAAGTAAAATAGTTGCTCCTTTAGATGGCTGACCGATCATAGGTTTGGACCTCTCAGTCATTGCATGGCGTAACACTATTATGTGTATGTCATGTCGTGTGGCGCACTGGTAGATCGTCACCCACATTGTCCATTTTATCACATTAATGGTGTGTCATTTGCTCTTTCCCTCTCAACTAGCCACATTAACTATGCATTCCTTCTCATTTACTCATTTTCATGGTGCCAACTTTCAAAGTATTTGAGTGTTAAATGCTTCACAACCTCACTTATCTCACTCACCCACACCCCATTGCCTACATGTAACTTCTCGAGTGTTTATTTCAATAGGCACCAATACGTGTTGGTTCCACTCTGTGTTCATTTCAATAGGAATTGATACAGCTCGGTTGTGCACAATATTCAACACCTTTGCTTGATGATGCTGGGTTGTT
This sequence comes from Sequoia sempervirens, assembly GCA_007258455.2. Taxonomy (NCBI): domain Eukaryota; kingdom Viridiplantae; phylum Streptophyta; class Pinopsida; order Cupressales; family Cupressaceae; genus Sequoia; species Sequoia sempervirens. The sequence continues at coordinate 354,355,708 of VDFB02086081.1, read as the reverse complement.
GCTATTTCCTCTACAAAGTGATGGTAAGTGCTAAGCTAAATGGGTTTCTTTGCTTCCTTGTTGACAACTTTACTATGTATTTTTCCTCTTCTTGTTTGGCCTTATCAAATGCTTCTTTTTCTAATGTTTTTTTACAAGAATTACATATTTGAATGGACATCCTATCATTGTGTGCTAATCAAGGTCATCGTCAAGTGGTTTTTGACCAAAGTGAGGATTTATTTCCTCACTATGACAATGATCCATAGGACCATATGTTGTGGGTGCTTCTTTCATTTATTGTTTTGTAGTTGTTTGTTCACCTCTACTCTGTATTCCATAACTTGAAATTTTTGTTGTTTTTTGGGTGCATCTTTAATTATCATTGGTATGGATTCTCTAGTTTACAAGTTTCTTCAATGTTGTGCACCTTGAAGTTAAATGCGTGAGGGTTTTTGTTTCTTTAACTCTGTGCAAAAAGGAATCACAAGTGTTTTCAAAAGTGTTTATGAACAATGCCAAATTTTATGTTTATAGACACATTAAATATTAATGGGAATTATAATCTTCTATTGGGGCATTGCTATGACTTACCGGTTAAGTTATTAATTTAATTTTACAATTTTTTGAATTTTTAGTGCAAATGGGATTTCAAAAGTTTATTGTTTGCAAATAGGGTTATTGTTAGGGTTTATGTTCTCTTCATTTGTTTGATTGATTTTTAGGGTAAATATAACTACATTTCATTTCTAGGAATAACAGTTTTGTTTACTACAAGGTTATGCTTTTTCAATAGTTTGATTCTTGGGGTTAAAAAACTGTTACAGTTTTCAAGCATTTATAGTTAATTCATCTTTCTGCTATTTAATAACCTATTAGGCCATCTATGTGCAAATTGATAACCCGACTCATAGACTACGATTTGTTTTCAATTAATATGGCTTACATATATGCAAGTTCATTTAACATACTTACATTTTTAAGAGGTGTTGGCATTAAATAGATTGTTGATATAAATGTTGTGATAGTTGCATGTATGAATCAAAATCATAAGATTCTTCTTTACTTTGGGTCAAACTATTTCATCAAGTTTAAAATCATGATTGTGGATAAAACCTGTGCCACCAAGCTTGACCTTTACTATGTTTTAACATTTTTTTGTTGTGACCTCCACAATGCACCCTTTTGTTTAAAATTTTCCTTCATTTCGGTTGTGAAGGTTAAGATATATTGGTTTGTGGGGGCATGTCAATAGTTTTCACATTGTGTCTTGTTTGTAAGCTTTTCAATATTTAGTCGAGATTCATAGTGTGTCTAAAAGTTGAAAAACTTATGTCTCAAGTCATAAATTCTAGGTATTCAAGTTCCTAAACGACCTTCAATAAGGTTAGATCTGAAAAAAAGCTAAAAAATGTGATTCAATGGTGTAATATGGCCTTAGGCATCTTTCTAATAGAAGATTGAAATTGCACACATTACAAAATATAGAAATTGTTGTCTATATTTTGAAATATATGCCCTACAAACCCTTCTAATTGTGGATCTTTTTAAAACATTTCTAATTTGTAAGAGTTGCAAACTACAAATTGTACCATAATCATTGCACCCCACATAATCTATAAGAACTAGACTTCATGCTTTTGAATCCATATGTGGATTGCATAAATTTCATGCAAATTTCAAATGCATTTCCAACCGTAAGCCTCAAATAGGTATATATCGAAGACCCATTGGCCTTCTTTGTAACATGTAAAAAATAAATTATTAACTCCAAACCCTATTCCCACATATCTTCATAGGCCCCCAAATTACTCATAAAATTTCTACTCTTTGCAAGAGTTGCAACATACAACTTACAATCTATCTATATAAATCTTCAATCCTCCTACATTATTTTGCAAATAAATAGATACAACTCAAAACCAATGTGTTAATTTTTTTTACCTATAATCCAAACTTGAGACATTGTGATCCTTGAAGGAAAAGTCATATGCATGATTATTGTCAAATTTCTACAAATAGAAATGTATTCACATGAACATACAAAATAGCTCATAATTAGCAATGTTCTAGTGGTGTAAAAATTGTTATATCCAACAACATTTAGTGAATATATATATATATATAAAAGAAAATAAATTTAGAGTTTAAAAAAATCAAAACATAGAAACAATAGAGAAAAATGTGGTATATTATATTTGTAAATGGGCTTGTCATATTTTCAACCATTTTAAATGATTTACATATGTATATAAATAGATTACAATGATAAATTACATTAAAATGTACACGGTCACTTTGACTTGTCTTTTTAACATCTGAAATTTTTTAAAGTATGTTTCAACCTCTAAAGATACCTTTAGTTGATAAAAAAAAATTAAAGTATCTACACATTCTAATTGAAATATAACATGGACTTTGATCTTCGTTTCCTTTTGTAAAATTTATATTCTCTTTATATATCTATATCCTACATTTAATAATAATGAAGCATGTTATTCATTTAAAATAATGTCAAACAATTAAATTTTGTGATATTGTAGAGTCATAAATTGTCAACCTTAACAATTTCACACTAGGTTTAGCTCCCCCTTGTGTGTCTGGACCTAATTATGCTCATAAATTGCCTATTTTATTATTATTTTTTAAAAATTAGAAATAATTAAGAATTAATATTAATTTTTTATTTTAAGACGGTCATAAAATATCCAAAATAGGTCTGCTCTAGGGTGCCACTACCCTTGATCATCTTATTTCGATCCAATTTAAAATATGTTATTGTTAGTATTTTTTATGTTTGTAAATTTAAATTCATTTACAACTTTTCACAGTTAATTTTGTAGGAAACGAAGAACAACATATAAATATAAGTCTTTGAACACCATTTTAAAATAGATTGCAAATTTAATTCTAATTGAGCATCCAAAAAATAGTTCAAGAGAAAAATTAGTAGCATTTTTCATCAGTCAAGAATCATGTTAGAAATGCATCAACTATATTATTAATATTGTTCATGTTTTATGCTCATTTTTTTGGTGAGAACTAACACTTGCAAGACTTCCTATCAACAAGAAAATATTCCTTGTATGAGATGTGCATCATGACTTCAGTACATCAATGAGATCATATTTTAGTGGTAAGTTGTGTAGTACTTGTAATTATCACTTTTTTTTATCCATTTGCATCTTCCTGAATGAGGGTAAGAACTCTTTACATCATCATAGCCATTGTTGAGGTGGAAACACAAAAACGTGGTTTGACTTTGGCAAGCCCCTATACGACACAACCCTTTCTCCCCTCTTTTGTTTACAGGTGATAGATTTGAAGTGGATTTCAATGTAGAAGATTGAAGACCTAATTGCAAGATCAAGCATTCAAGTCTCCTACCTCAACAAACTAGGGAAAGAAGAATTATTTATCAATTGACAAAGTTCTGAAGCTAATTCTAGGAGGGAAGAACCTATAGAGACATGTTCACAAATTCTTAAAATAAAAATTCTCTAGTCTAGGGCACCACTGCCCTTGACCAACCAGTTTCAACTCTAATTTGCATCTCACATTCCTCAGTCTTTGTTCTCTACTTTTTTATCAAAAAAGTTTATGTTGTTCTGTACTTTCTTGAAATCATATGTATCAATTTTTTGTATATCCATAGTTGACCTAGTTTTACATTTATAAAATCAAATCAAATCAACTCAATTCATAGTCAATTCAAATCAACCCCCTAACTAAAGAGGGAAAAAAAACCCTAATATACCATTTTGGCTCTTCCATTAAGGATAGTAGCAAGTGGTCTTGTGTAATCAATTTTGGCTCCTCTTTAATATAATGTGGGGAGAGTGTGATTTAGACATTAGATCCATTTTCTGCACATAACATTTTGGTGAACCTAATGCTTTTCACATTTGTAAAACTTATAAAATTATAAGTCTTTCATTGTGAAATTTGAGTATAATCATAAGTTGTTCTCTTTCTTCAAAAAGTGAATACACATTTTATTTTAAAAACATTGAAAAAAATAGATATGCATATTATTTTTCATGTCAAAAATTCAAAAAGGTTTTATCCTTTAGCATGTTCACGAAAAAATTAATTGGTTACAACATTTTCAATTTTGGAAACTATCATTTAAACATATTGAATCTCTTCAACAATATTAAAATTTTATGCATGTATATGTATATAGGAATGAATTTTCACCCCTTACGCAAATTACCCTTTTACACTTCCTCACCTGAGAAAATAAAATCTAAAGGAGAAAATCCACATCACCTTGCTACCTTCATTCCACTTGGCGACTGTCTTTTGCATTGGTAGAAGAATAACTATTAGGGACACCCACGCAGTGCATAGATGTCCACGCAACGCACTTACGTCCCTGATGGATTCCTGCACCTAAAGCTAGTAGAGGAGTTACACTCCCTATTGGGAATGAGTTGTAACATCCCTCTTTGACCAACTGACCTGAAAATGCCTTATTCTTGCTCATTATTCCTTCAAATTGGTCTAAATTTCATCCTCTAGCAATCTTCTACACACTCTCTCTTAGAATTCCCAATAATTCTCTTAGCATCCATCACTCTCAAGAAAAATTTTGGCACTCCATAGTAGCAGCAACAACACTCCATCAACTCTGTAGAGCAAGTGTGGAACAACACCATTGCAGCAGGGGCTTGAGTCCTCTTTTTCTCCTCCATTAGTTAGTGAGCTCTTGCTAGAGGTGGTAAGAATTTTTACTCCTCTCCTCTACGATTTGGTTGAGAAGCACATTATTGTTTTGTAGTGTTCATTTTGTTATTTACTTTCTTTTCTCCTTTATCATACTTTTCTTTGTCGGTGCTATCTTGGTTGTCCATGGAGGTGGAAACACCAAAGTGGGGGTCTGACTAAGGCAGGCCCCTATACAACCCCCCAACAATTTTCCTCTTCCTTGTGGGTCTTTTTTGAGATCATATTTGTGACCCTAGCTTTAATATATATGATTTATCACATTTGTTTCTATATCTATTATTTCATATATCTGTTTTGTTCCCTTATAAACCACTAGCTTGGTTGTCAACTTGTTTTCTGGTAGTTCTTACTTTATTTTTGATCCTTTGGTCATACAGACACTAGTACACCTGAGAGATGCTAGCATGCCATGCTTTCATCCCAAAACTATGCTTTCATCCTTGGGCATAGCTACTTGAGGTATAGTGTTGAACCCAAAAACTAGCTCACCTAGCCCTAAAACTAGTTTTGGGTTTGCAGAGTGATTGGAGGGCCTTATAGTCCTCATAATTCTTGTCCCTCATTTAAAACACCCCTTTAGAGTGAGGTAAGTTAGGGAAGCCTTCCACTCCTGGCTCTTTGTGACCTAAGGCCTTGAATGTGGTTGGTCCCCCTCTCTTACAATATGCTTCACTTAGAAACAAATTAGATTTTCGTTCATTTCTAGAAATATGTTTACTTTTAGACTTGAGCATGTGCAATTGAGATTGTTAGACATTGTAGTTGTTTTTTCTAGATTTTTAAATTGTAAAAAGCTTGAATCTCTAGTCTAGGGCACCATCACCCTTGTCTAGCTAATTTCTACCTAGCTTTTAGTCACCATTTTGTCTTTTTGATCTCTATGCATCTATATATCTTCTATTTTTGTAATTCATTTTAGTTTCTGTTACTTTAATCTATTTTACAATCTTGGCTTCTTACTTTCAAAAAATTGGATTGTTTTGTTAAATTCATTTCTTCCTTAAACTCCTTGGTTGATGTATTTTTTTTTTCTTTTGGTAACATTCCTACAACAAATGATGAATCTCACAATTTCTCCACTCCTAATGTATCTCCTCCCAAAGAGGATATCTTGGATTACCCAAATGAGATCATTGATAGCTTCCTAAAAAAATCCTAGAAGCAACATAGAAAAATGCATGAAGATTCCATTTACCAACTATCTCCACAAGATTTACATATATACCCTAAAATCCACCTCACATACCTTCCATTCCCTAAATACAGAAATTTGCAAATCACAACATATCTTCACTTGACATTTTTCCCCTCATGAGGAAACCCTTTTACAATTCATCCCTCAACCATTACACTTACATAAGAATGATCCCATTAGAGCCCATGTTGATCCATCTTCCCATGACACTTATTTTTTTCAAAATAGCCACTCACACCATTTGAACCTGTGACATAGATTTTGGGAACCGAAAATGCTTAGCTCTCTTCCTAGGGTTTTCCACCTAGAAAGAGAGAGATTTGGGTTCCAAAATAATTATGCACATTCAAATTAGGATTTATGCAATGAAATATGATGTAATTGAACTAAAATAAATGTAATTAACTAATGAGAATGATCTAAAATGAATTTGAAAGTGTAATTTAAGCTATGTTTGAAAACACACTATGATATGAAAAAAATATGAAAGATGAAGAAATAGAAAGAAATATGCAAAATAGAAAGTACAGGGTCAAATATGAGTGCACCTGGAAGTTGTGTGAGCTTTCTGGAGTGTCTGGAATGCTAATGATTTCTTTTATTTTTCACAGTGGGACTCATTCGCCAAGGGTGGTGAATTAGTTCTACTACTATTGAAAAAGTGTCGGGAACTGATTTCTGATAGCCGGGAGTTGATTTATAACAAAATGCATATTTTTATAATTCAAGTGGGTCTCATTCACCATGGGTGGTGAATCATTCCTCCCCAAGATTTTTGGAAAATCAAGAGAAAAAACTGCTCATCCAAATCTGACAATGTTTGAGTATTAGGTTGTCAGGGTCAATTTTGTAGAAAACAAACATAAACCACTCAAAATGCTCGAAAGGATGATAGGTTGAATTGAAGAGCCTAGTTGACTTGATTTCCAATTTTCAACACCTTTAAACTTGTTAAATCTGTAAAAAAAAGCTACAAATACACATGCACAAAAGCAGAAAAATGTTGGGAGGTTAGTGAATAAGGGTTTGCCTTAGTCAAACCCCACTTTGGTAATCAAACCCAATAGAAATTAATGACATGTAAAGGAAATGATAAATGAATAACACACAAGTATTGTAAAATTACCAAATCCCTGAATATGCAAATCTGAAGTGATGTCAATGGCTGCTTGAAAGTGCTTGAAAGTGCTTGAAGATTGCTTGAATGTGTTAGGATATTGAATATTTGAATGAGGAGATTGTAGGAGATTGTAAAATGAGGTTAAAATAACATATTTATACAAATCTTGTGCCTTACTATCCATTCATACCTCATCACAAGTAGACATGAAGTGAATTTGAGTAGAATCCCAAAAGAAATTTTAAAATATTTTGAATTTAGGGCCAAGGGGGACTCATTCGCCACCCTTGGTGAATGAATCCCACCTAGGACCCGCAACCAAGTGTTGGAAATAATGTTATGTTTAATCTTGTTTGTCAGGATAGGACCCAAAAAATACACTTAATATAAGCATATGAGGGCATAAAGAGACAAAATAAATCATGACAAGGGTGTAAATAGTGAAAATGTGTCTAGAAAAGAATGAAATCTTGTTACAAGACTTTACAACACTTCAAAATAGGAGTTGATGAATGAAGAGGTGGTTTTTAGGTGAATTGCATTAAATAGAGTCTAGAAGAATGTAGAAATGTCTTACAACACTTCACAACACCTTCACAAGATGTCATTCTTTGAATTTTAACACCAAAATAAGCATTTTGAAGCCAAGATCCATCATAAAATCAAAGAAACATAGTTCCAACACTATGAAACAAGACCTAAAAGACCATGAAAATGACAAGGATTCATTTTTCAACGACACATTTAGCCTCCACTTTAGTGAGAGAAACTTGCTTCCTCACACTAAAGTAGCCATGAACATCAAAGAGAAGGTTTGAATGTACTTATGTTAGCTAGATGAAATACAACAAACAAGAGGGATGATCAAGTCCCCAGGATGAAGATCCCATGATAGAATAAACATAAGGACAAAGGAACACACAAGTGTTCAGAAAAATTGAGTGAAGCTTCGATCATCAATCTAACTAGTTGTGAAAAGACATCTAGGCTGATTGTTTGAAAAAAGAAAAGAATGTGTACTCGCTCTAGGGACACAGAACTAGTTATCCACAAGGTGAGAAAACCCAAGAATTAAGATACATACACTAGTTGGTATGCACTCACAAACATGCAAAAAGGTGGCTATGGGGAAAATTCATGCCTCTAGTTGGGCTTCCCATTCAAACATGCCAAACCTATACCCATTCGATAACTTTAACAAGGAACCACAAAGCCAAATAAAATTCAAGTGTTGGTTTAATTCTTTATAAAATAAGCAAAATAGGATGGCACCACAGACATGCAAGTTGTGTTATGCAAGGTGGCCAATCAAATAAGACAACTCCACAGGCATGGGTGTTGTGTTATGCAAGGTGGCTGAATGAGAATGCAGTATGTAAAAATTTCATGGGTAAAATTTTTCAAAGGAGTCTCATTCATTTTATACAAGGTTAGTCACTTAGGGAACATTGTGTCTAATGTCTCCAAAAGATGACCAATCAAAGAATAGTATATTCACAACTTAGGGGATGCAGTGCATCACATAAAATCACCAAGAGGAATGCAATATGCTGAGAAAGATCACACCCAATGTCATCCACAAATTGACAAACACATCACCTAAATGACAAGGCTTCACTAAGAATGCAAATGAAGTAATGGTAATGTATGCCCTCAACTTTAAATGAATTGTGACACATCGTGTTGTGAGCAATTACTTGAAAGTAAAGAAGAGGGAGAAAGCAAGACATGAGAGCTAACTTGGAAAGCTTTATGCCAAGTCATATGTTTTGAAGTTAAGCTATGTCATGTCAAGATGGAGGAGAAAAGTAAGGAAAGAAGGGAGTTGCTCCCCAGAAAAGAAAGCACACCAAACACATAAGGGATCTATGGATTTGGGGTCATTATGTTCATTGTTGCAATTTTTTTTATGAAAGATCTCAGAACTGTCATCATTGCCTAAAGCACATAGAATTGGAAGAATGACACAAAGAGAGCAAAAGCAAAGGAAAAAAAATTTGAGTCAACATGGAAGAGACATTATGGTCTCAATGCTTTGCATCATCCCTAAAAGGAAAGCACAAGAAAAAAGAAAAAAAAAAGAAAAGTGAAAAAGCTTTTGGGTCAACATGAAGGAGACATGTCGGTCTCAATGCCTTGCGTCATCCCCAAAAGGAAAAACACAAGAAAAGACAAAGGGAAAGGGAAAAGAAAAAAAAAAGAAAAAGGGCGTTTTGGGTCAACATGGAAGAGACATAGGGTGTCTCAACACTTTGCGTCATCCCCAAAAGGAAAACATAAAACAAAAGCAAAAATTATAAGGCACAAAAAATAGAAGAATAGGGATACACATAGAAGAAGTGTACAAAGAGGAGGAAACATCAAGCACACGATACATGGGAACACGATACACATAAAAAGAAAGAAGAAAAAGGTAGAAGACAAGCTAGGAAAAGGAAAATCAAACATCTAACAAGTCATCCATGTCCAAATCATTTTTAGTGTAATGTGAAGGCAGATGGCTATCTAAAGGAGGCATCACAAGTGTTGAACTAGGGGTTGTACCAGGTTCTTCACTTGGTGGAGAGGATGTATCATTTAAGTTCATTATAGAGGAAAATAAAGAGTTTAAATCATTGTTTATTTCCTCATCTATTTTAGCAATCGTTCCATCATCCTCGTCATCATCCAAATTAATAACGATGGGAGAATGAAGGTTGATTTCTAAGGATGGATGTATCAAAAGTGTTGGTTGTTGAATATGCTCATTTTGTTGTGATGGTGGTATAGGACTGTTGTGTGGTTGCTTAGGAGAGGGAAGATGATCATCTATTTCTTTTGTCAAGGGTATAGATTGATTTTCTTTATTGTATGTTTGATGAGCAAGGAGATGACAACAACACCTTCGTTCCCTAGCACTAGGGTTCCATTTAATTATATTTTACAATTTTTGAGGTGTAAGAGCGGATTGAGCTGGTATGGGTTTGTCTACTTCCAAAGGGGAAAGAATAGAGGAAATGAAAGAAGAGGGATCAACCACTTTCTCTTTTTCTTTATATACTTGTTTGGTTCGAGGAGGCTAAGTAGGATTTCTATCAGGTTCCCTTTTTCATTTGAACGATGGTGGGGAAGGGTCTAGAGGGATTTGTTCTGAAGTTGTATTAGTTTGTTGAATGTCATGATTAGGCATAATCATGGGTTCATCTAGTATAAGAGGAGTGGAACTAGACAGAGATGTATTATGAAGAGATAATTTAGCGATCCTTTTAGCTTTAAACTTTTGATAAGTAACGTAAAAGAAGTCCTTTCAAGGGGTGATAGGTTCGATGGGTGTAGGCCAAAAGGCTTCTAATGAAAAGTTACCTTTGGAAGATAAAGGATTAAATCCACTATGGTGTATAGTGACTAACTCATTGCCATATAGAAACTTCAAGCACTCATGAATGACTGATGGGACCGCTTTCATTGAGTGAAGCCAAGCAAGGCCTAGTCACAAATGAAATTGGTCAGATTATGGAGTAATAGAAAAAGTTACCTCCAAACTCTTAGGTTCTATGTGTAAATCTAGTACAATTGATCCAATCATAGGGCATGCAAAACCATGATGTGTTTTAATCCATGCAGTTGGTTGATTATAGTTATCTTAATATAGATCATGTACTACTAGAAATTTTTTTGTGACCACATTCTCACCACAAGCAGGATCTATTAATATCTCATTAGTAGGTTTATCATATATTCTGCTAGCTATGTAGAGAGGACCATCAAGAAGCTTTTGTACTATATCTTTAGCAAAAAAGGTAATATCAAGTGATTGAGTGGTTTGGCCCTTGCGAGGGATAATGTCTATCATAGCTACAATTTTATCCATAGGAATAGCTTTAGAAACAATAGGAGATGTATCAAGTTGCTCATTATTTGTATCAATAGTCATTACATCAGGCTTAGAACATTCACTAGCCTTGATGGAAGAGGTAGTATTTTTAGGCATAGGTTTGGTGAAAATTTGAAAATTTTGGTTAGGGGGTGCAACAAATCTATTACCCTGATCATTAACACCCATAATGGTCAATTCACCTGAATCAATGAGGTCTTCAACTAGATGTTTAAGATGCTTTCAATGTTCAATATTGTGGCCATTTTGATGATGAAAATGGCAATAATAATTAGGCTTCAAGGTCAAAGGTAGGGGTTGATTAGGATCAAGTGGACAAACGGTGGCAAGGTAAGCATGCATTTTTGGATGAGTTGGCTCATTGTCTGATGGAGGGTGTCAGGTAAAGGGGTGAAATGTTTGTTTGGATCACCATAATGATAAGGCATGGCTGTTTTAGAGGCAGCCATTAAATTTTAAACTTGTGAAGTTGGTTGTGGTTGGGGTGAAGAAGGTGAACTACATTATAAGAAGCCTCAGTTAGGTTTATGAAAATTGTGTGTGTTGTTTTGGTGTTGATTGTTATTTTCAGTTTTGTCAATTTAGTTAGAAGTGGATTTTGACTCACGACTTGAAACCAAATTTTGATACTCACATAAGGTTGTGCAAAAATGCATGAATGAAGGAAATTTCATCATGGTAAGTTTATCTTGGAGGTTGGTGTGCAAATTCTCAATAAACATCCTCTATAGATGTGCATCTGGAATTTGGATATCAACTTAAGCATATAAGGACTCATAACAGGAGATGAAATTTGGCCCTTTTTCATCAGTGTTTTGTCTACATTGCATAAGGTTAGCCATTGTATTTTTAGGTGTCATGTGCACTTGAAAGTGAATAATGAAAGATTCCACCAATTCATTAAATGAATGGATGGAATGATTAGGAAAGTTGGAAAACCATTCTAAGGCAATATCCTTCAAGGTCCTTGGAAAGAGTTTTGCTAAAAGTTTATCGTCAAGGACAAAATCACAACACAAGATAGTAAAAGAATTGGCATGGTTGATAGGATATCCTTTTCCTCCATATTTCTCAAATTTCAACATTTCTATTCCTTGTGGCATCAGGGTACATAAGATTTATAATGATAAGGGGCTGCTACAAACAAGATATGTGGTTGGAGTAGTTTGAGCTTGACTAATGGTGGCAAGTTCATGTTGCATGGATGAAATAGTGTTAAGGAGTTGTGTCATAAAGGGATCGGGATAATGGGGTTGAGGTGGAAGGGGAAATGGTGATGGAGTGTAGGTGATATTAGGGGAAGTGGAAGGAATAGTAAGGGATGTGAAGGTGGTGGAAGGAGGTTGTGATGCCACTAAGTAGGAATGCTAGTGGAAATTGCGAAGGGAGTAGTGACATAATTGGATTGATGTAAAGTTGTGTGGACTTGCAGATTTGTATACATTGGTATGGAAGCTATAGTTGAAGGAGGAGGAACTTGAGATGCTCCTTGGGTGACAAGAATGTTTGTTGGTGGAGTATTGGAAGAGGCATGTTTATTGTAAATCTCAACTATTTGTTTTAGCACTTGCAAGCCATCATGACTTTCAATTAACTGATGGAGATTCTCAATAGTAGGTATAGTAGTGGTTCAAATATTTTCAAGGGACAAGTCTTGTTGTAAATGTGTAAAGTCCTCATTAATGTTAATAACCTTTTCTTGGGTGAGATACTTGTTTTGATTGTCAACATGGATAGGATGGAAAGGGGAAGGCATGGAAATGGTATTTTTAGGGCCTAATGCACCATTGTCCATGCCAGGAGTAGGATTTCATGAGATCCCAAGGTCAACAATGAAAGTGCTATCGCAGGATGCCATGATTCTAGAACTTCTTCTAACTAAAGTATTATCAATAGGGCACCAAACACTCATGCAAGTAAACAAAGGAGGGGTGGGTGTAGAGGAAAGCTATTCTAAAAATGTAAAATGAAAATAATAGAAGACCTACTAACTCTAACAAGATTGCAAATACAACAAACAAAAATACTGAAAAATCTTAGAAATAGTGAAAAATTAATGTTTGAAATATGAGAGGGACTAATTTTCCCTAGGTGGCGAATGAGTCCCATGATGCAATTTTTTTGTATTTTTCAGAATTTTAGGAATGATTTAAATTCTTTTTAGAATGGAAAAATAGATACAAAATTTAGTGTTTTAGTTTTTCAATGAAATTTAATGCAAGAATGAAAACTAAGTGAGTTTTTCACTAATGCAAAATGAAAGATCCCAGAATGCAAGAACAAATCAATGTCCTAATTGAATGCCAATGCAAATGAAAACTAATATGAAAGTTATGAATGTAATCAAATATTTAAAAATGTTCAAAATTCGAGTTCACAAAAATGTGACATATTTTGGGAACCGAAAATGCTTAGCTCTCTTCCTTTCCACCTAGAGAGAGATTTGGGTTCCAAAATACTTATGCACATTCAAATTAGGATGTATGCAATGTAATATGATGTAAATTAACTAAAATAAATGCAATTGACTGATTAGAATGATCTAAAATGAATGCAAAAGTGTAATTTAAGCTATGTTTGAAAACACACTATGATATACAAACAACTATGAAAGATGAAGAAATAGAAAGAAATATGCAAAAAAAAAGGTACAAGGTCAAATATAAGTGCACCTAGAAGTTGTGTGACCTTCCTGGTGTGTCTGGAATGCTGATTTTTTATTTTTTTTCATAGTGGGACTCATTCGCCAAGGGTGGTGAATCAGTCATCCTACAGTTGAAAAAGTGTCAAGAACTTATTTCTGATAGCCAAGAGTTGATTTCTGACAAAATGCAGATTTTTTAGATTTCAAGTGGAACTCATTCACCAAGGGTGGTGAATCAGTCCTCCCCAATATTTCTGGAAAATCAAGAGACAACACTGCTACTCCAAATTTGATAATGTCTGAGTATTAGGTTTTCGGGGTGAATTATACAGAAAATGAACATAAAACACTCAAAATGCTTGAAAGGATGATAGGTTGACTTGAAGATCCTAGCTTACTTTATTTCCCCTTTTCAACACCTTTAAGCCTGTTAAATATGCAAAAAAAAGCTTCAAATACACGTGCACAAAAGGAAAAAAATGTTGGGAGGTTAGTGAATAGGGGTTTGCCTTGGTCAAACCCCACTTTGGTAATTAAAAAAACTAGAAATGAATGACATGCAAAGAAAATGATAAATGAATAACATGCAAGTATCACAAACTTACCAAATCCTTGAATATGGAAATCTGAAGTGATTTCAATGGCTACTTGAAAGTGCTTGAATTGATGATGCAAAATGCTTGAATGTGTTAGGATATTGAATATTTGAAAGAGGAGATTGTAGGAGATTGTAAAATGAGTTTAAAATAACATATTTATACAAATATTTTTCCTTCCTATCCATTCATACCAAATCACAGGTTGACATGAAGTGAATTTCTATAAAATCCTTTTTTGTTTTTTTTGAAATATTTTGAATTTAGGGCCAAGGGGGACTCACTTGCCACCCTTGGTGAATGAGTCCCACCTGGGACCTATTGATGCCAAAATTTGATGAGGTAATAGTGTCTTATGGGAAACTTAGTTTATGGGGGACCTTTTGCGCTAAACTGAGTGACCTTTGAGTTTTTAGAGAAGTCGGCTTCTTCTTTAATGGATGTTTGAAAGGGAAAAGGAAACATATATAATAAAATAAAGTCTAACCTAAGGACATGTGCCAAGAATTAATGATAGGCACGGTAAATCATAGATCTAAGGGTTTAAATGGTGTTGCAGTATTCCAGAACATCAGAAACTTAAGATTCTACCATAGACAATCCATTCATTAACATAAAATAATATTGCACACATTCCTACTACTAAGAAGAGTCATTAGACATGGTCTTGTTCAGTAAACTTGCACTCAACATGTATAGAAGTTCTTAAATGAAATATACAGAAAATATAAAAGCACAGTTTATAGTTTGATCAAATAGCATAAAAAATAGAAAGGACGAACAATTGGCATAGTCTGATAATTTTTGTAATAATATAAAATAGCAATAAAGGTCTGGCATCTCTTTACTAAAACGAGTGTTTTCCCTCAAATTCTAGACCTTTTTCTCATAACAGAGAAAAGTATATATAGTAGGGAAAAACCCCCACCGCCTCGAAGAGCAGCAACAAAAAATATTTCGCAATTCCCTGGCAATGATGCAAGAATCAGAATATTCCCCAAGCCATTTATTGCAATAGAATTGATCTAGAACCAAGCATCTGGTCACTCCAGGCACAGGTGCATCCTCTGCAAATGATGGTGGTGGTCCTGGAAAGGCTCGATCAGACAAGTGTCACCCACCTGTGTGAATGATTATGACACGCAGTGGCCAATAACATAATTTGGTTCATCTAGTCCATTGCCCGAATACAAGATCCACTTGCTAGGCACATGGCAGCCTTTCGCTACTTGTATGAACCATTTTCTTCTACCACTGAGGACTTGCATTAACACTACACATGTCAAATGGGTCGAGTAATTTATCAACAATGGAGGGAATGATCACCAATTGGGTGCAAAAGAGACGCATGGCAATGTTTCGCTACCCACGGTTGCTAATTCATCTCTATGCAGAAAGATTTGTGAATAGCGGACATGTAGCAAGTGTACACCACAGATAGCAACTGTGGGGTCCACCAAAACCTTTAGGGAAAAAGGGCTTCATGGCACCCAAATGGAGCCCGATGAGGTAGCAAGAAAACATTATCAAAAGAATCTCATAGCTGCAACACATGGAAGCATAGCAGAGCCTTCTGTGATGCGAAAGGAATGATGAGACTTAGAGTTGCAAGGAGTAGACATGTAGAATGGGAGAGAAGAACCTTGGTAAAAGGCCGAGTTAACTCTACTAAGCACGGGCCGATGCATAGAGGAAAAATGCACCCAAAGGGACCTAGTTAAATATTTGTTAACAACTTTTGGCAACTTTTACAGGAGTTTCAACTAAGGAATGGAGAACCCAAAATTTCTCTAGTTTATAAGCCAAAGTACCATATCATTAGATAATGGAGTCAAAGATTGGAAAGAGCCACCTACAGAGGCGACCATTCATCCTCAGATGGCTTCACCATATTGTTCAAGTTCTCCTACACTCCACTTAGATCAATAGTTTCTTTGTGAGGCAACACATTGAGTAAACTAGCCCCTACTTCACAATGAAATAGTAACTGTGCAAGTGGATGCATCACTCCCTCAATGTCAATCACCATGGGAGAATGACTAAAATCCCTAAAAGCCTCTAGATCATTTTCCTTCTCTTCTACCTTTTCTGCAATCTGCTCGGTCGTGGCAATAGAGCCATCTTCAAGGAATGAGGATGGAAAACCCATTTTGTTTAACTCAGAGAAACTCCTTTGTATGTTGTCCAACATCTTACTCAGAATAGTCACGGCTACTTTAGTGCGTTGGAAGGCGGAGTGGCAATGGATGAACTTATTTTTTGTTTTAGCAGGAACATCCCAATCTTCAATACCTACTCTGACAAGGCTCTCATCAAAGACCAAGTATAGCTCGGTGAGGAGATCTTTTGCTTCAATAACCTTCTCCAAGATGAATTGTGGGAGCTACTCAATCATATCATGAGCCTCTTGTCCCAACTTTGATGCCTTGGTGATGAATCAATGGGTAGGTTGCAGTGTTAGGAAAAAGGCTTTAATTTTTTCCTAGTGAGAGATGTACAATTTCCTAACCAACAAAATGATGTTTGGCTATGTAGGGGGGAGGTAGGAGAGAGATTTTAAGAGAAGCAATCTTCGCATCTCTTGAAATAATGGCCTCAACCAATTTTTCCCTTTTCTTTTTCTCGGATGCTAGCTATTTTGCAGTACTCATTTCTTTTTTCCAATTCTCCTTGGCTCGAGAGTGATTTGCTAAGTGTGTGTCCAGAGAATACTTTGTCTCTTGGAGTTCTTCTTCTATTTGAGCCTTTAGACCCTTAAATTCAGCCTCTTTTTCTTGTATTTTCTGCTCATTTTAGGCATGTTGGTGCTCCAATGCTTCATTCCTCTATGCCATTACTTGACTGCACTCAAGGTGAAGTCGCTCCAGCTCTTCATTCTTTAGTTGTAGATTCTATTTCATCTCTTGATTCTTAGATTGTAGCTATTTTATCATGGTAGGTTTGGCAACCTAAGTCTTCACAAGTTCAACATAAAGTCTATTCCTCTCATCCTCCACTACCAACACCCTTTCCATCATACGGGAAACATCCACCTCTAGGGATTTCTCTTTTTTCTCCAAAAAACTAACCCTTTCTCTTGCTGCCTTCAGTTGCTCAGCCTTATTCTTTAGCTGGTGGCCAGTTTTAAGGAAGTTGGAAGTGACTACCCATTGCATTTCCTCCATGATTTCAACCTTATCCTACAGTCAAACCACCTTCATGCTAAGCCCTACTGCATATATCTCATAATCTTCTGAGTGCATTTCCCCCCGAGGCTTGGTTACCCTCAGGTACATGGTTGCAAACTTCAATTCCTATTGGGATTTATCATAAATAGTGTATTTTTGGCTCAGCAGAAGCGTTGTCATCTTTTCCCTACACTTTTGCATTCTACTTGTGCGTGCCTCCTTTCCACAATCAATCTGTGTCATAAATTTGGCTAGCGATGAAACTAGTCCACCTGCGAAAGGATCACTAGAAGATTGGGAATAGAGATAGGTAACCCTCATAGGCATGGGCATTTGTTTCTTCTGGAGAGTGATAGTCTACGGGGAGAAGTGGGGCACATTCCAAATTTTGGTTTGAGGCCCAATAGAAGGGCTAGTCATTTGTAATGACTGAATTGGTGAATCAGTCGTAGGACTCATAGGATGAGATGGTGGAGGATTTGTCAATGTGGTGTCAGCCTGTTGCGATGGAAGAGGATTTGTAGTAATAGCAAAAAAAGAAGGGGCACTCGTAGGGGGTATGTTTTCTGAAAGCGAGGTAAGGAGAGTATGAGCGGTAGCAGTGGGTGTAAGGGTTTGTGAAGGAGTAAAGATGAGTGGAGCGATCTGCAAAAATTGTGTGAAACCTCCTAAATATCCTAGATTAAAAGCGAAAGGTGGAGGGCCATAACTCATTGTAGGGATTGCTAGTGAGGCAAGGGCAGATACCAAGGAATGAGAAGCAAGGAAAGGAGTGAATTTTACCTATTGACTAGTCTATGGTAGCTCCAAAATCATTAGTGACTCCTCCTTAGCCTTAGGCTCCTAGCTAGCTGCAAGCACTTTTCTTCTGGCGGGTTCTTGCGAACCTTCTCCGATAATGCTCTCTGTGCGTTGTCATTTCACAGGTGGGGTCTCCCGAGCTTTAGAAGATATTTGTGTTTGTTGTAGTGGTAATCTGGTTGGCTTAGTAGACCAAGTGAGTGTACACAAGGCCCTTGATATATTAAAGCAAAAATTTGTGGCCACATAGGTAGGCTGTCTGGGGCCTTTCTCCTTTAGTGTAGAGGAGGAAGATGTCACCGCTTCCTCTTCCTACTCTTTAGAATCTTCCCCTAGGTCTCCGCTCTTATTAATACTAGAGCTCAGGTTGGGGTGTCCTTCATTCTACCATCTTTCAAATTCCTTTTCATCCTTGAGAGTGTCATAAGGGGCATCCAATTGCCCTGTTTCTTGGCGATACTTCCAGAAAGCCTCTATTTTTTCAGCAGCCCACTCCTCATCCTTCTTCAATTTATTGTACATGGCACGCTCCATGTGGAAATTATCTTGGGCCACCGTAGCAACAAAATAGAACTTGTGCCATGGCTCCCTAGTATCTTGCATACCAATACACCCGAATTCAACAAAATTTTCATCTTTGTTTGCCTGTGGGTTACGCCGTTTCTCCCAATAAGGTCAGGGAACATGTGTAACTTTCATATGTGGCTCTGGCAAGTCATTGAAAGGTTCGTATTCCCACTTATCATTTACCAACACTAACCCTAAATAAGTGAGTTTATCCTCCAATAACTAGTCTGATTATTTCTTTATCAGAGTTACCGACTTGAAATTCTTCGGACAAGAGAATAATCCTTTTTTCTTGACACTTTTGCTACTACAGAAGGTAAAATCAATTATACACATCTTCCAAAACATTTCCAATGTGATCACTCTATATGTGACATAGGCTGGGAGAAGGAAAGGTCGATAAGTGAAGCCCCGCATCCGGAGAATCCTGAAATCTGTTCCTAAGAACCAGTCACAAGCAGGAGTGAAACTCTCCATATACCTGGTATGCTCCTTGTCGAGCAAAATTATGTTGCTTTTTCCAATTAAATCATACAAGAATAGAGTTATGAAATAGTCTAAAAATTCATAATAATCATATAATGCGGAAAGAAAAGGCGTCCACGTGGACATTGGCTTCCTCTTACTCCGCTCATCAAAAATGGATAATGGAAAATACCAGGCAAAGAAATCAGGGTTTTGATGTAGAAACATGTGAACCAGGAAAGAAAGAAATCTAAACTTTTCCTCTACCAGGTAATTCTTTATTTGTAGTATCATTTCCTCTACCATGAACTCAGCAAAATCATACCAGAAGGTATCATGTTGCTTGCAAAATTTGAATATCAGTCCTAGTTGAAAAGTTTTCACCATCTCATCGGAGTCTTGAGCACACACAAAAGCTAGCATGGACATAGCATCCTACAAATCCTCGCATAACACTTCGTGTGACAATGAAATACTTGGCAGTTTAGTGGTTGGGATGCCTTTCTTGCCAGTTTCCTCCAACAAGAACTTTGAGTTCTTTTTCATCGCCTTCCATTTTTTTCTCCTTTTCTAGGGTAAAAAGACTCAATGTTCTCTCTTCTTTTACTTGGGTCTAGGATGCATAGCATATTCCAGATGGCATGTGGGCTGATATGAACCCTTAACTTTCAGCCTTCGATGTAGTGGGTGTCAAGGTTATAACATTGGATGGTAGCATCAACTATCTTTGGGCAGTAGTGCACCAGCAGGACCATGTATTGTGGAAGGCCACTGTACCAAATTTTCGTTGATGTAGGTTTGTTCACTGTTGGTTCCATAAACCTTGCACAAGTTTCTTCTCTTAAGGACTTAGGATTTTTTGTGAGCCGTGGATCATAGATATTGTCCCATTTCTCTCCAACCCTTTTCTTGTTTTTGCAATCCCTGGGCCTTTTTAGGTCTATTGTATAGGCCCTCTTTGACTTGCTTTGTATACCTAGCGTAGTATACACCAAATCCTCATATAAATATACACACTTTGACGATCGTATGGTTGTAAATAGCTCCTAACTAATTTCCTCTTGCATTTTTTGAGATGAACCCTCTGACATTTTCTCCTTTTATGAAGATCTCTATGAGTTCTGGACTTTGCAATTTTCCTTGGGTTTGGATACACAAAAGAAAAACAACTCTGCACCTCTAAACTTTGAATTATTAAGCCTTTTCATGCAATATTTGTTTATCTTTCCTCAAGGTGGTAGATGAAAGCATGCTTTTTGCATTTAATTCGGCATGTACCATTAATTTTATAACTCATGCAAAATAAACTACTTGCCATTTTGAGGCAATAGGAGCTTATTATTGTGTTTGGCAACCGTGTGATACCCTGTGATTCCTTTGGAACTTGAGTTGGCAATTTGCTTTCTAACCTTGCATTAGTATGCACTGGTAATTAATATCTTGGCTGGAATGATTACGCCAAAGAAAACAATCACGACCTAAAAAGATATTAATATTTCCTCGGGCTCTGGGAAACACTTGTGAGATGATACAATAGCCTACGGTTGTGCGGAAACTGTTGATGAGTGCCACATTTTTTAAGTTAATTAATTAACTCCTATTAATCTAGCACACATTGAGTCATACCCCCATAGATGCAACTGGCCTAGAAATGTGAGCAAATGTTGGCATTCCTTTCAAGTTGGAAACTAGCTATCATCATGTTTTCTCGAAATGAATTAGCATGTGTCTTGTCATTTTCTCTATAAATAGGCCAGTAAGCAGTGAGGAAATCATATTTAGCATTTGAGCACTAATAGGTTATTAACAAAGTTTTAAGCAAGTCTCCTCATAGGTTAGGTGATAGGTAAATTTCAGTATTAGCTACAAAGCATAGGCATAGTGTCAAAATCATGGACACTCCTATTTTTCTAACCTCATATAAGTCATAGATAGCGTTTATAGGGGATGTTTCTACCATGAGGCTAAAAAGGATGACCAAGAATAAGCATTCCTTGGTCCTGATAGTCATAAAGTGGGTTCTGGGTAAAGACTGCATAGAATATGAGGAAAGTATTGGGTGAATACTGGCATATGCTCCCACTTCACGGTGTCTATGTTAGACATTAACGTCCCCAAGCCCCTCATCCTGAAGCTAGTCAAAGAAATGTTTCCCAAAAAGTATCTGAATGGCCTTGGTGAAGTCATTGCTCACACTGCATATGGAGTAGGTATGTCGTCAACCAGCGACTTTTGTCGCTTTATCGAGGAAGAAGTTATAGTTGTTTGGCTGTCGTTTCTTAGCAGATTTTTCCTTTAGACATGCGATGAGCATCATTAGAGGGTTACCTAGGCCTTGCAATTCCTATTCCATAGTTACAACATGATACCATTTAATGACATAGATTGGTATACTGACTTCAGGAACCTGGAATTTCCCTTGCCAATGGTGGTTGTCTCGAATGATGCTCCTTCTATTGCCGAAGAACCTGCTAATGAGGAAGAGGTAGACACTTCCATTGATGCATCAATTTTTGCCTCTTGTGCCCTAGGATGAAAGAACCCTCTCTGCTCCCCCAAAATAAATTACCTCCCCATTTTCTCTATTTCCTATTGTTGCCTAGACCACCTGCCCTCTAGTGTGTATATAAGCCTGAAAAAAGGCTATCATTTTCCATATATAAAAGAACAACTCGAATACTTGTATATTTTTTGGATTATGGCTTCCCCATCCATTTTGTAATGTAAAAGCTAAAGAATATATATATAAATAGATATATATCTTTATAAAGAAAATCCATGCTCTTTCTTTCATCCTACATTTCAACTTTATGGGCTATAAAACTTTCATTCTATATTTCAGTTTTAAGGGCTCTTTTATAGCATATGTGTTATTTCTCTACACATGGGTGTGTTTCATGTAAAGAAATCTTGATATTCCACCCTCTATAATAATGGGTTAATTCTACAGAAGCATAAACCAATGTCGAAAAAGACTGGCCAAAGAAAGGGAAAATAAAATAAAAGCACACTTCACATATGTACAAAATACAACTCAACACCTAATGGAACAACTTAAGATGAATCCCATTAATCAGGATTCCTAAGAGTTCCTGTTCCATATTTTCTAACTCAAAAGCATTATGTTCTTTGCACCAAATTATTATAAAGGGACCCTCCCATAGGCTATCAAATTTACCATGCTAACCTGGCTTAGCAGCTCTTTTATCATACTTCAGTACTAAGTCTCCACACTTTAGGCCTTGGTCGGAAGCCTTCTTGTCAAACCATCGCTTGACCACTTGTTGATGGTTTGTCATGCCTATTAGGGAATTCTCCCTTTTTTCCTGTACTTCCAATAGTTCAGTAAGCTAGACTTCCATGTCACCATTTTATTCTATCTCGAGGGATTTCAACAATTGGAGTGTCGGAATCTCCATAGATATAGTAACAATGCCTCTTTCCCGTATGCCAACTCATAAGGAAAATTTTTAAGGACTTGCTTAGGAGTTATCCAATTTTCCTAGAGTGTCGCTCAGAGGTTTTTATTCCATTCCCTCTAGTGTTCCAAACCAATCCTTTTAAGGAGCTAGACTAGCCTCTTGTTTGTTGACTCTGCTAGGCCGTTTCCCTATGGGTAATAATTTGATGATGTCTTGAGGAATATGCCATTAGTTAATTTGAAGTGACATACCTTTGTGTCTAGGAAAGCTCTAGAATTATCAAAAATGATAATCTTCAGAGGACCAAACCTTGTCACCAGCTCTTCGAGGAAATCTACAATCTCCATTTCTATTGCACTTTTTAGCGGAATGACCTTCGTCCATCTGGTGAAGTAATCCGTGGCGGTCAGAATCCACTTGTGTCTATCACTAGAAGCTGGGTTAATCATCCTAATGAATTCTAGGCCCCATTGTGCAAATGGTTCATATGCCACTATGGGTTTGAGAGGCATGGCGAAATTCTTCCTTCTATCAGTAAAGAACTGGCTTTTTATGCAATATTTTACGAAAGAGTGGAAGTCATTAAACAGTGTAGGCCAATAGTAACCAGAATGCATGATTTTAATGGTGGTGGTCTTAGCAAAGAAGTGTCTACCTGCATCACTAATGTGGAATGCGTTAAGGATCCTCTTCATTTCCTCTGAAGTAACACATCGCAGGAGAACACCATTGAAATTATTTTTGAAAAGGACTCCCTCTACTACCGTATATCCACAATTTTGTAGCTGGTAATATCTTTCTTTTTGGGATGAGAGACCTGGAAGATATTTTTTGTTTTGCATGAACCTCATTCTATCAGTCAACCAACAACCCTTCAATTTTGGTTCATTTATCAAGATGAGATTTGTTTGCTCCTTTGCGGCAAGTATCTCCTCGTTCTATGCCATGTATTCACACAGTCTTCTTCATCTAATAGTTTTAGTAGGTTTGACCTCAATTTCATATTCTAGGATCTTGGTGATCCAATTAGCTCTTTTTCTTGTGATCTCCCTTTCCATGATATATTCACACACAAGCACCTTGTTGTAGGAAATTAGATGGAAGAACTTTTTAAGTCCCTTCACTATTGTAAAGGCCTACCTATCAATGAAATTATAATTCACCTCATATTCCTTTAGGGTCTAGGAGTAGAACACTACTGGATGTTCCCCCTTTTCTTCATCATCTTTTTGCATTAGAATGGTAGTAATACTCGAGTTGCTATTGACTGCATACATTATAAAACCCTTAGATTGATCTGGATTAACCAGTACAGGAGTTGTGGAAATAGCTTCCTTGAGATTTTCAAAGGCTTCCTGAGCTTTGGTTGTCTACTTGAATGTCTGATCCTTCTTCAACATCAGGGTGATCAGCTTAATTATTCCTAAAAAGACAAAAATAAACTTTCTGAAAATATTTACTTTGCCCAGGAAATACTAAACACCATTCTTATTCACTAAAAGGGGAAGTTCCTTGATAGCTTTCACCCATTCAGGGTCAATTGAAACCCCTTCCTTAGATACAACATGTCCTAGCAGCTTGCCTTGTAGTACTCCAAATACACACTTCTTCAGAATTAGGGAAACTTTGAACTCTTGACACTTTTGAAAAACTAATTCTAAGTAATCAAAATGATCATCCAAATAAATTAGAATAAACTTATTGATTAGTTCATTGAATTTGATGTCCATCGCCCGTTGGAATGTTGCCCCTGCATTGGATAAACCAAAAGGAATTTTAGCATATGTAAATGTTCCCCACTTTGTAGTGAACATAGTCTTGTGTTGATCCTCTTCTTTAACTCAGATATGATTGTAGCCAGAGAAACCGCCTAGCAAAGAAAAAAATTTAGATCCTACAATCGTTTGTAATATTGACTCCATAGAAGGAAGTAGATAGTGGTCCTTTAGAGATGCTTTGTTTAGGTCTCAGAAGTCCACACATAAATGGATATCTTCATTCTTCTTTCACACCAGGACTAGATTAGATATTGAGGTACTATGCTTGATTGGGAAGACAATGCATGACTTAATGAGCTTAGTTAGCTCTTGCGCCATTAGCGCTTCACTTCTATGGTTGACTAGCCTCTATTTTTGTCCAGCTAGTTTTGCACCCTCTGTTAGCTCAATAGTGTGCTGAATGATATTAGGATCATACCCCTCTAGATCATCATAGGACTAGGCCACTACTCCATACTTTTCACTGAAACTGATGAGTCTTTCTTTATCATGGTGTGGGACATTTTTCCTGACTCGAAGATTCCTGCCATCTGAGACTCGGAGGTCCACATAATCACTTTTTTCTACTAGGAACTTCTGTCTATCATTTTGGGCATCATCACAATCAAGAATTTTTTTGTAGAGTAACCAACCCTTTCAGAAGCTTGTTAGATTTAAGCTGCATAATTTATCCTTCATAAGCTTCGGAAATCTTTGGTTAAAGCTGATAAGAAAATTCTCCTAACTCCTGCATGAACGAGGTGATGTGTTCATCACTTTCAAAAACTTTCCAACTATGATCATTGTCAGGAATCGCTGGTCAGACAAGTACTCATATTGAATGTTCATTATGTATAAGTTTAGAAGTAGGATCAAACTAGTCACCAATCATGGCCATGCAATCTACATCGCTATTTTGTCCTCGAGGAATAGTCTGGATGTTAAAGGCTTCAAAACCCTCAATGAGGTCCCAGACTCGGTGCCGATAGGATCTCATGCAGACATTCTTTTCCACAAAAATCCCTTGGACTTGGTTGACTACTAGTTTAAAATCTCCAAACACCATCAATTGCTTGATGCCCATTCATTCCGTAAGGCTTAAACCTTGAACTAATCCTTCATATTCAAGCTCATTGTTTGAACAAGCAAAATGAAAATGGAAAGACCTTATCAATTTTTCATTTTGTGGGGATATTAGATATATCCCCTCTCTAGCACCCATTTTTTCTTCCTTCTCCATCAAAGTATAGTGTCCCTAGCTTGCTTGCTTGGCTACCCTCAAACTCTTTAGCGACCTTCGGAAGCACTTGGTCTTCATCATAAATTACATAGGTGCCCAATCCTGTAGCATGATAATTTCTGAAAGGACCATTGTCCATGTGTTCACTCAATAGAGCATCTTCTTTGTCATTCTGGTCTCTGATCACCTTTCCTTCCTCTAGTAATTCAACACAATACATTTCTTGCTTGGTGATAGAGGTATGCGTGGCTTCAAAATTGATCAAGGCTTCATCCGCTACATGTTTAGAATGTAAAGCCTCTAATTCTATCTTCATTTTTGCACTGTGCTTGGTCCTGAGTATCATATGTGACCAATCCAAGGATAGGTATTCACCCACCTTTGAAGTAAATTCTTGAGAAATATAGAGACCAAACATAGGAGGAACATTTATGATCACATTGTCTTGTGGCATCATGATACTAGGGCAAGAAAATAGAGTTAAAGGAAGTTCTTTAATGACTCCTACGGTTTCAAATTTGTTCCCATCAAGCTGTATTACCCCTCTTTTCATAGGTTCATAGCTAAGTCCTAAAGCTTTGACTATCTATTTAGGCATAACTATGGTACTAGCGCTAGAATCAATCAAGCATTGTGCAATAACTTCTTTCCTATAATGAGAGTCAAGAAGAAGGGTTGAGGTTTTAACTTATTCCTAACCTCGTCAGGGGATTCCTTTGTATTGTTTGTAAGGACTTTAGCTGGCGGTATTTGATTGACAACCTCTGAACTGGAAAATGGCTCTGTTGGTACTGAGTTGACCTCTTCCTGAAGTGCCTTCTGTAATAGCATCTTTTGCTTTGGGATAGCTAGAATGTCCCATAGAGAAACATTAGTAGATGATTTCTTCAGTTGTTCTACCACATTAAAAGGTGACCAACTTGGAGGTTTCTGCTCCTTGGTTCTTGCTATAATAATTTCCTTGTGTGGTTGAGATGGTGACAGGATGGTTGAAGTACTAGGAATCTGATTGGAAACACCCTTGAGTTGCGGGCTGGCTGGATGCGGAACAACTAACTCATTGATAAATCTCCTCTTTAAGAGCATGTTATAATCAGATTGCACTTGTGGTGTTTTGGATATGAATGCATCATTAGAAAAAACTATTTCTTCCTTCTCCATCTAGGAGAAAAGCATGTGATCAGGAGCAATATCAGATTCTTGTTCTAAATACATTCCTTGCATTTGCATGGTAAGAACCATACTCTCCATTTTTGGTGAGGCATATATATAAACCCCATGATCTATTTTCATGCCTTGGTTGCATTGATCCGCCACCTTTTGTTGCAAGTTTCCACGTGAATAGTTCAAGTGCATATGCGCATCGCTGCAAGGGAATCACCATAGATTGATATCATCAATAAGGTTGTTCTACCCTGCAATTAATTCCCTACTCAAGCTTGGCGATGAACTCACCAGTGAAGTAGGCACCAACACCATTTGCTTTGTAGTCAGGGCTAGTGGATTAGTACGAGGTGTACCTTGGTATTGATTCTGCTAATAAGAGGACCGCCTGCCTTGATAATTTTGATATGCAGGCTTTAGAGATGTTGATTGGTTCCACTTAGGAGTGGTTATATCATTTTCCATGGTTCACAACATCTCTTTGAGTTGCTCATTTCATCCTTGGAAGAACATGATGTAGAGGCTACATTTTTGTGGGGCTACCACATATGTGTACATTGACTGATCAGTTGTAGGTGTGCTAGTTGATGCAACTTCTTGTGCAGGAATCGATATTTCAGGAAATACAAACATGATAGGTCAAGGGGGAAACTTTCCACAATCTATCCAATGATTCTCAGCCTTGACAGTGAAACCATAAGCATCTATTAGAGTAGCTCCTACTAAAGACTTGATCATCACAGAAATGTCAAAATTGATGGACTTTAGATAAAATATGAATTCCAACTCAGGAATTGGGCATATGGTAACATGAATCCTCTGCCAATTTGTGTGAAATTGAGCATTAAAGTCCATCGGAGTCTCTTGGGAGGCTCGTTTTATGATAGATAGTTTATAATATAGTGAAGAACGATCTCTATCATTTGAGAACCTCTCATAGAATAGATCTCCAAGCTCATCCCAAGTGCAAATAGTATTAGATGATAGTGTTTGGTACCAATCCAGTGCCTTGCCTTTGAAAGACATGGCGATAAGCCTCAGAGCTACATTTTGCACTGTAATCTTGAGTACCAAACATACGTCTGCCACATACTACAAATGTTCTGTTGGTGTTCTTTAGCCATCTCCGGTAAACTTTGGTATAGATTTCATGGATGAAACCAAGATAGTGCCCCAGACAATGGGTGCTACTTGGGCTACTAGGAGACTTCTGGTGTCCCATGCTACATAATTTCTATTTCCAACTGACAACATGGTGAGAGAAATGGGTGGAGAGAATGGAATGGTTACCAATTTATTTGTGACTCGCACTGTTCCTAGCGGGGGAACTATTAGACTGGGGTTGCCTGCGGTTTGGGATCTAGTTACAAGCCAATGGCTCATACACCCTTCTAAAACAAAATTTCATTTAACCTTGGTCCCACTAGGTGTGCTAGAATAAGAAAAAAACTATTGATGCCAAAATTTGACAAGGTAGCAGTGTCTTATGGGAAACTTACTTTATAGGGGACCTTTTGTGCTAAACTGAGTGACCTCCAAGTTTTTAGAGAAGCTGGCTTCTTCTTTAATGGGGTTTTGAAAGGGAAAAGGAAACAGATATAATAAAATAAAGTCTAACCTAAGGCGATGCACCAAGACTTAATGATAGGCATGGTAAATCATAGATATAAGGGCCTGAATGGTGTTGCAGTGTTCCAGAACATCAAAAACATAAGATTCTAGCATAGACAATCCATTCATTGATAAAATAATATTTCATACATTCCTATTGCTAAGAAGAGTCATTAGACATGGTCTAGGTCAGCAAACTTGCATTCAACATATATAGAAGTTCTTAAATGAAAAATCTAGATAGTATAAAAGCACAGTTTACAGTTTTATCAAATAGCATAAAAAATAGAAAGGTTGAACAATTGGCACAGTGTGAGTTTTTGCAATAACATAAAACAACAATAAAGGCTTGGCATCCTTTTACTAAAACCAGCATTTTCCCTCAAACTCTAGACCTTTTTCTCATAACAGAGAAAAGTATATATAGTAGGGAAAAACCCCCACCACCTTAGAGAGCAACAACAAAAAAGATTTCGCAATCCCCTGCCAATGATGCAAGAATCAAAATATTTCGAAAGTCATTGCAACAGAATTGATCTGGAACCAACCATCTAGTCACTCCAAGCATAGGTGCTTCCTCTGAAAATGATGGCGGTGGTCCCGGAAAGGCGCAATCAGACAAGTGTCACCCTCTTGTGTGAATGATTATGACACGCAGTGACCAATAACATCATTCGGTTCATCTAGTCCATTACCCGAATACGATATCCACTAGCTAGGCACATGGCAGCCTTTCAATACCCGTATGAACCCTTTTCTTCTACCACTGAGGACTTGTGTTAATGCTACATGTTTCGAATGGGCCGAGCACTTTATCTACAATGGAGGGAAGAATCACTAGCCGGGCACAAAAGAGACATGTGGCAGCGTTTCGCTGCCCACGGTTGCTACTTCATCTCTATGCGAAAAGATTTGTGAATAGAAAACATGTAGCAAGTGTACAGCTTAGATAGAAACTGTGGGGTCCACTAAAACCTTTTGGGAAAAAGGGCTCCGTGGCACCCAAACGGAGCTCGATGAGGCAGCAAAAATACATGATCAAAAGAATCTCATAGCCGCAACACGTGGAAGCATAGTAGAGCTTTCTACGATGTGAAAGGAATGCTAAGACTAAGAGTTGTGAGGAGTAGACATGTGGAATGGGAGAGTAGAACCTTGATAAAAGGCTGAGTTGACTCTACGAAGCATGGGCCAACGCATAGAGGAAAAATACACCCGAAGGGAGCTAGTTAAATATTTGTTAACAAGACCCAAAACCAAGTGTCAGAAATAATGTTATGTTTAATGTTGTTTGTTGGGATAGGACCCAAAAATACACTTAATATAAGCATATGAGGGCATAAAGAGACAACATAAAGAATAAAAATGGTGTAAATAGTGAAAATGTTCCTAGAAAAGCGTCCTCATGAATGTTAATAACCTTTTCTTGCGAGAGAGACTTCTTTTGATTGTAAACATGCATAGGATGGAAAGGTGAAGGCATGGAAGTGTTATTGTCAGGGCCCAATGCACCATTTTCTATACCAGGAGTAGGAGCTCGTGAGATCCCAAGGTCCACAATGAAAGTGCTATCATGGGATGCCATGAGTCTAGAAAATATTCTCACTAAAGTATTATCAATAGGGCACCAAACACTCATGCAAGTACCACTAAGGAAGGGTGGGTGGAAATGCAAGCTAATCTAAGAATGTAAAATTCCAACAACAAAATATCTACTAACTGTAACAAAGGTGCAAATACAAAAAATAGAAATGCAGGAAAATGAAAGAAACAATGCAAAATTAATGTCTAACATGTGCAGAGGGACTGATTTTCCCTAGGTGGCGAATGAGTCCTAGGATGCAATTTTATTTTATTTTGTTTTTCATAATGTTAAGAATGATTTAAATGGTTTTTAGAATGCAAAAATAGGCACAAAATGTAGAGTTTCAGTTTTTTCAATGAAATTGAATGCAAGAATGAAAACTAAATGAGTTTTTCACTAATGCAAAATGAAAGGTCCTAGAATGCAATAACAAATCAATGTCCTAATTGAATGTTAGTGCTAATTAAAACTAGGATGCAAAATATGAATGCAATCAGAAATTTAAAAATATATAAAAGTTTGGTTCACCAAAATGTGACATAGATTTTGGGACCATGAATGCTTGCTCTATTTCTAAGATTTTTCACCTAGAAAGACAGAGATTTAGGCTCCAAAAATTCTTATGTAACACTCAAATTAGGATGTGTGCAATATGATATGATATAAATGAACTTAACTAAATGCAATGGATTGATTAAAATGCCTCAAAATGAATGTAAAAGTGCAATTACAACTATGTTTGAAAAAACATTGTGATATGCAAGCATGAACTAGAAACTCAAGAAGATGAAAAAATAAATGAATGAAATTGAAAAAAACTTAATAGTCATTCCATTAAGTTTTGTTCAGTTTCATGGTGTAAATAGTGAAAATGTGCCTAGAAAAGTGTGAAATCTTGTTACAAGACTTTAAAACACTTCAAAATAAGACTTGTTGATGAGTGAAAATGTAGTTTTTAGGTGGATTGCATTAAATAGAGTTTAGAAGAATGTAGAAATGTCTTACAACACTTCACAACACATTCACAAGACTTTGTTCTTTGAATTTTAGCACCAAAATAATCATGTTCAAGCCAAGATACATCATAAAATTAAAGCAACATGGTTCCTCTCACTAAATTGGGGGCTTAATGTGTCGTCAAAAATTGTACAATTTGCTTGACATGGGATTAATTCATAATAAATAGACTTAGTGAGGTCTTAAATTACAAAATGACTGAAAATGAATGTAAAAGTGCAATTACAACAATGTTTGAAAACACATTGTGATATGCAAGCATGAACTAGAAACTTGGGAAGATGAAAACAAAAATGAATGAAACTGAACAGAACTTCATGGTCTTTCCATTAATTTTTTTTAAGTTTCATGGTGTAAATAGTTAAAATGTGCCTAGAAAAGCGTGAAATCCTGTTACAAGACTTTACAACACTTCAAAATAGGACTTATTGATGAGTGAAAAGGAGGATTTTAGGTGGATTGCATTAAATAGAGTCTAGAAGAATGTAGAAATGTCTTACAACACTTCACTACACCTTCACAAGATGTCATTCTTTGAATTTTAGCACTAATATAAGCATGTTCAAGCCAATATACATCATAAAATTAAAGCAACATAGTTCCTCTCACTAAAGTGGGGGCTTAATGTGCCGTCAAAAATTTTACCCTTTGCTTGACATGGGATTAATTCATAATAAATAGACTTAATGAGGTCTTAAATTACAAAATGATTGAAAATGAATGTAAAAGTGCAATTACAACTATGTTTGAAAACACATTGTGATGTGCAAGCATTAACTAGAAACTCAAGAAGATGAAAACATAAATGAATGAAACTAAATAGAATTTAATGGTCTTTCCATTATGTTATGTTCAGTTTCATGGTGTAAATAGTGAAAATGTGCCTAGAAAAGCAAGAAATCTTGTTACAAGATGTTACAACACTTCAAAATAGGACTTGTTGATGAGTGGAAAGGTGGTTTTTAAGTGGATTGCATTAAATAGAGTCTAGAAGAATGTAGAAATGTCTTACGTAACTTCACAACACCTTCACAAGACGTTCTTTGAATTTTAGAACCAAAATAAGTATGTTCAAGCCAAGATACATCATAAAATTAAAGCAACACAGTTCCTCTCACTAAAGTCAGGGCTTAATGTGTCGTCGAAAAGTGTACCCTTTCTCTTTGTTGGTGTGAATAAATGTCTAGTACGTAGCTAATTCACTCACTAGGTAATTAGGGGACATATTCACATGGTTAAGTTTACTTGGGATATAAGATTCTTTCTAGAAGTCTTAGTTGGGTTTTCTAGAACCTATCTTATCTAGCTATATTGCATGATTCCTAGGTAGTTAGTTGTATCATGCCATAGGATTGAAACACTTGTCATGATCTTGTCTAATCCTATCTCTCAACCTTTCCTTTATAAGCAAGGAATCTCTTGTGCATTTGCATTCAAGCTTATTGAAACATATTCAACCATTAATCAATCTTGCATTGTGAGGCAAGCTTTCTTGCCATTCTCTCTTGTGGAAGTGGTTTTGGTCTAGAAATAGTTCTTGGGGGTGTTGGGGAGTCACCATTTACTCCCACATGGTATCAGAGATCTCCAAGTGTTGCAGATTCCTTCCTAGATCTGAGGGTATTGTGTTTGCTTGAAGATTTTTGCTAGGTGCAGATTAGGGTTTCAATAACCTCATGGTTGAGATTAGAAGGCTCTAGAGATGAATTTTGATTGTAAATTCATCCATTTTGGGTAAATTTGTTTTTCAGGCAAATTTTTTTTGCTGGAACAACATCTCAAACAGTATGATTTTTCCAATTTCGTAAAAAAATATTTCTGAAAATATTTTATGTGGGTATTTTATTGCATATTTTGGGGCAAAATATTTTTATTGGGCTATTCAAATATTTTTGGAAAAATATATGTAAAAATTGGGGCACAATTATTATATTATCGGACAAAATATTGCAAAATATTGTTGGGTTTCTTTATCGATAGAGAATATACTTTTGCCTACGTCATCAGGACCTTGTCCTCCGCTGGTCATTGTCGGCATACAAATATTGCAGGCGTATTTCTCAGTGGCATATTCCATCCTCAGCTCTTGTTAGATTGGCATTCTTTTTGGAAAAGGCTATGCAGGTGACAATTTGCACCGGGCATAGATGGGCATCCAACATCCCATGGTTGTGCCCGTGCAAACCCCCTGCAGTCCTCCTAACGATTTCTGCTGTGCCGTGCACCTGCTGCTGTCCGGTTGTCACATCACCTGCTGTGTTAGTACGTTGAGAGATTATATAATTTTTGCCTTCCGTATTTAGTGGCGACTGCACAGTAAGTACGCCCATTTTATTCATGACAATTCACGCCATACTTTCCCCTGCCTTATGCTTTTTTTTTATCTTTTTTAAATTTCATTTTTAATAACATGTAAATGTTTTTATAAAAAAATATTTAACATATATTTTTTTTATATTTAATTTGATTGATTAATAATTGAATTTTTAGTTAATGTTATTTTTTTTTATAATAGATTTTTTATAAATAATTTTTTTTAATAATATTTTAGATTTTATTTTGTATATAAAAAATAAAGAAAAATTAATATAGATTGTATCTAATACATAAATTTTAATTAATATAGATTGTATATAATAATTTAACTATAAAAGAATGAATTAAAATAGTTAAATTATTATTTTAGAAGTTTAAAAAATTAAATGTAAAATAGTAAGAGTGTTTAGTTTTTAAGGATTAATGTTGACGAATAAATTTAATTAAGGTTATGGTTGGAGTTTAATTAAGGTTAAACTATTCACTTAGGGTTAGGGTTCAATTAGTATTCAATTTGCGTTAGGAGTCAATTAGGGTTACAATTCAATAAGGGTTTAATTAAGGTCCGGGTTAAGGTTAGTCTTAAATTAGGGCTAGGATTGGAATTAGGGTTCAATTAAGATAAGGGTTGTTTATTTTAGGGGTAGGGTTCAATTAGAGTTCTCTAGGGTTTTCATACAATTAGGGTTAGGTTTCAATGATACCTAGGGTTACGATTATAGTTCAATTAGTGTTAGAGTTAGGGTTATAATACGATTTCAATTAGGTTCAGGTCATAGTTTAACTAGTGTTAGAGTTAGGGTTGCAATGGCGCCTTCAGAAGGATATCTCTCGACGTACTTGACATATTTTTAAAATATAGGTATGCTAATTATATATTGCATTATATTTATATATTAATTTAATTTTTATAATATGTGTTAAATATTTCTCAAATTAATATTTTCCCTCTTAAATTTTATTATATAATATCATAATTATAATTATATATATATATAAATAACATTTTCTAAATTTAATTTACATTATATAAAATATTAAAAAATAATTTGACATTATATAAATATAAAATATAATAAATGCATTTAATTTTTTTTAAATATAAATGCTATTTTTTAAAAATATAAATGTGATCATATTTTCCATCCTTTTTAACAATTATGTTTTAAATTTCTTAAACTAATATTTTCCCTCTCTTAAATTTTATTATATAATACTATTATAATGTCAGACTATATCATTTTTTTAATTTTTATTCACTCTTTAAAATATAATGTCAAACTATATCATTAGTATTAATATATAACACATATTATAAAAATTAAATTAATATATAAATATAATGCAATATATAATTAGCATACCTGTATTTTAAAAATATATGTAAAGTACATCGAGAGATATCCTTCTCAAGGCGCCATTGCAACCCTAACTCTAACACTAGTTAAATTGTGACCCGAACCTGATTGAAATTGTATTATAACCCTAACTCTAACACTAATTGAACTGTAATTGTAACCCTAGGTATCATTGAAACCTAACCCTAATTGTATCAAAACCATAGAGAACTCTAATTGAACCCTACCCCTAAAATAAACAATAACCCTTATCTTAATTGAACCCTAATTCCAATCCTAGCCCTAATTTAAGACTAACCTTAACCCGGACCTTAATTAAACCCTTATTGAATTGTAACCCTAATTGACCCCTAACCCAAATTAAATACTAATTGAACCCTAACCCTAAGTGAATAGTTTAACCTTAATTAAACTCCAACCATAACCTTAATTAAACTTATTCTTCAACATTAATCCTTAAAAACTAACCCTAACCATAAACCTTATTGATTTTTATCTTGTTTATCACATCCCCTATCATGTGATAAACAAGATAAAAATCTAAAATCTAATGCATATTTAAAACTTAATAATTAATGATATCAAATTTTAAATATAATTAAATTTGAACAAAAGAATTAAAAATTCATTTATTATAAGTTACACAAACAATTTTATTTTAAAAATATTATATAAATGAAATACTTGAGAGGTCCTAAAATATAAAGTGTCACTAAAAATAGCTTACAAGTAGTAACTAGATTGTAAGAATCTATTGGCTAAACACATTGAACTAATTTTAGACATTTTGTATTTCATGTTTGGAAAGAATGCAAATGTTTTTGATTATGCAATTTAATAGCATTAAAGAAATTTCATAGTTTCTACTTACTTGTATGTAAATGTTTAATGATGTTTATTAATTTGTAACATAAATAGATTGTGAGGAATTATCCTCACTACATATATTATATTTATCTATCAATTTTTAAATATAAATTGATTAAAAAGAGAAGTTTAAGAAAAACATATGTCAATATATTTTATTTAGATTTTTTGAAAAGATACATACTCTAATATATAAATAAAATTATATTATATTATGATTACAACAGATTTTGTGGAATTAAATTTTAAGATATTAAAATATATTAATTTTTATTTTTTTAACTTATTTAAAAAATTAGATAAAATTTCAAATTAATTACTAAATAAATAAATTGTAAGAAATGGTAAATAATATTTTTTTATTTATCTAAATATTATTAATAAAACCTAACTATTTTAATTGAAATCAATGATATTTTAATTTGTTTCATTAGATAGTTTATTTATAAACATTAAAAAAAACTTAAAACAAAAAGAAAGAGGCACAAAAAAAAAGATAGCCGCTGCCCACATAACATATGTAACATGAAAATCATATAATGATTGTGGACATCCGTGGACAGCTGCAGGCATAGAAAGGACAGATGTGATGTTTGTGCAGCACCGTATTGCCAAAGGCACGGCAGCAGGTATGTCAGGGATGGCAGCGGATGGGCATCAATGCCATGGGGTGCAAATTGTCACCCCTATAGACATTGCCGATGTGATGACTAGTGGACAGGCCAGCGAAAAAGAATGCCAATCTAACAAGAGCCGAGGATGGAATATGCCACCGTGAAATATGCCTGCATTATTTGTATGCCGACGGTGACCAACGGAGGACAAGGTCCTGATGATGTAGGAGAAAGTATATTCTTTGTAGATAAAGAAACTCGACAATATTTTGTAATATTTTGTCTGATAATATAGTAATTGTGCCCCAATTTTTACAAATATTTTGCCAAAAATATTTGAATAGCCCAATAAATATATTTTCCCCCAAAATATGCAATAAAATACCCACAATTTTTTTTCAGAAATAGTTTTTTTACAAAATTGGAAAAATCATACTGCTTGAGATGTTGTTCCAGCAAAAAAAAATTTCCTCAAAAACAAATATACCCAAAATGGATGAATTTATAGTAAAAAATCATCTACAGGGCCTTCTAAGCTCAACCGTGAGGTTATCGAAACCCCAATCTACACCCAGCAAAAATGTTCAAGACAACACAATACCCTCAAATCTGGGAAGTAATCTACAATAGTTGGAGAGCTCTGATACCATGTGGGAGTAAATGGTGACTCCCCAACACCCCCAGGAACTGTTGCTAGACCAAAACCACTTCCACAAGAGAGAGAATGGCAAGAAAGCTTGCTTCACAATGCAAGATTGATTAATGGTTGAATATGCTTCAATAAGCTTGAATGCAAATGTACAAGAGATTCCTTGCTTATAAAGGCAAGGTTGAGAGATAGGATTAGACAAGATCATGGCAAGTGTCATAATCCTATGACATGATACAACTAACTACCTAGGAATCATGCAATACAAATAGATAAGATAAGTTCTAGAAAAACCAACTAAGACTTCTAGAAAGAATCTTATATCCCAAGTAAACTTAACCATGTGAATATGTCCCCTAATTACCTAGTGAGTGAATTAGCTAGGTACTAGACATTTATTCACACCAACAAAGCAAAGGGTACAATTTTTGATAGCACATTAAGCCCCCACATTAGTGAGAGGAACTATGTTGCTTTAATTTTATGATTTATCTTGGCTTGAACATGCTTATTTTGGTGCTAAAATTCAAAGAATGACATCTTGTGAAGGTGTTGTGAAGTGTTGTAAGACATTTCTACATTCTTCTACACTCTATTTAATGCAATCCACCTAAAAACCACCTTTTCACTCATCAACAAGTCCTATTTTGAAGTGTTGTAACATCTTGTGACAAGATTTCATGCTTTTCTAGGCAATTTTTCACTATTTACAACATGAAACCAAACAAAACTTAATGGAAAGACCATTAAGTTATGTTCAATATTATTCATTTATGTTTTCATCTTTTTGAGTTTCTAGTTCATGTCTGCATAGCACAATGTGTTTTCAAACATAGTTGTAATTGCACTTTTACATTCATTTTCAATCATTTTGTAATTTAAGACCTCATTAAGTCTATTTATTATGAATTAATCCCATCTCAAAGGGTACAATTTTCAATGGCACATTAAGCCCCCACTTTAGTGAGAGGAACTATGTTGCTTTAATTTTATGATATATATTAGCTTGAACATGCTTATTTTGGTGCTAAAATTCAAAGAATGATGTCTTGTGAAGGTGTTGTGAAGTGTTGTAAGACATTTCTACATTCTTCTAGACTCTATTTAATGCAATCCACCTAAAATCCACCTTTTCACTCATCAATAACTCCTATTTTGAAGTGTTGTAAAGTCTTGTAACAAGATTTCATGCTTTTCTAGGAACATTTTCACTATTTACACCATGAAACTGAAAAAAACTTAATGGAAAGACCATTAAGTTATGTTCAATTTCATTCATTTTTGTTTTCATCTTCCCAAGTTTCTAGTTCATGCTTGCATATCAAAATGTGTTTTCAAACATAGTTGTAATTACACTTTTACATTCATTTTCAGTCATTTTGTAATTTAAGACCTCACTAAGTCTATTTATTATGAATTAATCCCATTTCAAGCAAATGATACAATTTGCGAAGGCACATTAAGCCCCCACTTTAGTGAGAGGAACTATGTTGCTTTAATTTTATGATGTATCTTGGCTTGAACATGATTATTTGGGTGCTAAAATTCAAAGAACGACGTCTTGTGAATGTGTTGTGAAGTGTTGTAAGAAATTTCTACATTCTTCTAGACTCTATTTAATGCAATCCACCTAAAAACTACCTTTTCACTCATCAACAAGTCTTATTTTGAAGTGTTGTAAAGTCTTGTAACAAGATTTCATGCTTTTCTAGGCACATTTTCACTATTTACACCATGAAAATTAACATAACTTAATGGAAGGACCATTAAGTTTTGTTCAATTTCATTCATTTATGTTTTCATCTTCTTGAGTTTCTAGTTCATGCTTGCATATCATAATGTGTTTTCAAACATAGTTGTAATTGCACTTTTACATTCATTTTGAGCCATTTTAATCAATCCATTGCATTTAGCTAAATTCATTTATATCATATCATATTGCACACATCCTAATTTGAGTGTTACATAAGAATTTTTGGAGCCTAAATCTCTCTCTTTCTAGGTGAAAAATATTAGAAAGAGAGCAAGCATTCATGGTCCCAAAATCTCTATCACATTTTGGTGAACCCAACTTTTGAATATTTTTAAATCTCTAATTGCATTCATATCTTGCATCCTAGTTTTCATTAGCATTGACATTCAATTAGGACATTGATTTGTTATTGCATTCTAGGATCTTTCATTTTTCATTAGTGAAAAACTCATTTAGTTTTCATTCTTGCATTCAATTTCATTGAAAAAACTAAAACTCTACATTCTGTGCCTATTTTTGCATTCTAAAAAGCATTTAAATCATTCTTAAAATTCTGAAAAACACAAAAAAACTTGCATCCTAGGACTCATTCGCCACCTAGGGAAAATGAATCCTTCTACACA
Source organism: Sequoia sempervirens (assembly GCA_007258455.2). NCBI lineage: Eukaryota > Viridiplantae > Streptophyta > Pinopsida > Cupressales > Cupressaceae > Sequoia > Sequoia sempervirens. The sequence goes on along the minus strand of VDFB02086081.1, from coordinate 354,316,593 downwards.
TTTTAGACACTAATTTTGCATTGTTTCTGGCTTTTTCCTACATTTCTATTTTTTGTATTTGCACCTTTGTTACAGTTAGCGGATCTTCTATTGTTAGCATTTTACATTCTTAGATTAGCTTGTATTTCCACCCACCCTTCCTTTGTGGTACTTGCATGAGTGTTTAGTGACCTATTTATAATACTTTAGTGAGAAGAAGTTCTAGACTCATGGCATCCCACAATAGCACTTTCATTGTGGACCTTAGGATCTCATGAGCTCCTACTCCTAGTATAGACAATGGTGCATTAGGCCCTGAAAATACCACTTCCATGCCTTCACCTTTCCATCCTATGTATGTTGACAATCAAAAGAAGTATCTCCCGCAAGAAAATGTTATTAACATTGATTCGGACTTTGCACATTTACAACAAGACTTGTCACTTGAAAACATTTCCACCACTGCTATACCTACTATTGAGAATCTTCATTGCTTAATTGAAAGTGATGATGGCTTGCAAGTGCTAAAAAAAATAGCTGAGATTTACAATAAACATGCCTCTTCCAATACTCCATCAACAAACATTCTTGTCACCTAAGGAGCATCTCAAGTTCCTCTTCCTTCAACCATAGCTTCCATCCCAACTTACACCAATCTGCAAGTCCATACAACTTTACAACAATCCAATCATGTCGCTACTTCCTTCCCAATTTCCACTAGCATTCCTACATCCTTTGTGGCATCGCAACCTCCTTCCACCACATTCACACCCCTTACTAGTCCTTTCACTTCCCTTAACATCACATACACTCCATCACCATTTTCCCTTCCACCTTAACCCCATTATCCTAATCCCTTTATGACACAACTCCTTAATATTGTTTCATCCATGCAACACCAACTTTCCACCATTAGTCAAGCTCAAACTAATCCAACCACATATCTTGTTCATAGCAGCCCCTTATCATTAGAAATCTTACGTAACCTGATGCCACAAGGAATAGAAATGTAGAGATTTGAGAAATATGGAGGAAAAGGAGATCCTATCAACCATGTCAATTATTTTACTGCTTTGTGTTGTAATTTTGTCCTTGACGATAAACTTTTAGCAAAACTCTTTCCATGGACCTTGAAGGATATTGTGTTAGAATGGTTTTCCAACTTTCCTAATCATTCCATTTGATCATTTAATCAATTGGAAGAAGCTTTCATTAATCACTTTTAAGTGCACATGACACCTAAAAAGACAATGGGATGACCTTATGTGATGTAGAAAAAACACTGATGAAAAAGTAATCAATTTCATCTCTCATTACCAGTCCTTATATGCTCAAGTTGACATGTCCAAATTCCAAATGCACATCTATAGAAGATGTTTATTGAGAATTTTCACACTAAACTTCAAGATAAACTTACCATGATGAAATTCCCTTCATTCATGCATTTGTACACAACCTTATGTGAGTACCAAAATTTTGTTTCAATTCGTTACTCAAAATCCACTTCTAGCCGAATTGACAAAACTGAAAACAACAATCAACACCAAAACAACACACAATTTCTGCAAACCTAACCGAGGCTTCTTTCAATTTAGTTCACCTCCTTCACCCCAACCACAACCAACTTCACAAGTTTAGAATTCAATGGCTACCCTTAAAACAGTCACGACTTATCATTATGGTGATCCAAACAAACATTTTACTCCTTTACCTGACACCCTCCATCAGATAATGAACCAACTCATCCAAAAATGCATGCTTACACTACCACCTATTTGACCACTTGATCCTAATCAACCCCTACCTTCTACCTTCAAGCCTAATGCTTATTTCAATTTTCATCATCAAAATGGCCACAACACTGAACATTGCAAGCATCTTAAACATCTTGTTCAAGACCTCATTGATTCAGGTGAATTGACCATTATGGGTGTTAATGATCAAGGAAATAATTTTGTTGCACCCCCTAACCAAAATCTCCAAATCTTCACCAACCCTATGCCTAAGCACACTACCTCATTCATCAAGGCTAGTGAACCATCCAAGCCTAATCTAATGACTATTGATACACATAATGAACAACTTGATACATCTCGTCCTGTTCTCCAAGCTAGTCCTATGGATAAACTTGTCACTAGGATAGACGTTATACCTTGCAAGGGAAAAACCACTCAATCTCTTGATCTTTCTTTTTCTACTAAAGACATACTACAAAAACTTTTGGATGGTCCTCTCTACATAGCCAAAAAAATCTATGATAAACCTACTAATGGGATATTAATAGATCCTACTTGTGGTGAAAATGTGATCACAGAAGAATTTCTAGTATTACATGATCTATATCAAGATAACTATAATCCACTGACTACATGGATTAAAAAACATCATGGTTTTGCATGCCCTATGATTGGATTGATCATGCTACATTTACAAATAGGATGTAAGACATTGGAGGTAATGTTTTCTATTATTCCACAATCCAACCAATTTAGTTTGTAGCTAGGCCTTCCTTGGCTTCACTCAATGAAAGCAGTCCCATTAGTTATTCACAAGTGCTTAAATTTTCCACATGGCAATGAGGTATTCACCGTACACCATAATGGCTTTAATCCTTTATCTTCCAAAGGTAACTTTTCATTAGAATCCTTTTGGCTTGAACCCACGGAACCTATCACTCCTCGTAAGGAATTCTTTTACATTGCTTATCCAAATTTTAAATCCAAAAAGATTGTTGAATTATCTCTTCGTGATACATCTCCATCCACCTCTACTCATCCTATCATTGATGAAACCATGATTACACCTTAATCTGATATTGAACAAACTCCTCTTGATACTTCCTAGCCATTGTCTAAATGACCAAGGGAACAAGAAATATCTCTTGCCTCACTTCCTCGTACCAAACAAGTGTATAAAGTGAAAGAGAAAGTGGTTGATCCTTCCTCTTTAGTTTCTCCTGCTCTTCCCCTTTCAGAAGTAGAATAACCTACGATGACTCAATCCACTTTTACACCTCAACAACTCTAAAATAGAATTAAATGAAACCATTTTTCTCACAAACGTTGGCATCATCATCATCTCCTTGCTCATATAGAAACCAATCATGAGATTCAATCTTTACCCTGGATAGAAGGAATAGATGACCATCTTCCCTATCTTGACTGACCACATGAAATTTCAACCCAACAATTACAATAAAATGAACCCATACAACCCACACCCTTGATACATCCATCCTTAGAAAACACCCTTCGTCCTCCAGTCATTATTAATCTTGATGATAACAATGAAGATGTGATGATTGCTAAAATAGATGAAACAATAAACAATGACTTGAACTCTTTATTTTCATCTACAATGAGATTAAATGATAAATCCTCTCTGCTAAGTGAAGAACCTGGTACAACTCCTAGTTTGACACTTGTGATTCCTTCTTTAAACAGTCAATCACCTTCACATTCCAGTGAACATGATTGGGAGGCAAATGACTTGATGGATGATTTAAATTTTCCTACTTATTATTTTCTTCATATTCCTTTTTATTTTTCTTTTTCTTTTCATGTGTGCATCATGTTCCCCCATATTGTGTGTTTGATGCCTCCTTCTCTTTGTACACTTCTTCTATGTGTATCTCTATTCTTCTTGTCATGTCTTTTTCTTTTCACTTTTGTTTTTTTTTCCTTTATGCGATGACACAAAGCGGAAAGATGCCCTATTTCTCTTCCATGTTGACCCAAACGGTCCTTGTCTTTTTCACCTTTTTTTGTGTTTTCCTTTTGGGGATGATGCAAAGCGTTGAGATGCCCTATGTCTCTTCTATGTTGACCCAAATGGTCCTTGTCTCTTTTTCACTTTTGTTTTGTGTTTTCCTTTTGGTGATGATGCAAGGAATTGAGACCGAAATGTCTCCTTCATGTTGACACAAAAGCTTTTTCAATTTTTATTTTCTTTTATGCTTGTGTTTTCCTTTCGGGGATGATACAAAGCATTGAGACCGCAATGTCTCTTCCATGTTGACTCAAAATGGACTTTTTTTTCCTTTTCTTTTGCTCTCTTTGTGTCATTCTTCTAGTTCTATGTGTATTTGGGGAATGATGACAGTTCTAAGCTCTTTCATAAAAAAAATTGCAACAACGAACATACTAACCCAAAATCCATATATCCCTTATGGGGGGAAACTCCCTTCTTTTCTTTCTTTTTTGGGGGGAAACTCGCTTCTTTCCTTTCTTTTCTCCTTCATCTTGACATGACGTAGCTTAACTTTGGAACATATCACTTGGTATAGAGCTTTCTAAGTTAGCTTTCATGTTTTTCATTCTACCTCTTCTCTACTTTCAAGTAATTTCTCACTGAACAATGTGTAGCAATTCCTTTAAAGTGGGGGCATACATTACCATTATTTCATTTGCAATCTTAGTAAATCCTTGTCATTTACATGATGGGTTTGTCACTTTGTGGATGACATTGGGTGTGATGTCCTTCATAAGTGTAATCTTTCTCACATATTGCATTCCTCTTCGTGGTTTGATGTGACACACTACATCCCCTAAGTTGTGGGTATACTATTCTTTGATTGGTCCTCTTTTGGAGACGTTAGACACAATGTTCCCTAAGTGACTGACCTTGCATAAACTAAACAAGACTTCTTTGAACATATTACACATGAAATTATCATTTGGGGACCATTCATAACACAACTTGCATGCCTATGGAGTTGTCTTATTTGTTTGGCCACCTTGCATAACACAACTTGCATGCCTATGGAGCCACCCTATTTTTCTTATCTTATAAAACTTAAACCAATATTTACATTTTATTTGGCTTTGTGGTGCCTTGTTAAAGTTATCGAATGGTTATAGCTTTTCCATGGTTGAGCAGGAAGCCCATCTAGCGGCATGACTTTTACCCATAGCCACCTTTTTGCATGTTTTTGAGTGCATACCAACTAGCGTAAGTATCTTAATTTTTGGGATTTCTCACCCCACAAACAACTAGCTTCGTGGCCCTAGAGTGAGTACACATTTTAGTTTTCAAAGAATTAGCCTATATCTCTTTTCACAACTAGTTGGATTGATGATCGAAACTTCACTCAATTCCTCACAACACTTATGTGTTCCTTTGTCCTTATGTTTAGTCAATCATGGGATCTTCATCCTGGGGGCTTGATCATCCTCCTTGTTTGTTGTATTCCATCTTACTAACATAAGTGCATTTGAACCCTCTTCTCTTTGATGTTCATGGCTACTTTATTATGAGGAAGCAAGTTTCTCACACTAAAGTGGGGGCTAAATGTACCATCAAAAAATGGACCCTTCCCATTTTCATGGTCTTTTAGGTCTTGTTTCATAGTGTTGGAACTATGTTGCTTTAATTTTATGATGTATCTTGGCTTGAACATGCTTATTTTGGTGCTAAAATTCAAAGAAGACGATGTCTTGTGAAGGTGTTGTGAAGTGTTGTAAGAAATTTCTACATTCTTCTTGACTCTATTTAATCCAATCCACCTTAAAACCACCTTTTCACTCATCAAAAAGTCTTATTTTGAAGTGTTGTAAAGTCTTGTAAGAAGATTTCATGCTTTTCTAGGCACATTTTCACTATTTACACCTTTCTCATGCTTTATTTTGTCTCTTTATGCCCTCATATGCTTATATGAAGTGTATTTTTGGGTCCTATCCCAAAAAACAAAATTAAACATAACATTTTCCTAGACACTTTGTTTTGGGTCCCAGGTGGGACTCATTCACCAAGGTTGGCGAATGAGTCCCCCTTATCCCTAAATTTAAAATATTTCAAATTTTTTTTTAGAATTTTACTCAAATTCACCTCATGTCAGCCTGTGATGAGGCATAAATGGACACTAAGGCACAATATTTGTATAAATATGTGATTTTAACCTCATTTCACATCTCCTACAAAAACTATTCATTCAAGCATTCAATCTCCTACAATATCCTAATTCAATCAAGCATATATTCAAGCACTCAAGGATTTTGCATCTTCAATTCAAGCACTTTCAAGCACTTTGGAGAAACCATTGGCATCACTTCAGATTTGCATATTCAAGGATGTGGTAAGTTTGTAATACTTGCATGTTATTCATTTATCATTTCCTTTACATTTTATTCATTTCTATTGGGTTTAATTACCAATGTGGGATTTGACCAAGGAAAACCCCTATTCACTAACCCTCCAACATTTTTCCCCTTTGTGCATGTGTATTTGTAGCTTTATTTTGTAGATTTAACAGGTTTAAAGGTGTCAAAAAGTGGAATTCAAGTCAACTAGGCTCTTCAAGTCAAATCATCATCTTTTCAAGAATTTTGAGCATTTACAACCCATTTTTTGCAAAGTTGACCCTGACAGCCTAATATTCAGACATTGCCAGATTTTGAGTAGCAGTGTTGTCTCCTAAATTTTCAGAAATCTTGGGGAGGAATGATTCACCACCCTTTGTGAATGAGTCCTACCTAAAATGTAAAAATCTACATTTTGTCAGAAATCAACTCCTAGTTGTCAAAAATTAGTTCCCAACACTTTCAATAGTAGGAGGACTGATTTGCAACCCTTGGCGAATGAGTCCCACTACATAAAATAAAATAAAATTATCAGCATTCCAAACACTCTAGAAATATCACACAACTTCCAAGTGCACTCAAATTTGATCCTGTACCTTTTGTTCTGCATATTTCTTTCTATTTCTTCATCTTTCATAGTTGTTTGCATATCATAGTGTGTTTTCAAACAGAAATTAAATTACACGTTTGCATTCATTTTAGATCATTTTAATCGGTCAATTGCATTTAGTTTAGTTCATTTACATCATATTGCATTGCATACATCCTAATTTGAGTGTGCATAAGCATTTTAGAACCCAAATCTCTCTCTTTCTAGGTGGAAAATCTTAGGAAGGGAGCTACGCATTTTGATTTCCTAAAATCTATGTTACACATAGCAACTAACATAGTAACCTCCTATTTTTTTGATAATTTTTGTTGCTTTGCTTTATTGTAAGCTAACAAAGGAAACATTTTTTGCTCTTTCCCAAATTTCCCCTACTTTTCCTCTATGGTTTTCCTTTCCTTTGATTGTTTTTATCCTTGTAAAATATGAATTTTTTCAATGTTAATAATTAGAAATTTTTCATTCATTTTTGCTCTAAAATTTTATGTTCTACAAGTTTTGTTCTTTCTTTTCTAGCTAGATCAATTGTTTTGTGCAATTTTATTAAAAATTTTACACAAGGTGTCTCTCTCATGATTTTATGCTTCAAATCTATAGAATCCCTATCCATATATATCCAACATACATATCCATGTCAACACACTCCATGATTTCCAACAAGAAAGGAAAAGTGTGTTTCTCAACTTACTTTGCACCAAACAAATTACTGCACTTAACCAAAACCTATATGTGCAAATTAAAATTAATACATGATCCCTCTTTTCCACACACAAAAACCTTAACTTTTTTTGTCTCTCCATCAATAAATTTGTAGCCAGTTCTTTGTTTTTGCTACAACTTCCTATTATTACTATTGTTGTTATTGCTATTTTTGTTAATGATCATCTAGCTTTGAAAGGTAGGCTCTATTTTCCTTAATGGTGATCCACTAGAATTCAAAGCTTTTTGTTCCCTGTGAACATTAGTGGTTTTGTGTTTAAATCCTTGAGAGGGGGAGTTTTGGGAGGCTTCGGCTTTGAATTTGACTTTTGGAGATCTTTGAGGTTTTTAAGGTTTTTTGTAATGATAATTGGAGAAGGGTAGGTAACACATCACTAGAAACCTCCTTCTAGATCTTCTGCCAAAGGTACATTTCGAACCCACAACCCATGAATTTCTTTTGTCATTTGTTGACAATGATGTTTTTGTAGCTTTTGTCTTCTTTCATCTCTTGATGTATCTCTATTTGGCCATTGCAATCATTGTCAATTTATAGTAATTAAATTTACCTTCAGTTGATTGAAATCATTTGCTAGATGGAGTGGATGCCTCTCTAGTCCTCTTCATGTTTTTTTTTTGTTGATCCTAAAATATTTGTTAAAATATAATTTCCTCCACTAAGGATGTTACATTTTCAATGTTTAGTGTCATGATTATTTTGATCTCTTTCATGGGACCTCCTCCTTTGTTCCCTTCAGTAGTGATCCAACTTCATGCCTAGGATAAGAGGTGAAGCATCTTCTAAGCTAAGTCTTTATCAAGAGAAAAATGAGGGCTCTACGCCTAGAGGTTTTTGGGGGTGGAAGTTATATGACTGAGATTATGAACAACTCTCCAGTTTACTAATCATAAGCACAATGTCTTCTTGTATTTTTTAATTTATTGAATGCATACCAAAACTACATAGTACATAGGCCTGCATAAGCATTTAATTAATATTTAACACTATATAATTAATATTTAATCAAGGTTCAAGTGTTAGATGTAATCAATTCAAAATGTTGTATCATTGATCTATTTTGAATATTATATATTATATAATATATATTTATATTTATATTTATATTATATTGTATTATATTGTATTATTTATATTATTATATTATATTATTGATCTTATATTATATTTTTTTATATTTACATTATTTTATTTTTAATTTTATTATATATATTTTTTCTTTTTCTTTTCATTTTTATTGATAGGGGTATCCTCAGCGACTCTAGCCCAATGGTTTCCCTTTATGGGATGAGCTTGGAGGCGAGACTAGTCCCCTAGGGCCACACGGTAACTAGCACACGCCCCAAGGGTGTGTGTTGGGGTAAGTCACGGGTCAGGGAGTCGAACCCAAGACCTCTAAGAGCAAAACCAAGACTTAGACCAACTCCGCTAACCCGTGGGGGATTTATTATTTATATTTTATTTATATCATTTATATTTATTATTTATTTAATTATTTATATTATTATTATATTATATTGTATTATATTAGTATTTAGTTATATTATATTGTTTATAATTATGCTTAGGGTTAGACTTAGGGTTAGAACTAGAGTTGGGCTTAGAATTATGATTAGATATAGGGTTAGGGTAGAATTAGAATAAGGGATATAATTTGAATTAAATTTTGAATTAGGTGTAGAATAAGGGTTACAATTACCGCTAGAAAAATTTAAACGATGCTCTTCTTAATCACACTTTAAAAGTTGTCTCAATGTTAGGGTTAAAACGAGAGTTAGTTTTAAGGTTAGATTTAGAATTATAATTAGAGTTAGGGTTGGTAAATGATGAGCACATGTATGATTATACTAAGAGGGGGGTGAATCAGTGTAATAAAATATTTTACTTTTTCAAACTACCAACCACAATAATAACAATTACACAATATAATTCAAATAATATCTAATAATTATGTAACACAAGAACACATGATTTATATGGAAATCCTTTTGAGGAAAACCACAGACAAATATTATTTTTATATAAGGGTATGTGCAGGATCATGATGGGCCAAAAAGTGGCAATATGATGGGTATGTGGTTGATGACTTTTGTTTTACCAAAAATTGATTAAATGAAAAGGGTTTTTAAAGGAGATTCTCAGCTTTCCACCAATATAAATTATTATTTACTTTGAATTTAATAAGTAATTATTATTCATTTTCTATTCAAATTATGACTAAAGTCCTAATTGATAGACTGATTGAAAAACAATTATAGCTTTCAAATGGTATGACATTTTTTCAATCCAAAATATGCATCACATTCTATGCTTCACATAATCTATGATTAAAAAAAGAAAAAAATGAATTTCATGAAGTTTTGACCAAGTTAAGGTGGTCAGACATATGAGTTTTTTATATTTTTTAAAAGTTGTAATAAAAAATTCATAATTAATTATTTACTTGGAAAAAAATTACAAAAAAATATGCATCACACAAGACATGAGTCCTCTACTTATATCTAAAATTTTATAAAAAAATATTATAAATTTATTGTGGTTAGGGTGGTCAAACAGACACCTACTTATTATTTTTTCCTTGAAATTTAAGTACTACTGCATTGAAATTTCAAATTTTCATCAAACAAATTTCTTTTTTTTTAAACAAACCTAGTAGTTTAGAAAATACACTCAATTTTCTACAAATTCTATTCTTACATATTTTTTAAATAAGGGTATGGGCAGGATCATGATGGGCGAAAAAGTGGCAATATGATGGGTATGTGGTTGACGACTTTTTTTCAACCCAAATTTGATGAAACAAAAAGGGTTTTTAAAGGATATTCTCAGCTTTCCACCAATGTAAATTATTCTTTACTTTGAATTTAATAAATAATTATTATTAATTTTCTATTTAAATTATGATAAAGTCCTAATTGATAGGTTGATTGAAAAAAATCTATAGTTTTCAAATGGTATCATATTTTTTGAATACAAAACATGCATCACATTCTATGCTTCACATACTATGGGATTAAAAAAATAAAAATTGAATTTCATGAAATTTTGACCAAGTTAAGGTGGTCAAACATGAGTTTTTTATATTTTTAAAAAGTTATAATAAAAAATTCATAATTAATTATTCACTTGGAAAAAAATTATAAAAAAATATGCATCACATCCAAACATGAGTCATATACTTATATATAAAATTATATAAAAAATATTATAATTTTATTGTGGTTAGGGTGGTCAGACAGACACCTACTTCTTATTTTTCACTGAGAATTTAAGTACTCTGAAATTTCAAATTTTCACCAAATAGATTTTTTTTAAAATAAACCTAGTAGTTTAGAAACTACATTCAATTTTCTACAAATTCTATTCTTACATATTTTTGAAATAATATAGATAACTTATTCAAATTTTTATGTCAAGTTTCCTAACTCTAATTTTTCTAAATTTTTTGCCACTTAAGGGCCTATTTTTTCCATGATGATCCTGCACATACCCATAATATATATAACTTATTCAAATTTTTACGTCAAGTTTCCTAACTTTGATTTTTCTTATTTTTTTGCCACTTAAGGGCCTGTTTTTTCCATGATGATCCTGCACATTCCCATAAATCTCTTTTAAATATTTGTAGGCACCAACCTATAGGAGACATCAATCCCCTCTTATAAATTTTGTGAGCACCAACCCATTGGAGACACCAATCCCCACTTTTTAGAATTTGAAGGAACCAACGCACTAGAGACACTAATCCCCACAATTGAGCACAACTAAGAAAGAGACACCAATCTATTTTATATGAGGCACCAACCTTGTCAATATGGGGCGCCAGCCTCTCCAAAATGAGGGACCAACCTCTTCAATAGAACCCTGTCTTCTTGAGAATATTTTTTTTTACAAATAGCCTTCAATAATATCATTTTGCATTCTCCTCCTCAAAATCTTCACATAAATTTGCATATATTATTTTTCTTAAATGTTAATGTTCTTGAATGATATATTTTTTGTGTCTCACACACTTCCCTTCACAAATCTTCTTGTATGATATTACATTTATTCCACAGTTCTCACACATTTCTTATTCCCTTTTATATCTTCATATTTCTAGAAAGAGATGCATCCTTTCAAAGATAACGACCCTTCAAATAGTCATGACTTCTCTTAAATAATAAGTATTTCATTTTCATACTTGATCCTTTCCTTTTCACACATATCCATAATAATATATATTTGTATCCTTCACACACTTTTCTCTTAACTAATAGATCTTCCTTTATAATTCACACACATCTATTTATACTTTTACATCTGAATGAAGAGTTGCATCTCTTTGAAAATAGGTAACTCTTTAAAAGGATGTGTCTTTTTGTTAAGACTAATTATTTCCTTAAAACACTTTTTTTTCCTCTTTAAATTTCCCCTTAGTGGTTTCCTTTGAATGATATTTTATTAGTTTCTTCCTTCAAATCTATTTGTTCTTGTATAATGTAGCTTCTTTTTCTCCACAATTCTTTCTCTTTTTATATATTCTTGCCTCTATGAAGGGGGGCATATCTTTAAAAAAAAGACACAAACTTATTAACCTTTGAAAAAAAATCACACCTCTTCACTAAATGATGTATTCTTAATGAGTGTGTTCCCCATCACCTCCAAGATATTTTCTATTATACTGTTCTAATATTTTTCCTTTAACATCACTAACAATAGTCTTGTTCATTCTCTTTTACATCAATAACAATATTCTAAAAATATATTTCATACTCCTTTGACACCAATCACAATATTTTAACATAAATTTCATACTCCTTTGACATCAATGACAATCAATTACAATAGTGTTAGGGTTATTTTTTAGGTTTATAATTATGGTTAAGATTAGACATATTAGGTTTAGAATTAGGGTTATAATTAGGGTTATGGTTATGCTTGTAATAGAATTAGTTTTAGGGTTACAATTTGAATTAGGATTATAATTAAACTTATGGTTACCATTACAATCAAAGTTACAATTAGGGTTAGAATTAGAGTTAGGGTTTTAATTATGCTTAGAGTTAGGGTTATAGTTAGAATTAAGAATATATCAAGGGTTAGGATTAGTGCTAGCATTAGGATTAGAATTAGGGTTAAGGTTAAAGGATAAGAACAAATTAAATAAAAATTTAGCTTCAAATAAGTTTTTTTTTTTTTTTAGGCTGAGAATCGGGTATACGACCCTATAAAGCTGCAGTCGCACAGTAAACTTTTAGCAGTGACCCGGCTATTTGTGCTGACTCGCCCTCGGTACCCGCGGAGACGGGGAGACTAGAACTTCATTGACCCATTGAGCCGCGAGAATTACTTATGTAGAGCTAGAGGCCCCGCCCGACTTCAAATAAGTTTGAAGTAAATAATAAATTTATATTATTTAAAAAGATTTCATTCATGAACTTTTTCATTTATTTAAGATTTATCTTATTTATTTTAAAATTATTTAAAAATTATTTTACTCTATATACTACAATTATTTTGACTCAAGCATACTCGATTTCAACTATGGTAGTCATAGCTATACTTAGTACAAATCAAACTTGGGGTCAAGATAAAACCTAACAACTACAAACCAACTATCAAGTAACATTTGAATAGATTAAACTTGTAAGACTCTATTGATATCAAATTATTACTAGGTTACCTCTAATTCATTATATCATGTGCCAACTCATCTATCAACTAGATAATGCATTATTTACCTCCCTCTACATCAAGAACAAATAATTTTATTGCAATTTTTTACAGTAGAAAAATGGACCCTTGTCATTTTCATGGCCTTTTAGGTCTTGTTTCATGGTATTTGATATGTTCTACTTTGATTTTATGTTGCAACATGTCTTGAACATGCATATTTAGGTACTAAAATTCAAATAATGATGTCTTGTTAAGGTGTTGTGAAGTGTTGTAATACATTTCTACATTCTTCTAGACTCTATTAATTACAATTCACCTAAAAATAACCTTTTTATACATCATCAAGTCCTATTTTGAAGTGTTGTAAAGTCTTGTAACAAGATTTCACACTTTCCTAGGCACAACTTCAATATTTATCTCTTATTATGACTTAATTGGCCCCTTTATGCTCTCATATGCTTTAATTAAGTGTATTTTTGGATATTATCCTGACAAATAACATTAAATGAAACTTAATTTCTGACACTTGTTTTTAGGTCCTAGGTGTGACCCATTCGCCATGGGTGGCGAATGAGTCCCCTTTGGCCCCAAATTCAAAATATTTTAAATTTATTTTTAGGATTTTATTAAAAGTCACTTGATGTCATCCTATGATGAGGTATGAATGGTTAAATATGACACAAGATTGTATAAATAGGCATTTTTCACGTCGTTTTACATATCCTACAATCTCATTCATTCAAGCAATCTCATACAAGCATTCAAGCATCTCACAACATTAATTCAAGCAACATTAAAA
>VDFB02086081.1:354243802-354302655 GCA_007258455.2 Sequoia sempervirens | reverse complement strand
AAGCTTCCAAAAGCAGAAAAAATTATGAAAATGGAAAGTTCCCATTAAAAAATGTAAGTTTTTTTTTAAGGCCAAAATTTTTATTCAAGAACTTAATTTGGATTGGAATTTTAACATGTGAGCTACTAATAATGATATTTGTTTTTCAGGATTAATTAAATAAATAATAAAAGGGGAACTTGCATATGGATTCGTGCCAAAAGGGAAATATGGAAGAGTTCAATTGAAATTTTAAAAGTGGAACTCACATAAGAATCCATGCCCAAACTGTCTACAGCTAGAAGGAATTTCTAGAAGACATGTGAAGTTGATTTCATCATCCAATTAGAATTTTCATTAATGACAGGATGACATAACATTGTTTTCTCATTGTTCCATGATGTAACTACTTTTATGCAATTGGATGATGATGTACCATGAGCTCCCAAATTAAATGTAACTATTGGATGCTTCTAGAGGTGTAATTTGTGCCATTGGATTGATTTAATCATGGCCTTTGATTCAAAATGTAATTCTCTATAAAAGGCCAGTGCCTTCTCATTTGTAAGAGGAGAGGCTAGGGTTATAAGAGCTAATTAGAAGCCAAAATTGGCTAAGTTAGGAGTTAGACTATGCAAGATAGTAGCTGTAGGAGAGGAAAGAGACTAGAAATTGTTATGTAATGCTGGAGAAGTTAATGCAATTCGATTTTTGATTTGGCAAGCTTTGTGTTACACTTTGAAAATTTATGGTTTCTTGTTCTCAATTCTCAATGTTAGATGTTAGATTTCAGTTCTTTTGCAATGATGGTGAAATGTTAATTATGTTGATCGATCTTCGGTCCATACTTTTAGCAATTTTCTGATTGTAATTTGTTGTGTAAAGTTAGTCTGGGCCTTATTTTGTGCTAAGTTCAACTATGGATGCTTGTTTACATTGTGCCAGTTATTAGGTATGTGAATGAATGTTCAAAGTCTGAAAATCTTTAGTTTCCTTAGAAGATTGCACCATTTATGTGGAAGTTGTAGGCTTGTCCTTGATCAAATAGAGATTAGTTTCATTGGGGATCTATCCATCTACAACATTCATCATTGTTGTGATTGATCTTAGGTCTTAGTCTTAGAAATCTCTTTAAAACCCTTATCTCTTTTGTTGTTTTCTTTGAATCTGGGTTAGTTTTAGGATTAAAAGCATCACCATATTGTTGCATCTGATGAAAGTACACTTCCAACATTGTTCATTTGTAATGCCCCTTGTTCATTCATCATTGTTGTGATTGATCTTAGGTCTTAGTCTTAGAAATCTCTTTAAAACCCTTATCTCTTTTGTTGTTTTCTTTGAATTTGGGTTAATTTTAGGATTAAAAGCATCACCATATTGTTGCATCTGATGAAAGTACACTTCCAACATTGTTCATTTGTAAGGCCCCTTGTGATTACCGACATTTTCACATTTATCACTGAGTTGTCTATGCATTGTCAAGACCTGACATTAGAGACCTTGGGGTTATCTTTTGAGGCTTGTTGATAGAGATTTACCTTTCAAGAGAATTAGGATAGTAGATTTTGTCTGAGTTGTTGCTGTGCATAAAACATCATCAACACAACTCACTATTGTGAGGATGTTATAGAAATCATATGCGTTGTTGTTCTGTTGTTTTCCAAATTAGACTCTTCATGTGATAGTATTACAAGCTTCCACGAAGGATGAATTCATCTCATGGTAGCCAATTTTATTACTAACATGGTTTTGATTTTGGAGGTACTCAATTCATCATAGTAGATGGTGTGTAAGGCTAAATCATTAATTGATGCACCTTATTCTCATGTGTCTTAAGTGTTGGGGAATGTGCAAATCCTGAGCAAGAAATTCTCTAGCTGGATTAATTATTATTTTGCACTCCTTCAGATATTTATCTGTCATCATTGGTTTTGATAGCATTAAAACTTGTTTTGGTGTCTTTCTCTCATGTTATTCTAGGAATGCATGAAGAGGCGTGGAATTTGGAAGGTGTAGAATTTGTTGTAACATTTTTGTGGGTGGCAAGAAAGGAGGACTGGTGAAAACTCTCTATAAGTGGTGTACGTTAAAACACTTTGTGTGCTTGGAAAATGGTGTATCAACCCTAGAATTCCACATTTGTCTGAGGGTGCAGGTTTGGGAGAATCCTTTTGAGGGCTTCCTCTCACATGAGGATCTTGGTATTTTGTTTAAGTTGGAATGCTCATGGATAGAAGACTACATTTACATAGTGATTGACATTGAGGTAATTAGCCCAAAAGTATGGAGGATTTTGTTGCCATCATAGGTGCTTTCTATTTTCTTAGAGAAATTTGATGGATTTATGTCAGTCTTTAAGGGATTTTAAAGACATTATTGGTAAATATGTTAAGAATCAGTTCTTACAAGATAATGCTCTATAAATGGAAATTCAAGGGTATAACTTGTTTAAGGGAAAGGGGCTCATAGGAGGATTATTTTCACAAAAATTGCTCAAAAAATGCCAAGTTTTTCAAGAAATATATGACATAATGAAGTTGGTTTATCAACATAGCAATGATAGAATTTTCTTGAAAGCTATAAGGAAGAATTTTAGGTGCCTATGTACAAATATGGAGATTGAAAGAAGAGAAACATTTTTCAATTTCTCTTACTCTCTCATGTTTGTTTGTTGATTGATAAAAATCCTAAATTGAAGAAATTGTGTGAGGCCACACAGGTATACATTGATTTAGGTGCATGAATGGTTCCAATAAGTGGTGGGGAGCAAGATGTGAGGGCTCTGGTGGGAAAAATATTGTGAGTGTTGCTTATAGCTGAAATATAGGAAGGACAAGATGAAAACTTCCCAGTATTTATGGAAGAATGACTAAAATGGTCTATTAATATTGGGAAATGTTGTCATAATATGATATACAGTGTCAAATTTCTCATGATTTTGTGAGATTAAGGTAGCAATGTATCTAAAATGGAGCTTGTTAAGCCTCTTCTACTTTAAGTTTTTCTTCAGGGGGTAGGTTGGTTATAGTATTCTCATATTTTACAAGGAAATGGTTGTGTTGATGTGTAACCTATGGAATGAAATATGTAATGCTCTAATTAGGAATGTGTATTGGGAAATGGCATCATGATGCTAGGGTTGGGGGTTGATATTTCAAGAATCATAGGTTGAGTTTTTTGTAGTCTTAAGAAGGAAATTGTCATTTTTCAGTCAACAATCAAAAACACAAATGCTTTGTATACATATTTTATAATTAATATTTATAGGCTATGCCTCTTACCAAAAAAGAAAAGTAATTTATATTATCATCAAAAAGAATAAGTAAAAACTTGATATTCTATATTTTGCATGAAATCAAAAATTTCTTCCTTTTTAGATCATGGATTTTTAGTTAGGGGCAAAAAGCCCACATCCCTTGCTTATTTTCTCCACTCTTCCTCTTCTTTGTCACCTTCCACATGTGAGAAGATTAGTGACTCATCATTTTCACATTCATGCTTTTGGTGCAATGTTTCTAAGTCTCAATGTCCTTTCCTTTTTTCTTGCAAAAATTTAGGACTTTCCTCATGACAATTATGGTTAGTGGATCCATTTAATTTAACAATTAATTTTCTAGTATTTCCAATTTTACTAGGGTTAGAATTTTCCTCACAATCTAAACTTTTTTTCCTTAACTGTTCCTTTATTTTAGCAGTGAGAGAATTTTTTTGTTAATAAAATCACATTATAAGTAGCCAAACTTACCCTAGTAAAAAAATCTTCACAATCAAGTTCACCATGATCGATTGTATCATGAATTATACACTCAGTGATCCTACCAAAGGTGAATAAACTCAAAGGATAAAGCCTCTAGCTAAGGATTTTCTAGAGATTATCAATATCTATTTTACTTTCGGGTGATCCTATAATAGTGGTTTACAATTTTTGGCCAAAATGGACACATAAATTATTATTTTTAACTAAATCTTCACATTCGGGCACCTATAGCGGCTAAACTGTGAGGAATTTGAAGATGGTGCAATCTAGAGTCTCATCAAATTTTGTCTGTAGATTCTAAAAATATTTTTTTCAAAATTTTGGAATCAAATTGCACTTCATCTCCCACAAAAATTGATTTTTTGAAACTAACATTTTAAAAAGTGACACACCCAGTATAACACATAACATTTTTTCCATGAAGGATAAAATTCTAATTCTTCAAATTTAGATTTGTAACTTTGATATCTAGTGCTTCCTTAGTTAGATAGATAGTTTTATTCAATATTTTTTCCTTAATCAAGTTTCAAAGTCAAACAAATTACAATGAATATTATACGCAGCAACTTTTTTGTATATGTCAAAATTTTTATTTTATTTTTTGTTGGATCAAGGACTTCAATATCTGGTGTACTCATATTTTTCAATTTTTTTTTTTGATCATATTCCATTTTTCCACATGTGAAGAACAAAGAAATTCATTTTCGATGAAAAACCTATTTTTAATAAAACTTAAAAAACAAATACATAACAAAACCAAAACATATTAAAATTATATTCATTGGATATATTGTTCTGAGGAATACCGTAATCATTTGAAATAAATTTTAAATGAATTCATTTGATCCCCCAAAATCTAAATCAAAAGTGATTTTTTATCAGCATTTTGATAGGTGTAAAGGAGACGCATTTATAGGTATGGTTTAAAACTAGTGAGTTCTATCCAAGGGGGTTTGATCTAAGGTGATTTGATCAAACCCTCTTCAATTGGAATCCTTAAAATGGATATTTTTAAGGCTTAAATCATTATATTTTATAAAAATATGTGATTTTAGCTAAAATTCATTCCTCTCAGGAATTGTAAACCACTATTATGATAGCACCCTTTCCATTTCTAGCTTGCTTAGACTTTTGTCTCACAAGCAACATTCGAACCTAGAATCGAGACAAAAATATTGATTCCAAATAAAACCAAGAGATGGCCCTCCTTAGAGCATCAGTTCTTATTGATGATGATGCTATTTACACACCAATAGTGTAGATAAATCCTCATAGACACATCGTGGGAATCGATCTTTACTTGAAATATTGCACTAGGATAAGCTAAATCTTAGGCTAATTGAGCTTAATCCCAAGGCTTGTTTATGTCAAGTCTTGACCATGTACTAGGTTTGCATCAAGGATCATTATGATAATATTGTTAATCATGAGGGTTAAATGGTTTTTTCCAATTTTCAAAGGAATCATATGGATCGGTAAAAGATAATATTGGTGTGATCATTTAACAGTTTCATGAAATTGACAAATTTACAATAACATTTCATGAAAATCAAATAAATTTCTTTCACTTAAGTAAATTTAGCTTTAAAAATTCAACACTATCATGGAATCAAAAGATTTACAATAAAAAAACTACATGCATTCATATCTTTTTTGGAATATTTTTTGAAATTTAAACATCTATTCTAAAATAAAGCATCAAAAGTACTCAAAAAGTAAAGTTTCTCCTAGGTATTATCCATGCATGCCTTAAGAATTAACCAAACCAGAGCAAACCATTCAATATGTCACCAGATTACTTCATAGCTAAGCACAAATTGATGCGATATTTTAAAGAGAAGGGGGATAATTTGTCATTGGATAGTGTCAGTATGCACCCTTAAACGACACATCACATGGTCTTGTCTAGTAGGAACAAATAATTATGGAAGATTTCATATGATGAGATAGCTTTTAAATTGTCTTTGATATTGATTTGCTTCTAATGAAACAAACAAGTTTTTAATCTAGAATGGAACAAAAAAATAGGAAAAAGAACAAAACTTAAAGAAGTTATGGTTCTTTGACATCCACAAATTCTAAACTTAACTTAAAATGAAACATCTCCCAACCTTTTATAAGATCAAGGAACTTGGGAAATTTAATCAACACATGAGAGAGAATCCAAGGGATGAATCACAACAAAGCACATGAAATATGACAACTGGCAGGAGAATTGTTGAATGATTTAATAGATGTGAGCCTTCTTCAACACTTTAAACATTCTAGGGCCTCCATCTTTAAAATTGTTAGGATATTGAATTTAATTGAACAAATCTACCAAATGAAATGTAGGAACTTCCCAAACATTCAAAATGATTAAGTGGAAATTTGTTCCTACATTCAGATTCAAACTTGGGCTTAAAACACCTAGAAGTGAATCATCCCAGGGTTGAGCACACTCCTTTGTTGCATGCATAATACCAAGATTCTCAATTTCCCAATATTTTGTGCTTCTTCGCAACAAACTTTGTTCTTGTATGAGTTTTCAAAGTGCACTACCGAACCTAGTGACACCATCGGATTTTCTTGCAACCCAAGTTTTACTAACAATCCATACTTGAATACTATATCACAATCTATTCTTGCTACAAGTACAAATTCCACATATTAATCCCTTTTAAAACATCCATAAAACTCTCATGAAAACAAAACCATCATTAATAAATCATTATTCTAAACAAATCATAAATATCATGCTTTAAATGAATTCTCATGTAATTATCCTTTTTAGGTGGATTACTAGACCTCTCAAACTTCCTAAGCAAACTTAGACATTTAAATTTAAAACTTAACATTATTACCTAGTACCCAGTACCTGAAAACTTCAACTTTACCAAAATAATTTTTTCTTAGATCTTGAATTCTACTAGAACCTTCACATTTTTTGGAACTTCATTCTTGGATCAAAACACTTTACCAAACCTTGCATTACCATTTCAACACTTCTGGCCTTCTGATACTCGATACTTCGTACTTGGTACATTTGAATCACAAATTACTTAAAAATTCTCCTTTTAGCTTTAACTTTTGGTGATCCATTTCGACTAACCAACAACTACCATAAGCATTGATTTTTTCACTTGGGTCCCCAAGTCTTATGGTATTGGGGTGTTTTGTGAGACACACAACACTTACCCTTCCCAATCTCTTATTGCTCTGATACCAAAAATTGATGGTTGTACAAAATTCAATCCACACTATCTTTTTCTTGTTTTATTTTTAGTCTTCTAAACAATCATACACAATAATAAGTGCATAATAAAATTAAGCATTAATTATCAAATCCATGGCTTGATTGCAAGAAAAATAAAGGAAACATTGCATGACAAGTTGCTCTGACAATGACCAAAAATTCTAGAGCTTCCAATGGCTTTCTAGTCTTATACAACAATGAAGAAATTGAATGTGTAGCAATTAAAAATTGCTTGGCCAATGCTATTTCTAGCTAGAAAAAAGGCTAGCACAACAAAATCTCCTTTAGTGCATCCTTACATAGTTGCACAACATACTATTCACCATTACAAATCAAAAAAAGATAACAGTACATAGCAAATTAGCAACACAATGTAGAGATTAAACTTTCAGCTAGAGTTCATCTCTTTGGCAACAATTCATTATGACCATGTATCTGTCTAGAATCCCCATGCCATACCTCCAACTCCCTCATTTGTTGCTAGTTTCCTTTCCTTTTATCCAACTACCAAAACATAATTATTTTACATTCCTTCCCTTATCTTCCTACTTCATGCAAGTATGTGAGTGAATGTCTTTCTTAAAAATTAAATTTTTCATATTAAAATTTACCTTCCAAACAACATTGAGGTGGAAAAGGTTGGCAAAAAACAAAAGGTTAGCACACCCAAAACACTACATCCTCACAAAATTCCAATTTAAAACAAAATTTTCAAACCAAAATAGTAAAGAAAACAAAGATAAATGAAAACCAAAAATTTAGGGTCGATGGTCCTACATCAAATATACACAAAATTCCTCTCTTTGCAACAAAAAAGAACCAAACCCTAGCAAATTGGGTCTCCCTTGTGGTATCTAGCCAATCAACAAACCCTAGTTGGTTTGTGTTATAATGTAGGGAAAAAAAATTGATCCTAATTAATCTACTACTTAGATCTAAGATCCCTTTTTTACACTACAACACACACACACACACACACACACACACACACACACACACACACATATATGCATATATGTATATGTATATGTATATGTATATGTATATGTATATGTGTGTATATATATATACACATATACATATACATACATATATACATATATACATATATATATATATACATACATATAACATACATGCATACATACATATACATACATACATATATGTATATACCTATATGTATGTATATATGTGTATAAAAAAATGTTGAAATATGTATTTACAATTACGTTAAATGTTATCAATTGTTGCAAAAATAATTATACTAGCAACTATAAAATATGTATTTATTTGGGTTTTTTCTCAAAAAACATGAGTTTAGTCCTTATTGTTGGTATACATAGCTATTTTTTCTATCTAGTTCACTTATAGTTCCTATTTACATGTTAAGTTTACTTAGGTCCTATGAATCTTTCTAGAAGTCTTAGGTGTCATGTGATCTTATCTTATCATATCATGCCATTTAATTCTTGTTTTCTAAGTCATTTAATATCTGATGAGTTAGTTGTCTCATGCAATATAACTAAGACACTTGTCATGATGCTATCTAATCCTATGTCTTACCCTAGCTATATAACCAAGGAGATCTCATTTTTAAATCATTTCATTTGATACAATTGCAATCTTGTGTATTGCTTATTGATAACATTTGATCTAATATTATCTTGCATCCAGTATTGAAAATTTATGCTCTTTCTTTTCTCTCATGTAGATGCTTATTTTTGGTTTTATAGGTGATCCTAGAGGCTTGAGTCCTTGAGTGACTCTAACATGGCATCAGAGATTTAGATCTAAAAATATCCTTCTTAGATCTAAGGGTGATTTAGGCATGATATTTTTTGCTTGCATATTCGGGTAAAACAAAACTCACCATTAAGTTTAGAATGCCCCAAAATAATTATTTTCATATAAAACACTTGATATTTGGGCAAAAAATTATTTTCATGCCATTTATGGGGTTTTTAAGATTTTTGGCTAAACATGATTCCATATAGTCTTACGGAATTTGTATATGGTCATAGTAGTTGCTCTCAATTTGTGGTATCTAAGTGAATATTCTCTATAGTTTGTGCTAGATGGCATCATCGTTGATGTCAATAGTATAATTTTTGTAGGTTTTAATTAAAATTTGGTTTTAAAATTTTGTCACTTTAAGTGTTGGTTTATATTTCTAGTGATCATCTGGCTCACTTGAGGGTTGGGCTAAACCTATGAGCACCCCCTGAGTGGTGTGAAGAGTCACCACCACCACACATACACTCACCCATTTCCATCAACAGTGACAAAAGAAAAAACCCCTACTTACATAGATGCCTTTATTTTTTGGCCCCCTATTCCCTAATAGGGAATATTTTTTTCAAAACACATTAACTTTTTGCCAGGGTGTCAAAATTTTACAAATGAGATATCAATGAAAATCTAGTCTTAAGAAGTTCATAGTGGTGCAAGCCATTTTTTTTAGATTTTGTTGTAGGTGAATTTTATTTATAATTGAAGTCATATTTTCCTTTTTGGACCTTTGAGTTCATAACTTTTTCATTTTATCTAATTTTTGTGAATTATGTGGCATTGAGAAGGTATTGAGGAGCTCTACAATTCTATCCATGCACTTTTTCTAGATTTATCTCTATGTATATTTTATTTAGAGTTGTGTGTATTTACATTCTAGTTGATTACTTGGAAATACTAATACCTAGAGAAGATTTTCCCTTTTGGGAAGGCTTCATTTTCAGTCTAAGATCATATTGGGAAAGTATAATTTCAGTTTGAAGATCTCATTCTAAGATATTGTTGTAGTTTTCCATGTATGGTCCATCTCAACATTGTAAACTCTAGAAAGCAATTATGGTGTTGTAATCAGACTACATATAAAGGGACAAATTATAATTTTGGGGGGATTTTTATTAAGTGATTTAGGGGGATCTTTTGGTGCATTCTTTTGATCTCTTTGCTAGTGCTCTTCTTTTCCATGAATCATTTTATAGTTCCTTTTTTAACATCATACAACTATTCAACTTTGCATCAACATCTATGGAATTCTCTAATGAATCAAGGTCACTCTATATGTTGAGAATAAGATACCTAAAGCTAAATATGATGATAAGAAGATAAAATGGATGACTGAAAGATCTGTTAATTCATGTTGAATCATGTAAGGATTTTCATGAAGATTGGAACAAATTGAAAGCATGGTATGATACTACATATGAAGTAAAAGGCTATTAAATTGATAATGATCTGATGAGCCTTCATCCTAAGAACTTTGAAAACATCGAATACTACATTGGGAGGGTCAATGATCTAAGAGAGCAATGTAAATAATGTGAAATTGATAAAAAAGGATTTTTTTTGGTCTATAATGCATTGAATAAACTTGGTCCTAATTATGTAACTTTTTTTTCTAGATTTCATACCCATAGGTTAAATATGGGGTTTGCATTACTACACCTTCATTTGTATATTTTTTGAGACATCAATACATGATAAACAAAAGCTTTTTTCTATGGGTCTCATAAAGTCACCTAAATCTCAAGCATTATTGGTTAGTTGAAAGAGTCGAAACATTTTGATAAGAAACATAAAAAATAAAAGAAATTTTTTCATTCAAATCACACACATAATAAATTATCTTCTGAAGAGAAATCATCTAAGAACAAGAAGTATACTTGTTCTATTGCAAGAATCTTGGACATGATGATAATTCTTGTTATAAAATGATATTAATGAATTGAAACATCTTCTTAAAAATAATCACATTGATCTACCTTCTAGAATGTTTGATTCATCTTCATCTTCTTCAAAGTAGTTTAATAAGGATGAAGGCCATGTTGGTTTAGTTACTACATCAGGCAGAAAAGGACAAGATCTTTTTGATTCTACAGATCTTGGATCAGGAAGATAACTTCTAGATTTAGGAGTATCTCATCATATGACATCTTCATAGTCTATATTCTCTTCTTTTGAGCCTTATGTTAAGCCACCTATTTTTATGGGTTATAATACATATATGAATATAATTGGAAAGGGATCTATTGATATTAGGGAGGGAAATTTCAATGATGTTTTGTATGTACCTCATTTTCCAAACAATCTTATTTCTAGATCTATTAGATTACCCATGGTGGATCAAGGATGACTCTAAAATTCACTTCTGATTCAATTATCATTAGAGACTCAAGGATAGTAGAGAGATTATTGCTACTAGGATGGTTGATTGTGCATCTGTATTATACACCTTTGCATATTTTTCTTTTGATGATGGCTTTGATCCTTAAACTATTGATCACACTCCTAGAATGGACCATCATTTTGAGGAGACTTTTGGCTATTTGAATTTGGGTTTCTCACATGTGATCCCACTCCTAAGCCTTGCATTCCATCTCCTCTCTCTTCTATTTTATTTGATGATGCATGTGTTGTCACAATTTTGACCTCTTGTGATGCAATACAATAAGATATACATCATCTTTTAGATATGGCTATATGGTATGAGTACTTGATAGACATTGCTAGTTAATTTTTTGAGCCCCACATTTTTAATTTGGGAGACATAATTGATGGTATAAATCTTCTCTTTGATGGAGATGATCCTTTTTCAGTTGTTATGAGGGGACACTATGACCATCTTGTTCATTCTCTACATGATAACTCTTCACAATTTGACATGAGTGTGGATACTTTTGGATAGTGTTTTGAGGAAGTCTTTTTATTTCTAGAGGAGATATATTTGTCTTTAAATTGTGTTCTACAGTCATCTCTACAAGAATTTGAATTATCCTCTTTAGTAGTGTGGCCTAAAATGCTTATTTGGAGTGTGTCAAATTTCAACATAAACATGAAGGAACTTGAGCATACTTTAGAGACATATCACATCATCCTTCTTCACACATCTTCCTTTCTAGAATGGGAAGATATCCCACATACCACCTTGGTTTTTTTTCTTCCAAAGGGGAGGAATGTTGTTTGAAGAGATTGGATCATCTTCAACATTCAATGTCAAGCATCTAACATCATTGTAAGAGACTATAAATTGAGGGGGGTTGTATGGCCTCTCTTCCTCTCTCTTATGGGGGTCTCTTTTCTTACATGGTATTTTTCCTTCTCAACCTTCATTGAGAGAATTTTCCTTACATCTCTCTTTCTGGGAGGAGTTTTGTCCCACAAGGTTTTCTCCCTTTCTCAATTTTTGAGAGATTTCATTTGTACATGGTCACTTAGCATGACTTAGTAGTTAGGACCCATCCTTGCATCATTTGCATAATAATCTACTCCTAAATTGCACTTAAGGGAGCTTTCGCTACAAATAGGTATTTTGCCTATCCAATTCACTTATAGGTCCTATTTACATGTTAAGTTTATTTAGGTCCTAGGAATATTTCTTGAATTATTAGGTGTAATGTGATCTTATCTTATCATACCATTTAATTCTTGTTTCCTAGGTCATTTAATACTTGATGTGTTAGTTGTCACATGACCTTGGATTAAGACACATTTCATGATACCATCTAATCCTATGCCTCAACTTGGCTATATAACCAAGGAGTTATCACTTGTAAATCATTCCATTCATTCCATTGCAATGTTATTCATTGCATATTGATCACATTTTATCTAATATTATCTTGCATCCATTACTGCATATTTATGCTCTTGCTTTTCTCTCTTGTAGAAGGTTTTTTTTGTTTTGCAAACTAGATCTTGGCAGCTTGAGTCCTTGAGTGACTCTAGCACTTATTTTATTTTATTTATGGCAAAATATTCTAGATATTATATGTATATTTATGACCAAATATTAATTTAAATATACATATATAAAAAAAATACCCATTATAATATATATATATCGTTTATATAATATTAAGATATATATATCACAATTAATTATTTAAAAAAAAAGAAATGTAAATTGAAATTAAATAAAAATTAGAAAAGGTAGGAAACCCTAAAGGAGGGGTAATAGAGCTAAGACTTGCCATTTCCCCTCCCCACTAAGAGGCTTGGCCCCATTGGTAGTGTTCCTCTTGTAGGTGGAAGCAAGGAAAGCTTGTTGCTCCCATTAGATCCAACAACCCTTGAGGCTCTAACTACAACCCCATATGTGTGACACTTGTGAAATATTTTTGACATGTGAAGCATAATTTTTTTATAATATATTTAGGACCTGGGACATGTTTGTGTTTAAATATTTTTTTAAACCTATATGTGTGTGTGCGTGTGTGTAATAAATTTGTGATGTGTGTTTGTGTTTGGGGGGGTATTTGAATACTTTCTTAAATAATTAGATGAATGCAAATTTTAAAATTAAAAGAAGAAAAAATAGTGAAACTCATGAACATAAAATAAAATAAAAAGCAATAATCCAACAAAGAAAGAATGAGAGAATACAATAGAGATTTATCTTAAAGAATTATTCTAATGGAGTAGGGTTTTCTTCTAATGCCCTAGATCCAAGGGTGGAAGTAAATTTCATCCAACATATAAGATTTTTTGGACAACCAATTAGAAACTTAAAAGTGTGATAGGATTTAATTTATCAAACTAATCTGGTCTAATGTCAAATTTGGGCCTTGGCAGGGGTTCATGAGACTAAGACCCTTGATTTGAGTCACAACTTAAAGGACTTTTCAAAATTTAAATAATAAAAGTGTGATAGGATTTCATCCAACATATAAGATTTTTTGGACAACCAATTAGAAACTTAAAGTGTGATAGGATTTCATTTATCAAACTAATTTGGTCTAATGTCAAATTCGAGCCTTGGCAGGGGTTCATGAGACTAAGACCCTTGATTTGAGTCACAACTTAAAGGACTTTTCAAATTTTAAATAATAAAATAGATTTAAATTATTTTAGTTAAAGTTGTGTGGGGATTTATGTGTTTTTAATATTATCTCCTTTTTATTAATAAGGCTAGTTAAATTTATGAGATCTTTTAACATAATTCTTAAAAGAAATAAATTTTATGAATTAATTTAATGATGTTGTATAAAGAACAATATATTTTGTGAAACATTTTATGAGATTACTAATTCAAATTCAAGAATCGATTTTTTGAGAAGATTAACCCAATTAGATTATAGATATAGGCTATAATTATTTTTGTGTATTCTAAATACTTGGCAAAAAAGAAACATTATTTTTAATTATTAATTAAATAAGGGAGTAGATTAAATCCTTAATATGATTATTTTCCAAAATGGTAGATGGAAATTAAATTAATATGCTCCATTATTTGATTCTTTAGTTACACTATTTTAATTGATTGTAATAACAATGTTAGACTATTGAAATGAACTATTAATTAAATACATTTAGTAAATTTATTTAGTCTTTATAAGAACTAGGTCTCATCTTGAAGTTTTCATGTAGTGATCATAAAGGGAATATCCATTGTATGGTTCTCCCTTGAGGTGCCTCATATAGAGACAATGAACCCTAAATAGGGTGATCTTCATTATAGGGTTCATGAAATGGATTCTTCCACATCCACTCACGTTACTCCCCTTTATTTTTCTTTGAGTTGCATTCTTTTGATGAACTTGTGTGTGAACAATCAATTGGTACACACATTAATTTATCATGGTGAACATGATATGAATTATAATTTTAGTGTCTTACAAAATTTGTCAATTTGTGTTCATGTTTACATGTTAAAATATGGGCATAAAATTCACAAACTCCCTAAATTCTATAATTGATAGTGAATGCTTGAATATGATTATTAAGATCCTATAAGTTCTTTGTAGTGAACTTTGGAAATTGTTTCCATGATCATATAGAAAAGCATGTGTATTGAGCCAAGCTTAATGGCCCAAAGTGGTTCCTTGTGGTTAAGATGAAATTGATTTCATGATGTAATTTTGAGAATAACAAGAATAGGTATATTACTTACACAAAGTCACCAGTATCATAGCCCTTTGTTGATATTCTAACTTGAAATACTTGTTGCTAATGATTTTTTTGGTTATTACTAAATGTTTATGGATTAGATTATGTCAGTACTTTTGCATTAATGTTTTGGATCACACTCCATGATCCATCATCAGGATAGTAGAGAGCATAAGGAGTAAAATGAAAAGGAGGGAGGAGAGATGGGTTGGCATGAAAAATAAAGAAAAAAGGTTGACTAATTAACCACATTGACCACAAGGCTAGAAAGAAAAAACAAGGGAATAATATGAAAGAAAGATCAAAAAGGCCTAATAAGAAAGATAAATTGGAAAGAAAGACCAAGAAGTAAAAAGAGAGAATAAAAAAGATGTGAATCTATATGCATGATCTAAAACAACTTACTAATTTATGATTAAAATGAAGACAAAAAAATACTAACATAATGTTGATGCCAAAAATTGCTAGGAGAACAACCTTATGGGAAACTCAGTTAATGGGGGACCAATTGCACTAAATTGAGTAACCTTTGGGTTTTCTAAAGAGATTGGCTCCTTTTTTAATTGGGGGGTTGGAAAGGGAAAAGGAATCAAATATATAAAAATAAATTCTAATCTAAGGCGATGTGCCAAGATGTAAGTAATTAGGAACAAAAAATCTTCCCTTTCAATGAGGTTTGAGGGTCTGCTCAACAATCTACATGTTCAAAATTAACAGAAAGCATAGATGAAAAACCCAAGGAGTCTATCAAATAACATAAGATAACTTCCATACACATTCACTAAAAAGAAGAGTTTGAGACATGGTCTAAATCAGAAAATTTATATTGAAATTATAGAAGTCTTGCAAATAAACTACCTAGTACAACCACAACACAGTATAATTTCTTGTCAATTAACTAAGAAATAGAAAGGCTGAAAAATTTGACAAAATTTGTGAGTCTTAATACAATGATTAGAAAATAATACAAAGGCCTAAAGTTCTTCAATATTTTTTCTATGTATTCTCCAAACCCATTTTCTGAGAGTTGAAGTAGTATATATAGATTATTCCCACTATCTAAGAGCTAGCAATAGAAAAGATTCAATAGACATGGGCTATGTCACCCGTCACAATGATTCACAAATGCCCTTGCAACAAAAAGATTCAAAAACATGTTACCTAGTCACCTCCAACAAGGTGCACCCTCCTGCAATGATGAATGTGGTCCTAGATCAGAAGCAACGAAATTCCCAAGAAGAAACTATTGCCCACCCAAAGAGTTGGTTAGGACACGTGGTGAAAGGGTGGGGCTCGACATTCATTCTTCCCTTCCTTGGAATCAAATTCCCATGGATAAGTCTTTGTTTCAAGCACTGACTGTGGGGTCCACCAAAAGGTTTCCAACAGAATGATGCAATGTGGTATGTGGGTGGAGCTTGGAGGAGAACAAGGGAGAGAGCACTCTCAAAAGCTTACATTGTAGACACATGGAAAAAGGATGGGGCTCGAGATTAGAGAAACGGAAGAAATCCTTATAAGGAGCGTGTGGCTAATATGTGGTGCAATAGATGAAGGCACTTCATAAGGGGCCTAGAGATATTCAAACATATGAGGCACAAACTAAGGTTGATGTAAAATTATCAATGACCACCTAGAGGGAGCTTTAAGGATTTTTAATCCACAGCTTTTAGCAATTATCAAGGGAATTTCACCTGTGGAATGGGAACCCAAAATTTTTGGTGCAAATACTAGAGCCTTATCCATTGGGAAATGATCAAAGCGTTGAAAGTGTGGTCAATAGAGGTAGCCATTCCATCTTGGATGGCATCGATAAGATGCACATATTCTCTTGCACTTGATGTAGATCGATTATTTTTTTGAAGGGAAACTCCATGGAGATCCCAGTTCTAGACTCAAGCTAAAAGAGAAACCATACTATCTGATGGGTGGCGCATTCTATGTCTACAGTAGTGGGAGGTTGATTGAAATCATGAAAAGAAGATAAATCCTACTGCTTTCCTCAATCTTCACTACAATGTGCTGCATCATGGCCATTGAATTGTTAGAGAGAAAAGGGGAAGACAAGCCCATTTGAGTTAATTGGGAGAATTGCATCCACATATTGTTCATAGTTTGACTCAGTATTACCAAGAAATTGCTAGCTTGGAGGATGGCCACATGACAATGGATGAATTCTTTCACCTTCTTGGTAGCTGACCTCAAACCTTCAATCCCTACATTCACCACAATGTACAATTTTCCTAGAAACTTCTTTGTCTCAAGCACCTTTTTCACAATAATTGGGGAACTTGATCAATCATTCCATGCACCTCAGTGCTCAAACTTGCCGCATCCACCATGAATTGAAGTGTTAGTTGAAGAGTTAAATAGAAATACTTAACTCTCTCCCATTAGGAGATATATAATTGCTAGGCTACCAAAAGGAGATCCGACTGAGGAGCAAGGGGTTGGGGAGGATTTTTCAAAAGACCAATTTCCATCTCCTTTGACCCAACATCCTACGTTAGCTCTTCAATTTTCTTGTTTGCCATAGAGAGCTATTCCTACTGAGTTTCCAACTCAGCATCCTATCTTCACAATAGCTCCTCATCCTAGCTTTGGGTTCCAAATTCCTTTTCTAGGGATAGCTTCACTTCTTGGATCTCCTTTTCAAATTGGGCCTCTCATTCCTGGAGCTCATTTTCTTTCTATTGATTTTCCTGCTCTAATTGAGCTCACTACTCTTGAAGCTCTTTGGTATTTTGTTGCATTTCTCCCTTTGATTTAGCCAACTAGTCTTGTAACTCTTGGTTTTTTTATGCAATCTAGTAACCAAGCTGGTATCTTGGGACTGAAACATCTTGGGATTGAAACCTTGTGATTTCCTTCTAGAGTTTGGCCTTTTCTTCCTGTGCTTGTTGAGACAAGTGTGCAATTTCAGCATCCCTAACCTTTTATTTTTTCTATAGGATCTCCATCCTTTCCTTGATATTGTTGAGATCATCTTCCCTTTTCTTCAATTGGCGATTATGCTTCAAAAAGTTTGTAGTCACCAATCGTTGGGTCTCCTACAACTCAACTTTGTCTTGTGACCATGCTGCATGTAGATCAATACCCATGTCATGGATTGTATAATCCTCATGTTGCATCTACCCTTGCAGTTTGATGATGTTGGGAGTCATGGTTGCAAATGTCAATGACCCTTGAAGTTCTAATATTTTGTCCCATAAATTCTACAGGAAACTTAATCATCTCACCAGTGAAGGGTGCACTAGGAGGAAGAGTGAAAGGGAATGAAATTATTGTAGTCTTAGATGTTTTATTTTGCAAAGAGACTATCAATGGGGAGAACAGGGGAATGTTATGCCAAGGCCTAGTTTGGGAAGTGACAAAAGGACTCAAAGGGAGTGGTGGCAGTAACAGAGATGTAGAGGATACCAATTGTTGGTCGATTTGAGTCAAAGCTAACATAGTGGGAGTAAAAAGATTTGTAATAGTGGGTTGAGATTGGGCTTTGACAGAAGGTGGAACAAATTGCAAGGGAGTAAAAGCTTCCTATCTAATTTGGAGAATTGGGAGAAACCTCCCATGGGAGAAAAATAAAAAAAGGAAAGGTTGACACTGGGTAAAAGCACAAACATGTGTCACACTTTATAAAGGAATCGGCCAACAGCAAAAAAAATTCTGAACTTCGACCACATAAAAGTTGTCTTTATGTTTTGAATTTCAAAATGGTGTAAACTAATGAAATGTAGATCTTTAGATGAAGTTTATTGTTGTAATTTTTAAAATTTTTTAAAAATATATTTTCATTATGTTTTTATCAATTTAAGGACAAATTTTGGAATGCTGAAAATTTCAGAAAAGAGTGACTTCACGGGCCGTCAAGAAACAAATTGAAAAAAACTTTCATTTCTCCCTAATTTTTTTTTCTCCAAATAGGTAACTTCAATATCTTGTGCATGGAAAAAGAAAAATCAAATTTTGATGTATATTTTTCTTGTAATAACGTTTTAAAGTCAAACATCTCAAAATTTGACAGTTTTCACGGGCCGTCAACTATTTTCAAAATTTTAAATCATTTTCAAAAAAAGAATTATACCCTTTTGAAGAAGACTCTTTCCTCTTGTGCCCCATATAAGATTTAAATTTTTTTAATAAATTTTACTATCTTGTTTTTAATTTGTAATCAACTTCTTTTTTCATTCTGAAAACCTACTTGCATTATTTTAAAAATAAAATATATTAAAACTAATAAAAATATTAAAAAATATATATATTTGGATTCTCCACTCCGAGCTCTACAAAAGGGTATTTTTTTTTTTGCAAAAAAATCATTCTAACTAAAGAAATACTTAGCTAAAGTTGAAAGTTTCAGAAAATTCTGAAAAAAGCTGAGTTGGCTGCCAACTAGGATGCCACATAGACAGTTTCGGTAGAAACAGTTTCTATAGAAAGGGTTTCGGCCGAAACCCTTTCTATAGAAACTGTTTCTACCGAAACCCTTTCTATAGAAACCCCGCACATTAAAAAATCCAATTTGAAGGCAGTTTTAAAGCGGGAAGAGGAAAATTTTGAATTTTTTGGATTCGGGCGAAACTTATTCGACCGAAACCTATATGCCACGTAATATGCCACATGGTTTCGGTCGAAACCTAGTCAGGCGAAACCTTTCCGGCCGAAAATATTTCGCTCGAAACTATTTATTTGGCCGAAAGTGTGACACACCTTTGTGCTTTTACCCCACTAGAAGTAATGTGAGACATAGAGGCAACAAGATTAACTAAATATTGTGAAGTGAGAAGGGAGAGAATGATACCTAAGTTGCCATGAGCACTAATCCTTGGATCATTGCAATTACTTGTGAGCCTTCTCCAGGAGTTGCATCTGTTCATGGCCTCTTCTTAGGTGGAGAATTGTCCACCTCTATGACCTCTTGAGACTACTGGGATACCCTGGGTCTCTTCAAAACCCATGTACATGGTACTAAGGCTTTTGAATGTGATGCAACCACTTGCACACTCAGTGGAGGTTTGCTATGTTTTTTCGTTGCTTTTCCATTTCTCTATGTTTGGGCCTTCTTCACCTCTTTTCTTCTCATTATTGTAGGTACTTCCTCTGGATCTACATCCTCATCCCTGCTTGCATTAGTATCATCATGCCCTTTATTCCATAGATCATCAAATTGGTCATCCTTATATATCTCCTAGAATAGGAAATCAAGGCATTTGGTCTCTTGATGATAAATCCATAAGTGTGCAATCTTTTCCTCACTCCACTAATATTTTTAGCCAATTGATTACAAAGGGTAGCCCTAATTTTATAATTGCCACTAGGATTAGCCAAATGAAAATAAAAGAGAGCTATGGCGGCCTCTTATCATTAGTAGGAACATAGGCCAGGTCCACAAATAGATCATCCTGACCCCTTGACTATGGATTCCACCAAGTTTCCCAGTAGGGCCGAGAGTTGTGAGTCACCTTAACATTCAGCTCCACTAAGTCATTATTAGGATTATAATCCCATTTATCACAAATTAATACTAGCCCCAAATGGGCCAGCTTCACCTCTAGTAGACCATGCATCTTCTTCTTTACCTTGATCATAATTCTGAAGCTCAAATGGCATTTGAAAGTTTTTCATATGCTTTCCCCAGAAAACCTAATGTTAATAATCACTAGTTGCCAAAATACCTCAAGGGCCAACACCTTGTTTGTGGCACATACTAGGAGCTATAATTCTTCCATGGTAAAACCACACAAACTAACAAATGAGAATTCCTCCTCAAGGAATTGTTAAATAGGCATAGGACAACTAAGAGAGGGGGTGAATCAGTTTTCACACAAATCTATACTTAACTTAATCACTTATCAAATCTTCAACCACATTATTCTATTATTAAATATGAGCATGAATCATGAATAAAAAAAATAAAATCAACACAATGAACACCATATTTTTACATGGAAAACCCAATAAGGTAAAAACCATGGTGAGGGTTAACTCGCAATATAAAGATTGTAAAAAGGCTCATTACCAAGGGCTCACTACCCAAAAGGACTCACTGTCCAAGTATAAAGGCTCATTTCCTACAAAAAAGGACTCACTGTTCAACAGGGAGGCTCACTTCCTACAAATACAAAATAGAATAAAATATCCACCACTACAATTAAAGCACATTATCAAGATTATAGAAACCCTTGTCTCACTATCTTCAACAAAAGTTGCACACACACTTCTGCTCTTATGATTTGTGGCTTACTTTCATCACTTTGCATCACACTATTATACAAATCTTCACAATTCAACTTTATTTTATACCATTCTCAACCTTAGAAACATTTACCAAGGTCAGACACAAAAAAATGTTTCATAAATTCAAATTAGGTCAGCAACTCAAAATTCTTGCGGTGGAAAGGAATAAGAGTGGACCAATAATATTATTTTCTTGAACCATCTACACACTTCCTTAATTGAATTTTATTCTTTAAATTAAGTGTAAACACTAGGTCATCCAAACCTAATGAAAACATAGATAAATATTGATGCAAATGCTTCCCAACAATAAGATGACATGCATACACCACAACACACTTCATTAAGCACAAGAAAACATCTTAGAACCTTTCAAATAAATCTGCAACAAAAACAACATACTTCAATAACTGAATTCCTTTCACTAGTCAATTTGAGTTGTGCAAACTCATACATGCATACTGAGTCATGAGTTCCTTATTTCCAATTCCCAAACCTCTTTACCAAAGCATAGGAAAGACCTTCACAAGACATATCCTAGATCTGTATGATCTGAAACAAAACAATGGAGGATTGCAGAGTAGAAACATTTATCCCAGTCCATAGAAGATCAAAAATTGT
The DNA here is from genome assembly GCA_007258455.2 of Sequoia sempervirens. Classification (NCBI taxonomy): domain Eukaryota; kingdom Viridiplantae; phylum Streptophyta; class Pinopsida; order Cupressales; family Cupressaceae; genus Sequoia; species Sequoia sempervirens. The sequence goes on along the minus strand of VDFB02086081.1, from coordinate 354,280,936 downwards.
TAGATAGGCCACATATTGATGAACACAACTTCTATGTACCATATCACTTGAATCTGAAACTCAACATATGTTACTGTTAAATCCTTATTCTACACAAGCATAGGATAAACACAAGAGAAATGTGAAGCACATACCAGAGCACATTTTGAACACACTCAACATTCAAACTTCTCTTTTTTTTTTAATTTTCTAGAAATCAATTGGAAACTCACCAATATTAGACAACTACAACCCCATAAGGATAGGTCCATGTACTTACTATGTCTCATAAGTATCTCAGTTATACTGAACTGTGTTGACATCAATGACAACATCAATGACAATGCTACCAAACTAGCTCATATTTGTAACAATTTCTCCCTTTGTCATTGATGGAAACACCTAACCTTTTCTCCCCCTTTGATATCAATGGAAAAGAACAACAAATCTGATTACTCCCCCTTAGGAGTACACCCATATTACAACAATGAAACCACTTCTACTCCCCCTGCAGAGTAGACCCAACAATCATTCTAGATAAATGAGTAATTTGTGAGTTCACTGGACTGATGCACCTTCATGTGCACCTAGTTAGGAGGGAAAATGACCCCCAACATCTCCCTAAGATGCTCAAAAGCATCCTTCAAAAGATCCTTCGTAAAGATGTCTACAATTTTTTCCTTTGTTGTTACATATTCTATTCTGACCTCATTCTCCAATACTTTTTCTCTCAGAAAATGATACTTGATAGATATGTTATTCATTCTTGAATGCTTAATCGGGTTCTTTGAATTTTTTATTGCACTTGTATTTTCATAGAAGATAGAGATAGATTCATCACATACTGCATCAATATCTTTTAGATTTTGTTTCATCCACAAAACTTGTGTGCAACAGGATGTTGCAACAATACATTCTACCTCTGCTGTATATAAAGAAATCAATTCTTTCTTCTTACTCAACCATGAAACCAATATTCCACCAACAAATAAAGCACCACCACTGGTACTCTTTTGTTCATCTACACATCTAGCCCAATCAACATCTATATAAGCACTCGGGGTAAAATCATTACTCTTAGGATATCATAGTTCATAATCTTGTGTGACCTTAAGATATCTAAATATCCTTTTTACAACCATAAGATGTGCTTCTCTAGGATCTACTTGAAATCTAGCAACTAAACACACTACATGCATAATATCTGGTCTAGTAGTGATGAGATACAACAATCCACCAATCATGGATCTTTATTTACTCTGATCAGTCTTAGCAGATTCATCATCCTTGCTCATCTTACATTCAATTATCATAGGAGTATAAACCGGTTTACAATCTTCCATCCCAAATTTTTTCAACAATTATTTTACATACTTAGATTGTGAATTGAATATCCATTTATTGATTTGATTCACTTATATACTGGTCCAAGGAAGAAATTCAATTCACCAATCATAGACATATCAAATTATTTTTGCATTTCTTCAACAAAATTTTTACACATGCCATCATTTCCACCAAAAATGATATCATCAACATAAAAAACTACAATCAACATCTTATTACCTTGTACTTTGAAGTAGAGATTACTATCAGCAAAACCTTTGTTGAATCCTTGCCTTGTTAGATATATGTTCAGTCTTGTATACCAAGCTCTGGGAGCTTGCTTCAATCCATACAATGCTTTCTTCAATTTACAAACCATATCTAGTTTGTTAGACAACTAAAACCCTTCAGATTGCTCCATGTACACTTTTTCCTCCAACTTACCATGTAGAAAATTTGACTTAACATCCATCTAATATACCTTAAAGTCCTTGAGAGTAGAGAATGCCAAAAACATTCTGATAGCTTCTATTCTAGCCACAGGGGAAAAATTCTCTTCAAAATCTATACTTTCAACTTGTGAATATCCCTTGCACACCATTCTTGACTTATTCTTTACTACTTCTCCATTTTCATTCAGTTTGTTTCAGAACACCCATTTAGAGCCAATCACATTTTAGTTCTCAGGTCTAGGGACTATTTCCCATGTCTGATTCTTTTCTATCTACTACAGTTTCTCTTTCATAGCTCTCATCCAACTTTCATCTTCACATGCTTCTTTTATAGATTTAGGTTCTATTTTAGAAAGTAAACACAAATTTACCTCAGTTGCAACTTTGCTTCTTGTCTTCACTCCTTCACTCTTGTATCTAGCTATCTGATCTTGTGGGTGATTCTTTTGTACATATTTAGGAGTCCTAGCAATAGGTTTTGATTCTTCGTCTTCTTCTTCCTTCTCCTTATTTTCTTTAGTTGTATGTCCATAGATAGGATCATCAGGTTCAACTTCACTTATCTCAATAGGTTTGCATATGTCTTCATCAAATTTCACATTAGCACTTTCAATTATTTTTCTGAATCCTTTGTTGAAGCATTTGCATGTCTTGCTAGAAGTAGAGTATCCAAGAAATATTCCTTCATCACATCTAGCATCAAATTTTCCAATATTTTCATCATCTCTTTTAATATAAAATATTCTTCCAAATACCTTAAAATATTTCACAATAGGAGTCTTACCAATCCATAACTCAAAAGGTGTCGTTGTGTTGTTTTGTCTGATCTTAACTCTATTAAGAACATAAACAACAATATCGCCTCTCTCCAATACACATCTGGTACATTAGACTCCATCATAGTTCTAGCGGCTTCTTGAACTATCATGTTTTTCCTTTTAGCAACTCCATTCTACTGAGGGGTTGTTAGAGTAGAAAACTATCTCTTTATGCCATGCTTCTCACACAATTCATTAAATTCACTAGAAGTGAATTCACCACCTCAATCAGATCTCAAACACTTGATTTTCAGATTTACTTCATTTTCCACTCTCACTTTGAACACCTTAAATCTATCCAAGGCCTAATTCTTTTCTTTGAGAAAAGAAACCCAGGTCATTTGAGTATACTCATCAATAAGCAACATAAAGTACCTATCTCCATTTATGATTCCAATCCTTATAGGACCACAGAGATCAGTGTGAATAAACTCGAGAATTCGAGTTGTAGAATGTTCTTTTCCCTTAAAGTTGCATCTTGTCTGCTTCCCCAATTGGAAACTCCTACACATAGCATTAGCAAGTCTTGTGATTCTAGGTAGTCCTTCAACAATATCTTTAGCACTAATCTTGACTAGGTTATCAAAGCTCACATGTCCCATTCTCTGATGCCATAGCGAACTTTCACTAATTTGAGATATAAGGCAATGACCATCAACTCCCTTCAACTAATATATGTTTACATGAGTTCTTCTAGATGCAAGCATATCCCCCTTTCTGGATTCTTTTCTAATTTCACAGGTATTGTTTTGAAACACAATTTTAAAGCCATTCTTGCACATCTGACTAAAACTCAAAATATTATGTCTCAAAACCTTCACATAATATACATCATCAGTCTTATGCACTCCATCAAAACTGATTGAATCTTTACCATAAATCTAAGCTCTTGAATCATCACTGAGCATGACTAAACCACCATCATATTTCTCAATTTTAGTCAACTTACTCTTATCTCTGGTCATGTGATTAGAACATCCACTGTTAATTACCCAGTAGTCTTCATCCTATCTTGCATGAAAAATGGTAACCAAAGTTCCTTCCCTCATATTATTCTTAACCTCTAGAGTCATCTTACACATTTTCCAAAGTTAGTGGATATAGATTTGTTCTCCAAAGCTAAGCATAAAAATTCACTATCATCAACCTCATTATCAGATTCATCATCAGAAATACCTGCCTCTTCCTTAACATAGTACAACTTTTTATACCTTTTATTCTTCCTATCCTTATCCTTATAATCCTTGTTCTTCTTATGTGTACCCCTATTCAGACATCTCGAAGCATAATGACCAATGTTACCACAACTAAAAAATTTAAAGGGTAACATACCTTTATATTTTATAGTGCCTTTCTTGAATTTCCTAGTGAATTTTTCTTCCAACTCTTCATCATCACTATTCAGTTCTTCAATCTTCAAAGCCTTGAATGTTTTTTTTTGTCTTCTCTTCTATCTTTTTGTCTTTTTAGAACTTTCTTATCTCAAATGCTTGCAAGGTGTTGAAAAAATATTCTAGAGTATACTTCTTAGGATCATACATTTCTTCAATAACAGAGATTTTGTCATTGTAACATTCTAGTAATGTGATCAGGATCTTCTCAATTATATGTTCATCTGTTAGTTTTTCTCCTTGATTCTTAACATCATTTGCTGCTAGTTCAACTCGTTGAAAGAAACTTGTAAATTCTTCACCATCTTCCATCTTTAGGTTCACAAATCTACGCTTTGCTACCAACCTCTTTTTCAATTTCACCTTTTCATTTCCTTCATACATGTCTTCCAATTTATGCCAAACCTCATATGAAATATCCAAAGAATTAACCTTGACTCACTTAGTTTTAGATAAACCACTACAAATCACATACTTTTCCTTCTCATTTTCATCATAAGCAGAGATCTCATCTTCTGAATTAACATCACTAGAAGGAATGTATACTTATTCTCAATATCCTTCCAGGTCTAAAAACCAAGAGATATAATGTATCCTCTCATCTATCCCTTCCAATCATTGTAGTCAGTTCCATCAAACATAGGGATTACTAATTTTTACACCATTGAATCTTCCTTAAGGGGTTAAGCTCTACACAAGGAACCACAAGCTTTGATACCAATTGTTAAATAGGTGTAGGACAACTGAGAGGGGCGGCAAATCAATTTTCACACAAATCTATACTTAAAACTTAATCACTTATCAAATCTTCAACCACACTATTTTGTTATTAAATATGAGCATGAAACATGAATAATAGAAAGAAAATCATCACAATGAACACCAAATTTTTATGTAGAAAACCCAATAAGGGAAAAGCCATGGTGAGGGTTAACTCACAATATAAAGATAATAAAAAGGCTCACTACCTACAAAAAAGGACTCACTATCCAACAGGGAGGATCACTGCCTACAAATACAAAAGAGAATAAAATACCCTCTGCTGAAATTAAAGCACATTCACAGGATTATAGAAACCCTTGTCTCACTTTCTTCAACACAACTCACACACACACTTCTACTCTTATGATTTGTGTCTTACATTCATCACTTTGCATCACACTATCATACAAATCTTCACAATTCAACTTGCTTTTATACCATTCTCAACCTTAGAAACATTTACCATGGTCAGCCACAAAAAAACATTTCATAAATTCAAATTAGGTCGGCGACTCAAAATTCCCATGGTGGAAAGGAATAAGAGTGGACCAATAAAATTATTGTCTTGAACCATCTACATGCTTCCTTAATTGAATTTTATTCTTAGAATGAAGTGTAAACACTAGGCCATCCAAACCTAATGAAAAATAAAAATGATGCACATGCTTCCCAACAAGAAGATGACACATGGATTCTACAACACACTTCATTAAGCACAAGAAAACATTTCATAACCTTTTAGATACACCCACATCAAAAATAATAGACCTCAATTATTGAATTCCTTTCACTAGTTAGTCTGAGCTGTGCAAACTCATATAGGAATACTAAATCATGACTTCCATATTACCAAACTCCAAACCTCTTCAAAAAAGCATAGGAAATACTTTCAAATGACATATCCTAAATCCACATGATCTTAAACAAAATAGTGGAGGACTACGGAGCAAAAACATTTCTCCTAGTCCAAAGAAGATCAAAACTTGCTAGACAATCCACAAATCAATGAACACAACTTCCATGTACCATCTGACTAGAAGCTAAAACATAGCATATGTTACTGCTAATTATTAATAATACTTTATATCCACACAAGCATAGGATCAACATGGGAGAAAGATGGAGCACATACCAGAGCATGTTCTAAACACACTCAACATTCTAACTTCTCTTCTTTATTTAATTTTCTCAAAAGTAGTTGGAAACTCACCAATATTACACAACTACAACCCCATAAGGATAGCTCCATGTGCTCACTACATCTCAAAAGTATCTCAGCTATACATGTACAAGCATCAACATACTAAATTGTGTTGAGATCAATGAAAACATCAATCACAACACCACCAAACTGGCTCATATTTGTAATAGGAACTAGTCACAAGGAGGAATAAAATTCTACATCCACCCTATTTTCTTTGCTAAAAGTTGATAACCCTCACCTTGTTGGAAAGAGACACTGCATAAGTCATATGGTGTTGTCATTAATGGAAACCCTAGTTAGTAATCCCATCTGCACCTCAGTATTTGCTTATACTAGAAGTCAGATTAAACATATGTGTTAACTGCCAAGCTAAAACAAGGCATCTAACAAAAACTGCTGACTAGATGAGTATAGCATGTTGCAGATCTTCGAGGCATAATTGTTTAAGGTGTTCCATGTTTGAGACATGTTTTTTTGGGTCCTTACTATGTTTTGGTCAGCATTGTTTGATTCACATTGATAAATGTTTATGGATTGAGCTCACAGTTTGTACATGTTTCATATTTTGTTAAATTCAATATATAGTTGTTCTAATCTCTAGTTGTGGATATATATAATCAATTATTCATATCATTTTGAGATATGGTACAAAATTTAGAAGGATTATAGATCAATTGTGCACAGTTTCACTTGAGCAGAACAAAGATTGGTGATTTGGATTAAAGCAGTCTAAGTTTCAAGAGTAGAATCAGAAAAAATGTGAAGAATGTGATTAATGTGCTTAACCAGAACTATAATCAGGCATTAGTAGATGCTATCTCATAGTTCATCCACACTAGTTGTCTTTTGAATGTGACTATTATATAGTGAGTCTTCTTTTGGTCAGTAAGCCTTTTTTATTTGAGCAGTGAGCTTGAATGCATGTGTGTTCCATTGTAAGCACTTACTTTTTAGTATACTCATATTGTAGATTAGCCTCCATCGTGGTTTTTTCCCTAACAAGGTTTCCATGTAAAAATCCTTGTGTTGTGGTGTTGTGGTTGATTTCCTTTTGTTCTTGCATCTTTCTTTTGGTTCAATGCTATAAGTGGTTTAAAGATCAAGTTAATGAAGTTAAATTTTGTAGAAAACTAATTCACCCCCCCTCTTAGTGTTCCTTGATTCCAACAATTGGTATTAGAGCCTAGTTCCTTGGAAGAAGTTTAATAGCTTGGGGAAGATCTGGGAAGGTGATTCAATGGATTCTAGTAGTCTTCATCAACAACTTTTGGTGGCACTAGATGATCTTGATCATTCCAAATCTGAAGTATGAGAATTGTAAGCAAGCCTCATGAATGCTGAGAAATTCATTCAATCATGGAAAGATAAAATCAATAAATCCAGGGAAAAGAGAAAGGATCTCTATGATCAGCTCAAGTAGAAAGAGAGTAAAAGCATGGAAGATGATCACCTAAGTCAAGCCTTGAAGGAAAAGACAAAAGTATGTGAAAAGCTCACTAGAGATAATTTTGTCCTAAAGCATGGGATGAAATCTATTGTGATGAAGATGACCAAGGAGATTGAAGAGACTCTTACTCAGTCCTTGAAAGAAAAATCTGATGAGTGTGTAGCAAAATTAAGCATTCATTGCAATTAAAAGTTAGGTGTACGAATGAAAAAAGGTTACTTCTATTCCTCATTCGTCACATTGCATTTCAATAAGAAGTTTGGAGAGCTCTATAAGTGAATTTTGGCGAGATACAAGTCTAAAGGTGATTGGTAAAACAAACCCTAATCCAGCAAAATTTATTTATCTACAAAACTTGTGAAATTGAAATTTCTAGAAATGGCCAATCTACTAATTGTTGACATTAAGGATAGACGCCTCCCAAAATTCAAATGGCACCTATTCAAATCCATTAAGACAGAACCATTAGGTGCATTTTATTTTGTTCTATGTGGTGTTTTGCACATGAAGATATTAGGGCATATATTCATGCAAATGTTGAGGAGTTAGGAAGCTCCCAGTTGTTAAATCTGTACACAAATCACATTGTGGGGGAAGACCTTTGTGTAAAGAATGAATTTAAGACTTTGGAGGAGAAGTTCACACAAATTGTGAATTTTCCAGTGTTCGATGATAATGAATGGGTCTGGTACATACTAAGTCGAGTGCATGTCGAGTTCATGTGGTTAAATCATCCCTTCAAGAGAACAAGAGAAGTTATAAGCATTGTTACTGGCCTGAACTCATCTAGTGGGTTGCCCACATTGAAATTTGTGAAGAACTACATAGTCACTAAGGCAACCAATTCCACTTTTGACAAAAGAGACACAACAATTAATGACATCATTGAATTGGATGTAAAATTTTCTTCTATGGTTATTGGATATAAAATCTATCACTCCAACGAGATAACTTTGTATTTGGTACTACAATCTATGTAGCTTATCAAATGATCAAAGAAAATGAAAAATATGATTATGTGAGTTACTCTAGATCCATCTAATTGAAAATCTTGGTAAAATCAAGAATGACAAGAAGAACTCTGTCAAGTATGGAAATTTTTTGTTATTTCTATTTTTCTACTTCATGAATAAAGTTCTAAGAGTTGGTAAAGTGCAATAGGAAGGTGCCAGACTGGTAGCTATTCAAATCAGAGACATCTTATATAAAATTGGTGATAGCAAAGCAAAGAAAGCTACTATATGGGGTTACTTCAAAAGCTTCTAGAGAGAAAAGAAATCTAGGGAAAGGATTCCTAAATCAATTGTGAAAAAATATAAGGACACTATTTGCTTCATGATTAACATTGATTAGTGTTTGATGAAAGCAACAAAACCTAGAATAGTTTGGATAATGCCTATGGGATATGAGGTTGATGAACACATTTTGGATTTATATGCCAAAAACTTGTTGATTACACCTTGGGATCCAATAGAAGAAAGGTTTTGGTACCTTTGAAGAGAATAATATGCAAGTGCATGCACAACTAAAGAAGCCTATGATAGTTCATAAGGTGAGAAAGGAAGTTGCAACTTTTGTAGAAATCATCGACATATCAGTTGAAGTAATGAGGGAAGCAAGGAAGAAAAGAGAACAAGTTGAAGAAGGGGATCCTGCTAGAATTGAGTCCGCTAGTCTAGCAACATCCTCTACCAAATCTAGATCTACAAGGAGCTCTGCACCCTCATCTAGTCCTAGAAAGAAATCAAGCCTAGTAAAAGCTCAAGTCAAGACATCTGGAAGAGAAGGAAAGAGGAAGAAGAATAAAAGCACAAGATTCTATGTTGTTGTTGAAGATGATGAAGAAATTGAATTAGATGAAGAAGTAAGAGAAATCAATCATAAGGGCATGAAGGCATCAAAAGTCTCCAAGGACAAGCCATCTAGTGAAGAAAAAGCCAAGATAAAGGTGAAAACTAATAGATCAAGTATGATTGTAGAGGAAGTGGAAAAATGTTTAATTAAGGATGGTAATCTCAAACCACTTTCTAAATGGTATGATACTTTTGATAGTGTTGGTCAGAGAACTCTTGAAGAAGCTACAATAAAATATTTGAATATTTTTAATATGACTCTCATTGAAATAATGTTAGAATTACCTAAAGGGTTATATGAAGTCTTAGAAATGAGGAGAGTAAATGCAAGAGATGAAGATGAACAAATGAGAGAATTCATACTTGCCAATCTATGTCTAATAATATCAATAGAAGAAATGAAGAAAATCCTCAATGATGCTAAAAGGATTTTAAGAGAAAATCAAGGGTGAATAAGCTTATGATTGGGTAAACTAAGGAAGTAGCAAAAGACACTAAGAAAATTCTCAAGGAAGTTTTGTTGAAGAACATATATAATGAAGAAGTGAAAGAAGACACATTTGAGGACACTCAGAATCCTCTAGATATGCAAGATATTGAAATTCCCATGGAGACTGAAGCTCCTAAAGATATGCTAGTTGAAGAAATAGAGATTCCCAAAGCCAAGCAAGAATCTATGATTGAAGAAAAGAAGGTTGAGGAAAAGGAGGTTGCTATGGAAACAAGAGACATTGTAAAGGCATAAAATATTTTTTTAGAAGAACAACAGGAAGTGTTTGACCCTAAATTGGTTGAAGGTCCTCTCAACTTGGCCACTCTATCTCCTATTAAAAAGATGGAGGTAGCTTCATTTGCTTAGACCATGGAAAGGGAAGAGATATTAAAATATCACATTGAGGGAAATGAGTAGCTAAATCTTGCATCTAGTATCTTGGAGAAGATCGTGCCCACACATGTCAAGGACTCATTTGATTCTCCCTCTAGTCAACTGAAGAAACTTATCAACTCTATAAGTACTCACTTTATGTCTCTTGAAAATTAAGCTAAGGACAAGGTCACAAAAAAACATGTGAGAAAGGAGAGAAGAAAACCTAAACCTAAACTGTGTAGTGTATTCCTTGAATTGGGTCAACATCTCCCAAACAATGACCTCTATGAAGTCATACTAGAATAGAGAATGTTGTATTCTCAACTAAAAACCTAGACCAATTTGGAACTCCTAAATGAACTGATCACTATCCATGCCATTAACAAAAGCCATCATAGAGAAGGAATCCTACAAGTATGAGTTGAAAGTGTTGTGCACAACTAAAAAACTATGGTGGACGATTATCATCCTTGGGCTTTTTTGTTTCTTGGTTATAAAAGCTTAGAGCCTGGTTTATGGTCCTCTAGAACTCTTCCAAGCCCACTATAGTGAATCTCTCCATCACCTCTATTTCTCCTCCTGTAGGGATGCATAGCATATTCCTAATAGCTTCAATGTTGATCACTACCCTCAAGTTCTAACCTTCAATGGACCTTATGTTTGGATTGAAACGATGAATGCACTCGTGAACTAATCTTGGGCAGTGATACACCAAGGGGAACATATATTGTGGGAGACCATAGAACCACAACTTGTGCACCAAAGTTTCTTGGTTACTGGTCTTTTTCATCCTCTCGTAGGCTAATTCCCTAAGAATCTTAGGGTTAGTTCTTAGGATAGGGTTGTGAACATTATCCCATTCTTCTGCTATTAGGGCCTTTTTCTTGTGATCAGTCTTATCTACAACCCATGTGTGAAGCCACTTTGGATTCTCTAATATCCCAGGCAAGGCGTAAGAGATGTCATCAAAAACATTGGCCATTGTTGCCACTAACATGGCATCAAATAAGCTTTGAACCACCTTACTTTGTGCTTCCATTTCAGGATTCTATAGAATTTGCAAACACTTGACCTCACTACAACTCACTTGGGTTCTTTTTAGCAAATCGTGACCTCAAAGCTCTTCATAGTGTTGTTCTTTTACATGCAACACTTAGCCTTTTCTTGAACTAGAGTTGGAGAAAATGGTTTCCCTTTTGCAATAAATTTGGCATGTACTGCCAACTCTTTTGTTCATGTGAAATAATTTTTTACCTTTTGAAAAGAAAACAATCCATAATGACAATTAGTAATTATGTATTATGACACCATCTCTTGGGAATTGAGTCTGTGATTAAAGGAATACAAAACCTTTCACATTCTTTTCATTTAATAACTTAAAAAGAATGATTAGGAAAAAGGTCATAATGAGTACACAAAATATTTTGAATTAATCTTGGGAAATGAAAAGCATTCACATCTTGACACATTAGCACCTGATCGTACGAACTATCACTTGCACCTGCCATTGGTTTAAGTTGATTAATTACTTCTTAAATTGCACACAACAATTCATACAAAAAAAATGCAACTTGGTGGGATTTTCAAGTTTTCTCTCAGTGGGATTTTTGAGTTTTCTCTTGATCATCATCATGCTTATCGCATGCATTGTATCCAACTATGTCTATAAATAGACTTAAGGATATCAATAGAATTTTCACTTGGTAACTGAGCTTTTTGGTAAAGGAAATGGATACTCCTATTAGGCTTACTAGCAATAGGTCACAAGTAGCTTTTCTAGGTGCAATTTCTAGCAGACATTTAAAGCACATGACCAAGAACAAGAATTCTCTGGCAATAATTGTAATGAAATGGGTGCTAGAGGGGAACTGTATAGAATATGAGGAAAAATATAAAGTGAGTACTAATATTTTCTCTAATTTTTTTGCCTCTTTGCTTGACATACAGGTGCCCAAATAGATGATACTATGGCTCACCATGGAAATATTCCCAAAGCACTACCTCATAGGTTGTGGTGAAGTTGTGATGGATGTGATGTATGGCCTTAGTCTTCCCACAGTAAGTGATCTCCACTGACACATTGAAGAGGACGTAGTGGTGCCCTAGGTGCCATTCCTGAACGGATTTCACATTATGAGAATTGGAGAACACCACCAAATATTTTCTCATTCTTGTCACTTCCTATACAATGATGCTATAACATAGTAATTTTCTACGATGTGGAGTGGTACACCAACTTTAGAAACTTGGTGTTTCTTCCTCTGCTTGTTGCTACTACCCTTGCTAACCCAGTTGTTGTCCCCATTACTATTCTAGTTGAAGATGAAGCCCCAGTTGCCCTAGCTGGTTCTGTTGAATGAATTAATACTTTTCTCCTCCAATTTTTGTATATATATCTCAAATATTTTCATATATATACCTGAAAAGCATGGCCTATGAGCTATTTTGCATTGTAATACTCCAAAGTATATATTATCATATAATGAATATAAATCTCTTTTGTCAATTTTCTATATCTCTTGCCCTTCTCCACTTCTTGCATTATGGGTTCCATATAATAAAGACCGACCGAACAAAAAGACAAATAAAATTACATAATTACATATTTACATAGGCAAAATGATAATAAAGCTAATTAAACAATTTGAGGTGAATTCCGTTGACTGGAATTCCCAATGCTTCTTTTTCCATGTTCTCTAATTCAAATGCATTATGTTGCTTGCACTGAATAATTTTAAAAGGGTCTTCCCACAGACTATCAAATTTTTCATGTTGGCTAGGCTTTGCGGCTCTCATTGAATTTCAGCACTAAGTCTCCACATTTAAGATCTTGGTTGGAGGTCTTCTTGTCATACCACTTTTTAACCACCTGTTTGTGGTTACACATGGCCATTGGGGATTTTTATCTTTTCTCTTTCACTTCCAACAAATCAACCAACTAGACCTCCATGGCTTCGTTCTGTTCAACCTCTAGAGACTTGAGCAACTGTAGCATGGGAATTTCCATAGATGTAGGCAATAACACTTCCTTCCCATATACTAGCTCGTATGGTGAAGTCTTTAGGAATTGCTTGGGGGTTATCATGTCTACCCAAAGCACTACTCGGAGGTTCTTATGCCACTCTCTTTGATGCTTTGACCTAATTCTTTTGATGATTTGGAGTAAATTCTTATTAGTCGACTTAGCCAATCCATTCCCCTACAAGTAATAGTTTAAAGATGTATTTAGGAACATTCCATGTTCAAGTGTGAGTTGACATACCTTCAAACCTAGGAAGGATTTCATGTTTTTAGAGATGATGGTCTTAGGTGGGTTGAATCTTGTTACCAGTTCCTCAAGAAAGTTCACAATCTCTGCCTTTGTCACATTCTTCAGGGGCATGGCTTTGGTCCATCTAGTGAAATAGTTTGTGGTCGTCAAGATCCATTTATGTCCAACACTAGAGGTGGGATTAATCATCTTGATAAAATTAAGGCCCCATTGCATGAAGGGTTCTTCAACCACTATCGAATTCAAGGGTATTGCCTAGTTTTTCCTCCATCCCATGAAGAATTGTCATTGTTTGTAGGTTTTAACTAGAGAGTGTGAGTTATTAAATGGTGTAGGAAAAAAATAAACTACACATAATTTTGATGGTGGTGGTATTTGCTGAGAAATGTCCACCTGCAAGACTACTATGGAATATGCCTAGAATCTTTTGTGCTTGCTCTTGAGATACACACCATAGAAGAAAACCATTGAAGTTCCTTTTGAAGAGAATCCCTTCAATAAGAACATACCCACTATTTTTCAATCTATAGAATCTATTCTTTTGATAAGGAAGGCCTACCAAATATTTCCCAGTCTACACAAATCTCATTCTATCTACCAATCAACAACCCTCAGACTCAAGTTCATTTTGTAGAACTAGCTCAGGTTCCTCCTCATCTACCATTGCTTGACCATGTTCCAAGTACTCACATAATCCTCTCTCATGTATGGTCTTCGTGGGCCTGACCTCAATGTCATATTCTAGGATATTAGTTATCTAGTTGGCCCTTTTTTCAGTGATTTCTCCTTCCATGTTGTACTCATGCACACTGGAATGTGTGATGTATACAACCACTTTGTTTCAAGATATGAGATGTCAAAATTTTTTGAGCCCCTTAACAATGGAGAACACTTTCCTTTCAATGAAATTATAATTTTCCCCATAATCCTTCAAGGTCTAAGTGGAAGGCTATCCGATGTTCACTTTTTCCTTCATCATCATTTTGGGTCAGAACAATAGCGATGCTGGAATTTGTACTAAACACATACATTATGAATTCCTTTGATAGGTCTAGATTTACTAGCACAAGAGCTGAAGAAATAGCCTCCTTAACCTTCTCAAAGGATTTTATGGCCTCTTTTGTCCATTTGAAAAATTGATCTTTCTTGAGCATTAGGGTTATAGGTCTAATTAATCCAACAAAATCATTAATGAATTTGATTACAAAATTTACCTTTCCCAGAAAGGATTGAACTCCCCTTTTTTTGACTAGTAGGGGAAGTTCTTTGATTGTATTCACCCACTCTGGATCAATTGTAATTCCATCTTTAGACACTACATGTCCCAATATTTTTCCTTGTGGCACTTTGAAAACACATTTTTTTGAGTTCAGGGATATCCTAAACTCTTGGCATTTAAAAAAAACCATTTCTAGATGATCAAAATGATCATCCATATACTTAGAGAATAACGTAAGATCATCTAAGTAGATCAAGATGATCATCCATATACTTAGAGAATACCGTAAGATCATCTAAGTAGATCAAGATGATCTTATTGATCAATTTCCTAAAGGCAATGTCCATTGTGCATTGGAAGGTAGCTCCCGCATTTGAGAGATTGAAAGGCATCTTTGCATAAGCAACCATTCCCCACTTGGTAGTGAACATTGTTTTGTGTTGGCCCTCCTCTTTTACCTAGATTTAGTTATAACTAGAGAAGTCATCCAATAGAGAAAACATTTCTGAGCCAGCCATTGTTTGCAAGATTGACTCAATGGAAGGCAAGTGGTAGTGGTCCTTCAGTGATGCTCTATTAAGGTCTCAAAAATCAACACATAGGTGGATGTCTCCATTCTTATTTCAGACTAGAACTAGGTTGGAAATCCATGTACTATGCTTGATCAAGAACACAATCTGGGAGTGGATTAGATTTGTCAACTCTTATGCCATCAATGCCTCAATTTTTGGATTTACTAGCCTTTACTTTTGGCAGACTGGTTTTGTACCTTTTGTTAGTCCTATGGTATGTTGGATGACTTTGGGGTCATATCCCTTGAGTTTGTCATATGGCCAAGACACTACTCTGTATTTCTCACAAAAATGGATGATTCATTCTTTATCCTGCTATGGGACATCCTTCCTAACCTTAAGCTTCCTTCCATCTCTAACTTGAAGATCTACATAGTCACTTTTGTCTACTAAAAATTTTCTCTTGTCATTCCTTCCATCATAACAATCAAATAGGTTTTTGAGGGTGACCAATCCTTTTGGAAGCTTGTTGGATCTTAGCTAAATAATTTTCCCTTCATAGGCCTCTACAATTTTTGGTTGGAGTTGATCAACAAACTCTCTAGAATGCTAAATGAATGAGGTTATGTGGTCATCCCTTTAGAACACTTTCTAGCTCTAGTCATTATCTGGGATTGCAGGTCAGACAATCACTCACACAAAATGTATGTTATGAATTAGGTCAGAAGCAAGGTTAAATTGAGATCATATTGCTACCATGTGATCCAAAACTGTATTTTTCTCTCTGGAAACTATTTAGATATTGAAGGCTTTAAAGCTTTCAATTAGGTCCTAGACTCTATGTCTACAAGATCTCATGTGGACATTCCTTGCTATGGAGACCCCTCAGACTTGATTGACTATTAGCTTTGAGTCTTTGAACACCACTATTTGTTTAACGTCCATCCACTCCACAAGGGTTAGACCTTGCACTAGGCCTTCATATTCAGCTTCATTGTTCAAACATGAAAATTGAAAACAAAAAGACCTGAGTGTCTTTTCATTGGATGAGGATTCCAAACATATCTCAGCTCCTACACCAACTTTGCATCTCACTCCATCAAAATGCAACATCCATAACTCTGAGGCATGATCACCCTCAGGTTCCATCATTACCTTCAAAATCACTTGGTCTTCATCATATATGACATAGGTTCCCAATCTAGTGGCATGATAATTGCTGAAAGGATCATTGTCTATAAATTCACTCAAGAGAACTTTCTCCTTATCAGTCCAATCTTCGACCACCTTCTCATCCTCAAGTAATTTGATGCAATACATCTCATCCTTAGTTATAGAGGTATGAGTAGCCTCAAAGTTGGTCATGGCTTGATCTGCTACATGTTTCGAATGGAAAGGTTCAGACACTATCTTTATCTTGGCTCCATGCTTGGTCCTAAGAATCAAGTGTGATCAATCTAAAGAAGGATATCCACTTATCTTGGTTGTGAATTCCTAGGATAAGTAGAGACAAAACATGGGGGGAATGTCGATGATCATCGTATCTTGTGGGATAGTGATATACTAGGGAAGGAGAATAGAGTCAAGGGGAGGTTCTTAATGACACCTAAGATTTCAACCTTGTTCCCACCAAGATACATAACTCCTCTGTTTAAAGGTTCATATCTAATTCCTAAGGCTTCGACTATCTAATTGGGCATGACTGTGGTGCTAGCACCAGAGTCAATCATAGAATTATGCAACAATTTCTTACCCACAATAAGAGTTAGGAAAAATGGTTTCAGTTTCAACTTACCTCCAACTTCAGTAGAGGCTTCCTCCCCATTGTTTGTAAGGACCTTGGATTGAAGTGATGAATCAACGACTTTCCCCTTGGATGGTTGCTCTATTGGCTCAGTGCTTGCATCTTCCAATAGGGCCTTTTGCAACAATGACTTCTACTCCAAAATAGTTAAGATATCCCAAAGGGATACATTAGCAAAGGCTTTCTTCAATTGTTCAAGCACATTGACTAGTGGTGGATATGAAGACTTTAGATCCTTGGACTTTGTTATAACAATCCCCTTGTGTGGCTGGGATTGTCGTGCCATTACATAGGAACTAGGAGCTTGGTTGGGAACACCTTTGGGTTATTGAACAACTAGTTTTCCTATGAATCTCCTCTTAGAGCAAGTGTTATAATCTGATTGCACTTGCGGGGCCTTAGATGTGGAAGCCTCATTTGCAAACACTTCCTCCTCTTCTTCCATCCATGAGAAGAGCACATGATCGAGAGCTATATCTATCTCTTGCTCCAGGGACATTCCTTGCATTTGTGTGGTGAGTACCAAATTTTCCATTGTGGAGAGGCATATACATAACTTCCAAAATCTGGTGCAATGCCTTGACTACATCATTCTGCCACTCTTTGTTGTAGATTGTCACGTGGGAATTTTAAGGGAATATGTGCTCTGTTGCAAGGGAAGCACCAAGGATTGATGTCATCAACAAGATTATTTTTCCCTGCTATCAGATCTCTATTCGAGCTTGGGTGAACATTTTGTAGTGGAGTAGGCATCGACACTATCTGATTATTTGTTTGAGCCTGCATATTCATGTGTGAGCCTCCTTGGAACTAGTTCTGTTGATAGGAAGGTCTTCCACCTTGGTAATTCTGGAAGGTTGGATTTGTTTGTGCAAACTATTTCCACTTACTACTCATTATTTCATTTGAGAATGTCTGCAACAAGTCTTTTATATCACTCATCTCATCTTTTGAAGAGCCAGATGTGGAAGAATTGTTCTGCGACATGCTCGAATATGCATACATAGATTTGGGAGGAGCAAACATACTAGAAGATGTCATCTCCTGGATGGGAGCTGATATCTCTATAAATATAGGCATAGCGGCTCGAGGTGGCAACTTTTTGGTGTCAATCAAATTGTTCTCTACCTTGATGGTGATGTATGCATCTGGTAGAGTGGCCCGACCAAGAGATTGGATCATCACCGAGATGTTGGCATTGAGGAATTTCAGATAGAACATGAATGCCAAATTGGCTAATGGTAGATAGTAGTTTGGATCCTTTACCAAGTTGTGTGAAACTAGGAATTGAAGTTAGTTATGGCCTCATATGGGGCCTATTTTATGGTCACCATCTGTTGATAGAGTGAAGATTAATCTCCATTATTTGAAAGATGCTACAAGCAACCTTAGCGCTACATTTTGATCAGTGACACCATGCACCAAACACATGTTTTCCACATCTTGCAGTTGGTTGAATGGTGTTTTTGAGCATTCTTTGGTGAATTTTGGTAAAGCTTTTAAAGTACAAGAAGGAATGTGAGCCCATATAGTTGGTACTATTGGTGTTATAAGAGGACTTTCGACATCCCATGCTAAAAAATTTCTATTAGCCATTGGTTGAGGGACCAATGGAGGGGTCGAGACATTTACTGGATAGGCTCTTACTTGTACTATTACCTGTAGTGGCACTAATAGGCTACTATTGTTCATTGTCTGGGACCTAGTAATAGGTCTCTAGATCATACACCCACTTTATGTTTAGATATATTCAAACAAGTTCCACCAGGCGTGCTAGAAAAAGAACTGTGGATGCCAAAATTTGCTAGGAAAATAGCCTTATGGGAAACTCAGTTAATGGGGTGGACCAATTGTGCTAAACTGAGTAACCTTTGGGTTTTTTAAAGAAGTCAGCTCCTTCTGTAATTGGGGGGTTGGAAAGGGAAAAGGAAGTAGATATATAAAAATAAAGTCTAATCTAAGGTGATGTGCCAAGATGTAAGTAAGTAGGCACAAGAATTATTCCCTTTCGGTGAGGTTTAAGGGCCCATTCAACAATCTGCATGTCTGAAAATAATAGAAAGCATAGATGAAAAACCTAAGAAGTCTATCAAATAGCATAAGATAAGTTCCATACACATTCACTAAAAAGAAGAGTTTGAGACATGGTCTGAATCAACAAATTTATATTAAAATTATAGAAGTCTTGCAAATAACCTACCTAATACAACCATGACACAGTATAATTTTGTGTCAATCAACTAACAAATAGAAAGGCCAAACAAATCAACACAGTTTATGAATCTTAATACAATGATTAAAAAACAATACAAAGGCCTACAGTTCTTCAATATTTTTTTAGTATATTCTTTGAACCCATTTTCAGATAGTTGAAGCAGTATATATAGATTATTCCTACTGTCTAAGAACCAACAACAAAAAAATTCCCTAGGCATGGACTATGCTACCCATCACAATGATTTACAAAGGCCGTTGCATTAGAAAGATTTCAAAACATGGTATCTGGTTGCCTCCAACAAGGTGCACCCTCCTACAATGATGAATGTTGTCCCAGATCAAAGCTAGAAAAATTCTTAGGAAGACACATGTGGCAAAAGGGTAGGGCTCAACATTCATTCTTCCCTTCCTTGTGATCAAATTCCCTATGGAGAAGAAACGTGGAGAAGTTTTTGTTTCAAGTGTTGACTATGGGGTCCACCAAAAGGCTTCCTGTCGAATCACACAATGTTGCATGCGGGCAAAGCTCGAAGGAGAACAAAGGAGAGAGCACTCTCAAAGGTCCATGCTACAGACACGTGGTGAAAGGGTGGGGCTCGAGAGTAGAGAAAGGGAAGAAAACATTCCAAGGAGTGTGCAGTTGACACATCGTGCAATGGACAAAGGCACTTCAAAAGGGGCCCAAAGATATTAAAACATATTAGATGCTGATAAGGGATGATGAAAAATTAGCAATGACCACCTAGAGGGAGCTTTAAGGATTTTTAATCCACACATAATATGTAACAAAAATAATACATTTATTCATGTATATGAACATAATATACATATACATTTATATTAAAAGAATATATATATGCATGTATCTTTACATAATATTTAATATTGTATAAAGCTACATATATAAAAATATAAAATTGTATGAAACAACCTTATTAAATATTCAAAATCTATAAATATATAATATAGAAGAATAATATTCTAAATATATTATATTATTATGTGCAAAAATAATTATACGAATATACATTATAAATTCCAAATTGAAAGCATATAATGTATAAAATGATAATAATATGATACTATTAAATTATATATATATATATATATATATATATATAATTAAAAAGAATATAAAGAAAATATTATTACTCATATTAATCATATAATATATAATTAAATATTTATATATAAACTTACTTGAAATATAACTAAATGTATATATGAATATATATTAATATAAATATATATACAAAGAAGCATTACATGAATATATATATAAATGAACAAGTATATTTTTTGACTAATAGGAAAAAAGTGGTTATGTATGTGTGTGTATATGTATATGTATATGCATATATATACACATACATATACATATATATGTGTGTGTACATATATATATGTGTATATATATGTATATATATACATACATATATATATTTATATATATATATTTATATACATATGTTTATGTATATATGTGTGTGTGTGTGTATATATGTATGTATATGTATATATGTATACATATGAATATATGTATATATATATACATATATATGCATATATATATATATGATATATATATTTATATATATGTATGTATAAATATATATATGCATATATATATATGCACATATATATATATGCATATACATATGTGCATATATATATATATATAAGAATCAGATAATTGAGAGTTAAGCCAAGCAAAGAAGCATAGAAACTCAATGGATGTTCTCATTTAATTAAAACAAAATGAACATCCTGTAAGGCATTTTTATTAGACATCAAGAAAATGTGATGATTAAGGATTCAAAAATAGATACTTCCAACCAAAAAATGTAGATATGAAAATAAAATGAGAGGTGTGAGTAACAATCAAGCTCAAGAAGAAAGAATGTATCATAAGGGCTTATATTTGAGTGATAGCCCATTACTCTTCAAATCAACATCAAACAAACCAAACATGGAAAGCAAGAATCCTCCCCAAAGTCACAAGTGCATATTGAGACAAGAAATCCAGTGCAACACAAGAATAAATCTACCAACCAATGCTAAAAAATAAACAGTATTTCATAGATGAGAGGGGAATGTAGTGAAAAAAATAGCGAGATGCAGGGAAAGAAGCCAATTAAAAGAAACATGTCATGTCACATCATTCAAAAGAAATTTTTGATTCAAAATTCTAGAAGGTTAATAAAACAATATTATCAAACCAAGTATGCTGAGCCAATAAGACCTTTTTAAAGTGGATATGAGATGATATCAAATAAATACACAATAAAGATGAGTTCATAATTGTAGTGTGAATAGAAGCAAGCTCCATGAAATCAAGGGATCTGATTTTCCAATATGGGAAATATGCATATGCCATATGCACATATGTATATGCATATATATATATATATGCATATATATATATATGCATATATATGTGCATATATATATATATATGCAAAAAAAATACAAAATTAGATTTATACTATGAAGCTACACATTTTAACAATAATATTTCAATGTGTAGTTACATATTTTCATAATTTGCATACACTTATAATGTATTATTATAGCTTCAAAATTTATAATAATTAATTATTTTATTTTCTTGGAAAAGATTTATATGAGTTACAAAAGGATTCATATAGATGTATGAAGAAAAATACAATAAATTAAATAAATAAACATATATGTGCAAGAAAATATACCAATCTATATTAGAAATATATATAAAAGACAACTAGAAAAGGAAAATATACAAATATATAAACATATACATGTACATGAATATGTACATATACATATTCATGTGCATATGCATATACATGTATATGAATATATGCATAAATATAATTAAATGAATATATAAAAGACACATAGATAAAAAAAAACACACACACACACACACACACATACACAATACACACACATAAATATATAAAAGGAATCGAAAGAAAAAAATTAAATACGTAAGGAAAAAGACACGCAGAGAGCTAACAAGAGTGAGAGAGAAGGAGAAGGGAAAATGCAAAGAAATGAGAAAGAGCAAAAACCTTGAAGAAACTACCATGAACCCAAGGAAATGAAAAAACAAGGAAACAAAGGAAACCAAAAGAAAAGAAAGGGGAAGGTGAGAAAAGAGAAGAAAGAAGACAAAGAAAAGGAAAGGAAGGAACCAACAGAAAAATGGGGGGAAGGGGCGACTGACAAAGGCAAGTGAGAAAGGTGAGAGAGCTACAAAAGGAGAGGGGAAAAGGGGGATAATACTAGTGGAGAGAAGGATGATGTTTTGTTCTCAAGTTGGATAGCAAAGGGTGCCAAGACAAGCTTAAACTTCAACCTTCATTGCGGTTAAGGTTTCAAGGATGATGATTGATTTCAATGGGTTCTTTTAGCTTCCCCTTGAATAAATTATCTTCTTTGAATAAGATTTGGGTATTTTCAAGATAAATGTGATGTTTGGTGGAAGAGGAGTGGTCAACTAGGGCTGATTTGGAGGTATACTCATGCTTGACATGTTGACACTATACTTTGATTTTGGTGCTAAAAGAGTGACTAGTTTCACTTATGTAAAGAATGCCACATGAACATAGATCTTTATAGATTGGATAGGGGTATGTGTAGGATCATGGTGGGCCAAAAAGTGGCAATGAGGAAAAAAACATGTCTTTCATTGACCAAAAAATGCGAAAAGAATGTATTGACTTTTTTTAGGCTCAGGTGTCACCATACCAAACACCAAACCTAGTTTTACAAATCGGATATCTGATTCAAATCGGATATTTGATTTTCAAAAAGCATATATAAAAAAGTCAATTGTTGTTTTGAAGTTATTTGATAGTGAAGAACCCGCGGGCGCATAGTGCATTGCTTCTTCACGTAACAAATATCTGATTTGGGAAAAATCCAATTTGGAAAGGAAAGTTTTTTTTATTTTTTATTTGATTTGATTCAATTTTGATTTAGATTTGAATAATTTCATATGGTTTTTTATGGATTTTTTTAAAATAGGGTTTTGATTGAATTTTTGTGAAAAAATGAGTTTAGAATGGATTTTGATAAAAATGAAAAATTTTTGTGGATTTTTTTTCACAATAGGGTTTTTGATTGAATTTTTATGAAAAATTTGAATTTAGAATGGATTTTGATAAAAAAATGAATGTTTTTTGTGGATTTTTTTCAAAATTGGGTTTTGATTGAATTTTTATGAAACAATTGAGTTTAGAATGGATTTTGATTAAAAAAATGAATGTTTTTAATGGATTTTGATTTAAAAATAGTGTTTCATTTATATTGTCTAATTTTAGATTAATTATTTTTTAACTTTAATCAGGCATTATGGCTACCGAGAATAAGAATGCACAAATTCCACCAGTTGAGAATCAAAATGCATAAATGCCAAATGCTCCACCACCTCCACAGCCATCAATTGAAGACTTAATTCATGAAAAATTGGAGCAATTGAAGGGAATTTGTGATGTTTATAAGAAAATCCCTTGATTATCCTATATGTCAACCACATTGACATGAATAATTACAAATGTAGAAACCCTCTCCACCCAACATAATGCATTTCATTCGTGGTGAGAAACCATGAGGCAATATTATGCATGTGGATTGCCTTATGATGATGTGAAAGATCTACAAATAACAAAAGCCCAAATAGCCTCTTTATTTATTAACCCCAGCACTGGTTTTCCAGTTAATGTTAACAAACCAAAACTTTCTATAAAATGGTGCACACATAGGGGCATAGTAGATAACTTTTGGGATCGTTGGTGTATGGTTTTTGATAAACCACCCAACAATAATCTTTATGTACCTTTTTAATTTATTAAAAAATTATATGCTAAGTTTTTGTTAGGGCATCATGTCAATTACTTTGACAATAAACCCTTCCAGGGCATTGGTGGAGGTATGCCCTAGGATAGGCCAGGGGCAACTAGAGTAGTCAGGCACCCACATGTTCCCCATCCTCCCCTTCCTCTGCCACCTCTAGTACAACATCCATATATTATGGAGGATGTAGCCACACAAACTATCCAGGCCATTCACTCTTTGAGTGGTCTTTTGGTTTCCCATGCTTCTTCAGTAGCTCAACCACAGTCTGGTGATCTTGGCGATGGATCTAGTGTTGTTGTATCATCCTCCTTGGGTCCACATATTTGTGTGCCACATATTTGCAATACGTGCTAGCAAATATGTTTGGGTCCTATTGTACAACCCCCTGAGCAGCCATTAGACACTTCTGATTATGACATCCAGGATGTGGAGATTATAGTAGATCACACGCAGGGGAGTGGAGCACACCCTACAAAGTCCTCTCCTGCTAGAGAGGTGGACATTGGAGTAGTTACAGATGTAACATTTAAGGTGTAAATTCATAACTTGCATTTTTTTAAATGAATATTAATAAGAGATAGTATCAAGTACTAATATTTATTTACATGGTCTATTTAATAGTTAATGTCTGAGGAGGAACTCACATGGGTGACTAATAGCACCCTTAGGGACATTTCATTTGGCCTCGAGATGCACATAGTATGTATTTTCACACTCACTCATTTACATTTTTTTACTGTATACTTGCTTGTCATTTGAATTGTCATTAATGAAATTATATATTAACTTATATGCTTATCTTATTCTTTGCTTGTAGGAAACACCTAGTGTGAGCGAGGTGCGACACTTTCCAGACTATGGACACAAAATGTTAGATAAGGGAAAGGTAATTGAACTCAAATTTGATTGAATTAATATTTATAAGATACTTTATTGATTATGCATACATTGACATAGATTCGTAGTTTCATATGTACTTGTCATTTTTATGTATAGGCGGTTGTGATCTATACATCATTGTTGATAAGTTCCACAACACTTGAAGGAGTAGGTATTTGAACACCTAAAGGAGGAGGTGTTGAAACATCTCAAGGAGGTGTTGAAACACCTAAAGGAGATACATAAAAAAATCAGCCTAAAGAGGTATGTGTTTATTTTATTTTGTGCTTGGTAAATATGTTCTTATTATTGACAATTCTATGCTAACTTGGATCAGTTTCATGTTTTTGTTCACATATATAGATTGACATTACAAAATTTGGTTTGGTTAGTTCTTTGAGAGAGGTATATTCTAGGACTCCTAACCCTTCGAAGAGACGTATATTTCAGGTAATCAAGATTTCAATTTTAGAGTTCAATTATAATTCAATGTGTATTTATTTTTATGTTAATTATTTGATTTTAAATTATATAGTATAACTAATCTCAATTGTGGTTTGACTTTTTCTTGTGCAACTACCTTCAAAGCCAACAAGTGCTTCAAAGAGGCTCCATTTTGATGATCCACCAGTAGTTTAGGATGAGATAGACAATTTGGCATGTAAATATTGAATAGATATTGAGATGGCATATGCCACATATTGTAAAACTTTGTTTGAGTTGGTGTTGATGCCATTTTTGTATATGGAAATACACTTGATTATTGGATAATTTGATATATATAGAAGTTGACAATCAAAATTTAATTTCCTCCTCATGTGCATGATTAAACTCTTTGAAAATTTAATCAAGTGAGTAATGGTTAAATATCAATGTACAATAGCATAAAAAGAATGGTTAAATATTATGTAGTTTATATTCATATTGTTGATTACATTGCATTGCACATCTTTCAAACTTAAAGCATTACTTCACATTGCATAAGTAACAACTAAATGTTGATAGATGAAAAAATTTCAATAACAATATAGTTTTTACAAAGTCAACCTAAGCAGTTATGCAATTACTTCACATTACATAACTAATAACTAGGAGAAGCTATCAATTGCATTAGCTTGTCATGGAATTCTATGAGACCACATTTCTTTGAGGAAAATTGGCACAAAACTCACAAAAAATGAAAAGAAAGCAGTCAAACAAACTTCAAAGGGGTCTCAGGCCTGCTGCCCCCTCATTCCACATGCTATGCAGCCATTTACTTGTGTTAGTTTTATGATCAGATTTAATGCACATAAAATTAATTCTAAATCAAACACAATAACATAGTAGATACCCTGGGAAAACCCTCCTCTTGAGGGAGAAAAAACCGGCCAATAATATCACTTATATTATTGAATCACAATAGAAAATCCTTTACAATGAAGGCTGATAATGAGGCCTAATAATATGCATCATAGACTGATGCCAACATAGCAATACAATGATATAATTCTCAAATGATAATCCTCAGCCTTCTCACAATAACTCGATCTACACTTGAAGAGTTTCTCACTAACTTGCACTTGATATGAAATGGAATGTATGAAAAATGTATGTCTCAAAACAATGAAATGTATCTAATATATATAAAAGTTGAGAGAGATGTGACTCTTCACAATAGAGGTTGGCCTCCAAAAAGAATGTGCCTCCTCAAAGATTACGCCTCCAAGATAGAAGTCGGCCTTCATAAAATGATAAATATTATTTGACATAAATCATGCCTCAAGCATGTCGGCCTCTTCATAAATGCACCTCTTCATTAACTCATATCTCTTGATGAATGAGCATTAATCACAAATTGATAGATATATATATATATATAAATTAAATAGCTTTGGCTATATTTAATTTATTCTTATGTAGAGGAGATCGCTAGAAGGATATGACTAACACTACAATAATCATCAACACTCCCTCTTAGCTAGGGAGGATACTTCCAGTTGCACAAGGAAAATAACCTCATTGTGATGCCTAGTACTATGGCTACAACCATAAGTGAAAAGAAGAATATTATCTCATCGTGATATTAGATATCGCCTCAACATGATATCAACCATAATGGCTACAACCATACTATGGTGTATACAAGTGTTCATCACAGACCTCAATTGAAACAACATCCAGAGGTGCTCTTCTAGTTAGCAACACAACCATCTTCTTTAGGTTCAGAAGGCTCCCTCTGAATCTTTAAGTACTCTTCCGGTCACCAACACAACCATCTTCTTTAGGTTCAGTAGGTTCAGTTCTATGGCTACAAGTTGTGACTTCACACTTGATCATTTCTTTGGTTGGCTTGAATTCCTCATAAGATGCCTCAAGCTTTTCATCACTAAGCAATCTCTCATCACCTTCCTACAGTAGAGTTATTAGCATTCTTCAAAAATAATAAGAATTATTTTAGTACACTCAAGAGTTATCAAATGTCTTCTTGCAGCCTCAAAAGTTATTTTGTATCATTGCTACATTGGTACTTGAGAGTGGTAGCTTAATATAGGTCCACAATACAAAACTTGGTTTACTTGTGCAGTGTAATAGTGGCATAGGAAGATTTTTCTTTGAAAGTAAAAATGAAAGCTCAGCCTCTTGGAATGAAAATGCTTGTTTGCAAAACAAATGAATAAGAATGAGGTAGTTAAGGTGTTTGAAGTGATTTAGAGGTCACTTTTAGGGTCATTTTTAGGGTAGTTAAGGTGTTTGAAGTGATTTAGAGGTCACTTTTAGGGAAGAGATGTTGAAGAGTACATCAAGTCAGTGAGAACCAAAGTGTAATGTGTTTTAGTTTGTAGTACTCCCTTTTATCTCAATAGATGTGTAATAAATTCTTAGTTCAATGATGTTGAACAATTTTTAAAAAAAGAAAGTTGTGTCACAGTCCGCATTCAATCCAACAAGCAGAAATGAAAGCTCAGCCTCTTGGAATGAAAATGCTTGTTTGCAAAACAAATGAATAAGAATGAGGTAGTTAAGGTGTTTGAAGTTATTTAGAGGTCAATTTTAGGGTGGAAGGCTTAAAACTCCATTTTAAATGCACAAAAAAGAATCAAATTACTTCAAACCAAGTTTGTGAAAAAGTTAACTATGTTGCCCACTAGTTTCCCTTAAGATTCCAAAGTGCTAAAAGGCAGCAATCTTTGAAGGTCTATTTCTCAGAGACTGTGATGCTTATAGACTCTCCATCTGAGGCTATTGGATCGTGTTGGGACCATCTACAAAAACCTCTGTCATTTTTTGCTATCTCAGAGGTGTTTTCTTGTGGTGATGACTTTTCAATGGAGGGAAAAGTTGTCAGATGCAAGCAGTGTAAAGTTACAAAGTGGTACAACTTTCATTTCATAATTCGTACGACCAAACAAACTATTCCAACATGTTCGGATGGGTATTTTTGCACTAGGTATGGTCCTCTCTTGCACCTAAATACGCCGAATCACTCCGAGCTACATTGGACCGACAATTTCCCTTAAGTGTCCAAAGTGCTAAAAGGCAGCAATATTTGAAGGTCTATATCTCAAAGACCGTGATGCTTACAGACTCTCCATCCAAGGCTATGGGATCATATTGGGACCATCTACAAAACCTCTCTCATTTTTTGCTATCTCAGAGGTGTTTTCTTGTGGTGATGACTTTTTAGTGGAGGGAAAAGTTGCCAAGATGCAAGCAGTGTAAAGTTGCAAAGTGGTGCAACTTTCATTCCGCAACTCGTACAACCAAATGGACTATTCCAACATGTCTAGATGGGTACGTTTATGCTAGGGATGGTTCTCTCTTGCACCCAAATACGTCGAATCACTCTGAGCTACATTGGACCGACGATTTCCCTTAAGAGTCCAAAGTGCTAAAAGGAAGCAATCTTTGAAGGTCTATTTCTCAGAGACCGTGATGCTTACGAACTCTCTGTCTAAGGCTATGGGATCATGTTGGGACCATATACAAAAACCTCTCTCGGTTTTTGCTATTTTGGAGGTGTTTTCCTGTGGTGATGACCTTTTAGTGGAGGGAAAAGTTGACAGATGCAAGTAGTGTAAAGTTGCAAAGTGGTGCAACTTTCATTCTGCAACTTGTACAACCAAACAGACTATTCCAACATGTTTGGATGGGTACGTTTATGCTAGATATAGTCCTCTCTTGCACCCAAATACGTCTAATCACTCTGAGCTACATTGGATCGACGATTTCCCTTGAGTCCAAAGTGCTAAAAGGCAGCAATCTTTGAAGGTCTATTTCTCAGAGACCAGGATGCTTACAAACTCTCCATATGAGGCTATGGGATCATGTTGGGACCATCTACAAAAACCTCTCTCAATTTTTTCTATCTCAGAGGTGTTTTCCTGTGGTGATGATTTTTCAATGGAGGGAAAAGTTACCAAATGCAAGCAGTGTAAAGTTGCAAAGTGGTGCAACTTTCATTCCACAACTCGTACGACCAAACAGACTATTCCAACACGTCCGAATGGGTAGGTTTAAGCTAGGGATGGTCCTCTCTTGCACCCAAATACGCCGAATCAATCTGAGCTACATTGGACTGGCGATTTCCCTTAAGAGTCCAAAGTGCTAAAAGGAATCAATCTTTGAAGGTCTATTTCTCATAGACTGTGATGCTTACAGAATCTTCGTCTAAGGATATGGGATCATGTTGGGACCATCTATAGAAACCTCTCTCATTTTTTTCTATCTCGAAGGCGTTTTCCTATGGTGATGACTTTTCAGTGGAGGGAAAAGTTGCTAGATGCAAGCAGTGTAAAGTTGCAAAGTGGTGCAAATTTCATTCCGTAACTCATACGACCAAATGGACTATTCCAACACGTTCAGATGGGTATGTTTATGCTAGGGATGGTCCTCTCTTGCACCCAAATACGCTGAATCACTCTAAGCTACATTGGACCGACGATTTCCCTTAAGAGTGCAAAGTGCTAAAATGCAGCAATCTTTGAAGGTCTATTTCTCAGAGACCATGATGCTTACAGACTCTTTTTCTAAGGATATGGGATTGTGTTGGGACCATCTACAAAAACCTCTCTTAGTTTTTGCTATCTCAAAGGCGTTTTCCTATGGTGATGACTTTTCAGTGGAGGGAAAAGTTGCCATATGCAAGCAGTGTAAAGTTGCAAAGTGGTGCAACTTTCATTCCACAACTCGTACGACCAAACAGACTATTCCAACACTTTTGAATAGGTAACTTTATGCTATGGATGGTCCTCTCTTGCACCCAAATATGCCGAATCACTCTGAGCTATATTGGACCGAGTGAAATTAGGTGAAAATTTGATGCAGACACAAGGGAACAATCACAAATTTTTTGCAACCTGCCTATTTGAGGCATCTAACAAGATTATTATGACCTCTTTGGATAGTCCAAAACTCCCTTAAAACTTGACAAGCAACTAAATATGCATTTCCCTCTTTAACCCCCTTAAACCCTTGTAATAGTGAGAAACTAGTTTTTGTCCAATTACTCCACAATCTTCCAAAACACTAGACAAAAACATGACTGATTCAAAAACCCATATCCAAGTTACATAGCATATATGAGAAACAACATAGACTCCTTTGGACCAGCGTTGACTTCCTATACATTCACCCTTCAACAGGCTACTCAATTAGCCCAAAAATGCAAAGCAACATACCTTCAAACACCACACAGACCCCTGAAACATTGGGGCAGCAAATAAATTGCAAAGAAAACAAAGATTCTACAATTGGATTCCATTTGTACAGACCTGTAACCGTCAAATAAAAAAACCCTTATTTTTAGTGTAATTCTTGAGGGTTTATTGGATGTAGCACTTCCACAACATTTAAAACTCTTCCACCACCTTAGACACCTTTATTTAGGCCCCAATATGCTTAGAAAACAAAGAAACTTCTGGTATCTTAGAGATTTTTGCAAACCCTAGGGTAAAAACTCTATTTTCAAGTGAAAAAAACCACCATTTTTAGACCTTTAACTCTTCATTTTATTTCAAAACCCAGTTCTCCACATCTTCCACTCTTGAAATAATTTCAAGACATGTAATAACATTTCTACATAATTTTTTTATACAAAAATGCTTGAATGGCTTGTGCACAGGCAGAAAACACAAGAAAAACAATAAAATATGAACAGAGCAATTGAAACTTTATTGATTCAAAGAAAAAAACTCCTTCAACCAAACCTGTCTCGAGCCCTTGAAGGCCTTAAGTACACCTGCATAACCCATGAAACCTCCATATAATTCCTCCAATTTACAAAGCAATGGGAAGATAAAACCATGTAAGTGGTTTCCCCAAACTAATTGCCACCAAAACCATTCTTGATAGTTTAAAACCACTAACCACCCCAACGTGTAATTATGATAGCACTCAAGATATAATCCATGAATAGATAATGTATTTGACCAATAACTCATCGAGAGCACAAATTCCCAAAACTAGCCCTCCACTATGAACATATCAACTAAGTAGGAACCCATAACATTATGGAAAGATGATCCACTTCTCCCAATGTAACTCCCAAGCATTACATGTGAGAGATGGTCAATTTCATTGATTGAAATGATGGTCAACACCTCATGATCATTCAACATTCTAACAATACAAGAGATTTACACATCAAATTACAAGTGAATATAATTTACTATATCTTAACATAAAAAATGCAAAACCTAATATAAAAATGTATCAATGCTGTATAAGAAAGTTCAAATTTGAAAATAGAATGTAAACTTAGAAAACTGTAGATTTAAAAACCTTAATAATGTAAAATCCTAAAAAGAAGGTTGGATCAAGTGTAGGATTGGTTGGGCTCAACAAAATATAAAGAAAAAAAAAGTTTATTTATGAAGTTAACCTAGGATAATTAAGTAAATGCAATCAATCAAACACAATCAACCTAACATAATTAAGGGTTGATAGGGGTATTGGATAATTAAGGGTTGATAAGGGTATGAATGTTTATCTTTGATATACTCTTGAATATCTAGGGACTTGGTGGTATTTAGAAATATCATAAGGGTTGTTGATTTCTCATGGGGAGGCAAGTTCTCTTAGATCAATCCCCAAAAAGTGAAACAAGATTAAAAATAGTTGGCAAGCACTCTAAATGTTCAAATTTGTTACTCATTTTTATTGCATTGAATCACAATGTCACTATTAATTGCTCTAATGCTATAAGATAAATGATTTTTTTCATGATTATAATGAATATATTGTATGTTATTAACTCTAGCATATATCATCAAATTATGGCAAACATGTGTTTAGTCAACTCAAAGTGGGTGAATGATGCCACTTAGCCAAAAGTTTGAATTTTGAATTTTAAAATGAAAGGGAATAGGTTTGTGACCATGAGGTCACCCTTGCAATTGAAGAAGTGTCCTAGAATGGGTTAATAGTTAAATCTAAGTGGCTAACAATCAATTCTAGGTGGCTAATGGATAATTGAGGGCGTACCCATTGGTGAATGTTATAAATGGGAAAATAAGGTAAATGTATAGATGTGTGTGAATAAGAATAGGATAGGGATAATTGTATAGTGATTTAAGTATGAAAATTGATAAAAGGCTAGAGAGATGAGCTTGAATTTAGATGTTGAGTCACTACGTACATGTATAAAGACATTTCTTCAAAATAGACACAAAATTGTGTGGGAAATGACATGGTATGCATAAATTTTACTGTTACAATTACACACATATTGATTTACAAATGCTTTGCATATAGATTAAATTTACTTCAAAATTAATACCTATTAATACTTCTTCTTTAAGAAAACATGATTATGTATTCTCTAATAAAACTTTCACCATAACAAGACTTCTTGCAATTACTTCAATTGTAGCATACATAATTTCATATTGCACCTATCAATGTGCCCATTACATCTTCGCATGTGATTGCTAGTATATGTATGTCTCTTAAAAAAACATAGATGGGTTAAGCTCTCTCCTTACTCTTTGAGTAAGAGATAGAGTAAGAGATAGTAGGGGAGAGGACTAGATAGTATTACAAAACCTGGTTCAAACGAGCATACTGACAAGAAAGAACCAGGAAGAAAACCTTTGGTTGTAGCTCGATTAAGTACAAAAATGGACCCCTTTACAAAACCTATGAGTTTCCAAAATACAGACCCCTTTACATTTTAAACATACCCTTTATACAATGCCAAACATTTGAACCATATTTCAAAAAACATCACTAGGTATAGATTATGCCCATACACAAATATGACCGTTTTACATTGTTTCCAATTTGAGAATTCAAATTTTACAAAATTTTCCTATTAGAGGCATTCAGGGCACAATCTTCAACAATAGTAGTATGTTCACATTCTGGAATGACAAGCACCTATACAAACCATCAAGGTAGCTTAGAATAACCAATCTATATTATTCTAAATGACACAAAATATGATGAGATGGTAATGCAAACTATAAAAGACACTTAGAATAACCAATCTATATTGTTGTAATATGTTGCATACCTCTTCAAAAGGATCAGAGCTGGCTATTTTTGCAGCAGGTCCATGATCAATCGTGCCAAGAATATCGCAAAAGTGGGAAAATGAGAAATCTATATTGTCACAATAGAAAAGATGATTAGACTAACATATCTATATTAATCTAAACAACCTAAATGATGATGAGTTGGTGATGCAAACTATAAAAAGACACATACCTCTTTGAAAGATCAGAGCTCACTATTGTTGTAGCAGGTCCATGATCAATCATGCCAAGAATATCACAAAAGTGGGAAAATGAGAAATCTATATTGTCACAATAGAAAAGATGCTTAGACTAACATATCTATATTAATCTAAATAACTCGAATGATGATGAGTTGGTGATGCAAACTATAAAATATGCATACCTCTTTGAAAGGATCAGAGTTGGCTATTGTTGCAGCAGGTCCATGATCAATCATGCTAGGAATATCGCAAAAGTGGGAAAATGAGAAATCTATATTGTCACAATAGAAAAGATGCTTAGACTAACATATCTATATTAATCTAAACAACTTGAATGATGATGAGTTGGTGATGTAAACTATAAAAGATGCATACCTCTTCAAAAGGATCAGAGTTGGCTATTGTTGCAGCAGGTCCATGATCAATCTTGCCAAAAATATCACAAAAGTGCATACAAAATATCACTATTAAAGACACCTACATTGCAATAGTATATAAAATTTAGTATTAAATAAAAAACACTAATGAACTTAATCATAATGAACATAAGCATTCTACCTTCCATTCTTGAAACTATTCAAGTGTGCCTGAAGGGTCATCTCTTTACTTAAGAGTATCCAATATTGCTTCATGATGAACATTACTAAGTGTCCATAGTTGTTTTGTCTTTGGTCTGGCATGATGCTTCAAAAACTTAACATTTGTTGCTATAACAAGGTGCGAATACATGAGAATGATTTTGTGTTTCTCGTAGTCTTCAAATGCAGGTATGCCATTCTTTCTAATCATGTATGTTCACAACCAAGTTCCTGCAACCACAACTAAACCTGTAGGATACATGTAACCATCATAATATTCCATCAGTTGTGTTAGCTTATGCTTTACCCACACACATCGAGCCAACCAATAGTCTAATCTCTCTTCATTCCCCTACGATACAACAACTACAAAAATATGTCCTAGCTATAGTAGATTTGAAAGCAGGTCATAATCAATTAAACTTTCCATTGTGTCATTTTTCATGGATATTGTTTGAGATAAAGGAGTTAGATATTGTGGTACCCATGTATCCACCCACTCACTTGAATCACATTGATCCCACTCGTACTAAATACAACTCTAGAAAAAACAAGCCAACTCTTGTGTCCAAATGGTCCATGTGCCTACATTTGAGCTTCGAAATGAATGCATCTTTGAAGAATATTTGATTGTATGACAATCCAATCTGCCTCCAACTGTACCCTTCTCAACGAACCAAAAGAATCTGCGCACTGTTGAATCAAGTGTCCCTCCCTATGACAATGCTGAACTACACCAATCAACTATAGAATGTGCATCGCTGAATTTTGCTCTTGAAATCTTTAATTGCTCCTTAACTAGAGCTCTCTTTACGCATGCACCTGCTCCATCATGCTCCCCTTTCCCATGTCCAACTTCAAAAAAACTCCAAATATGAGGTAGACCCCTCTCTACATGCATTCTACTCAGCAGTAAAATATCGAGCATTCTTGAATTGACCTTTGCAATTTCTCGCTAAATTAGATGTCGGCCCAATGCTATATCATGCTCCTACAGGAATCAAAGTTCTTGAAATGTTGGACATGCGGTGGTGAGACTACCATGCTCATATAAAATGATACTCTTTGGTGTTTTGATCCTCCTCTGTGCTATCAGTGCATGCAAATGTTATGTGGAAAAAATAGCAATCTGAATGGAATTGTAATACTAAGATTGTACTTGTTTTGTGATTGCAATGTAGTTTTCTGCAGAATCAGCGGCGATATAATAGGTATTCGGGAAGAGTCCTTACATCTAAATTGTTGATCCAACCATAAGACCATGAGTATGCCTTGCGGACTTGAAAGGTGTGTAAAATTTGAAATAAAATCAGCAACATTGTATTCTTTTGTAACCAGCTCACATCTAGAACCTTCACCTCCACTTTGCAAAGTATATTTGATTATCTCATATCTCTTTTTCTCAACAAGCTTCTTTCCAAATTCATGTTTGGAACTCTCGTGAAAACATTGAACAAACTTTGACAAGCCACCACATTGTGAGCACTTTGCATTTAAACAATCATTTCTATAGAAAAAGAAACCATCATCTCTAGAACATAAAAATATATCTAGCAAGTCCCTTGATGATTTCGGAAGATGCATTGCACCACACTCCTACAACATTTCATTAGTATGCAAAGTAGAATGGATATAGCATAATAGCTCACGGTACATTGAAAACTCCACATGTTATTTGTAACAAGTATTATGAATCTTAAGAGGCACACAATAAAATGGCTTCAAACCCTCAAAATTCCCTTGTGATATTTCCATATTTTTATGTGTTTCAATAAAAAATTTGAACATTTTTTGGCTTGATTCCAAGAAATGTTTAGGATGTGGTGTACGGTCTTGATTGCCAATTCTTAAATTTAAAACATCCTTTGCATTGGGTGATACTCTAGAGTTATCATGCCAAAATTGTTGAATTATCTGCTTTACATTATCAGTTAGCTTCTTATCAACATGTGGAAGCGTCCCGGCAAAAGCCCATGTATCATTTTGAAGAGGATCATCTATTATTTCTCTTCTTGCAAGTGCTCTATCCAAAGTTTTATGATTTATGTCAAAAACAATACAAGTTTTCTCATAAAACAAGCCTTTTTCAATTTATGGCTTACTAGGGTAGTTGTAACGACTCTCCAAGCAGCTCTCTTATCCTTTTCCTTGTTACTTTTTCCAATAGACTTGAGAGCATTAAAAATATTTTTGACAATAATAAATTTTTTTTCGATCTTCTTGTTCACACGAATCTTCAATTTGGCTAGCAAAGGTCTCATCTTTTGCATCTTTGGAAATTGTACAAAAATTTGGCATTGCTCGGTCAATGTCTTATCACTAAAATATTGGTTGAAAAGTATTCTAGCCCACAACCGAATAGTTTGTGTTGACCTCTTGCCTTCAAAATTGTTTATAATGTTCTCATCAAATTCAAGTAGCCATTTAGGGGTTCTTGAAGATCTTGAAATTGGAATATGTCTTTCTTCCATACAAGGTTCTTCATTTATCATGTAATTTGGTGAAACATAATTTACACTTGCTTCAATATTATGTTCAAAATCTTCATTTCCAACATTTTCACCTTGAACATTTCAATATCAATTTGAATAATTTCATTCCTAATTTCAATATTATGTTTAACATCTTCATTTCCAACATTTTCACCTTGAACATTTCATTATCAATTTGAATATTTTCATTCCCAATTTCAATATCATGTTCAACATCTTCAAATCCAACATTTTCACCTTGAAATTTTTCATTATCAATTTCAATAATTACATTCCTAATTTGAATATCATGTTCAATATATTCAATTCCAACATTTTCACCTTGAACATCTTCAATTTCCTCTTCACTTGAAAGACCATAGGGGTTAGGTTCACCAATATTTAACATACCTTGTCTTCTCTTCCTATGACTTTCTCTATCTCTTTGTCTATATGCTTCAATTTCTTCTTTTGTAAGCTTTCTTTACGTTTTTTCTTCCGACGACTGCTACTCCCCATTATAACTCATAAAAGATGCTAAAA
>VDFB02086081.1:354213784-354243040 GCA_007258455.2 Sequoia sempervirens | reverse complement strand
GCTAAGGGTAGAGTGGAGGGACATAGGAGTGAGTGAGTGAGAGAGGTCCTTAAGAGAGGGAGAGATAAGAGAGAGACAGAGAGACAGAGAGACAGAGAGAATTTGGAGGGGGAAGGGAGAGGGGAAGAGGGGAAGAAGGGTAGAGAGAGGGGGAGAGAGAGAGAGGGAAAGAGATAATATTTAAATATTTTATATGTTAGTAATATTAATTAGTTATATAATATTTTATATAGTAGTAATATATATATATACATTAACTAAAATATAGAAATAATATTTAAATATTATACATAATAATATAATATATTATATATTAAATTATAAACTATATTGTATATTCTAAACTAGATATATTAAAATAAACTATAAAATATTTATTGCATTTTCTAAATCATATATTATAAAGTATAAAACATTTTTTTAAATCATATATAAACCAAATCAGATATCTGATTTGAATTGGATATCCTATTTGAATCAGATATCTGATTTGAAATGGATATCTGAATTGAAACAAATATCTGATATTTCTAACAAAGAATTTATTGCCTAGGGATTATCCTTGGGCTTGCTTTGGTATTTGGTTTGGACATGCCAATCCTAAGAAGTCAACGCAAAAAACGTGTTTGGCAACTCACCTTGTTTTTCTACACTTCGTCCATGTGGTTGACGACTTTATTTTTAGCCAAAATTGATGAAACGAAAAGGGTTTGTAGAGGAGACTCTCAGCTTTCCACCAATATAAATTATTCTTTAATTTGAATTTAATAAATAATTATTATTTATTTTCTATTAGAATTATGGCTAAAGTCCTGATTGATAGGCTGATTGAAAAATATCTATAACTTTCAAATGGTATCATATTTTTTGAATCCAAAATATGTGTCACATTCTATGCTTTGTATACTATAGGATTAAAAAAAAAGAATTGAATTTCATGAAGTTTTGACCAAGTTAAGATGGTCGACATACAAGTTTTATTTTTTTTAAAGTTGTAATAAAAATTCATAATTAATTATTTAATTGGAAAAAAATTACAAAAAAATATGCGTCACATCCAGACATGAGTCCTTTACTTATATCTAAAATCTTATAAAAAAATATTATCATTTTATTGTGGTTAGGATGGTTAGACAGACACCTACTTCTTATTTTTTCCCTGAAATTTAAGTACTACTGCATTGAAATTTCAAATTTTCACCAAATAAACTTTAAAAAAAATAAAATAAACTTAATATTTTAGAAACTACATTCAATTTTCCATAGATTCTATTGTTACATATTTTTGAAATAATATAAATAACTTATTCAAATTTTTATGTCAAGTTTCCTAACTCTAATTTTTCTGAATTTTCATTGCCACTTAAGGGCTTGTTTTTTCCATGATGATCCTGCACATACCCATAGATTTGAGAAGGATGTCCTTAAAGTCTTTAAGCAAATGGATGTGCTTTCTCAAGGTTGAGAGGGGTTTAAAAGTGAAACTAAGACATTTTTAAAGGAGGATCCTTTAGAATTTTTGGGAGATTCCATCAACAAAAGGAAGAGAAACACATGGTGTGGAGGAATGGTTGGGTTTGGATTTAAAGAAAAAATTGGATTTGGCTTGGTTGAAAGCCCTAAATATTTTCTTGCTTGAATATCCATTTAGTTTGAAGACTTGACAAAGATGAGTCAATGTTTGCATTAAGTTTTCATCATTGTAAATCTAAACACCAAATTTTTGGATGGGATGGTAATGAGATCATGAGTGGAGGTAGAGATCAATGTGGGTAGCTTTGTGGAAGACCTTATGACCTATGGATCCATCAATATTTTTAAGAAGAATGCCAAGAAAGGGAAGTTGGTTGTTAGATTCAATTTTTTTAGTGAACAATATGCATAGAGTTAAGCTATTGAGATGGTTGCAGAATTCTTCTAGCTTATCTAAGCCATGTGGCCAACATACATTAGTGTCGTCCACATACCTCTTCCTCCATCTTGGTTTGAGAGGAAAGGAATGAAGAGCCATTTCTTTGAAATGCTCCATGTATAAGTTGGAAATAATAGGGGAAAGGGGTGAACCCATGGCCACACCATCAACCTACTCATAAATGACACTTTGAAAGGAGAAAAAAGTGGATCTTAAGCAAAATTCAATCAAGGTTTCTCTCTGATCATTGGAATTTTGTCTCACAATTTTGAAGGAGTAAAAAATGGGAACCTTGGTGAAAAGAGAGACCACATCAAAATTCACCAAGATATCGTTGTTGTCTAAGTTTTTTTCCTTTATGAATTGGATGAAATGGTTGGAATTTTTGATGAAATAGTCAAAATTTCCAACAAGAGGGGCTACTAATTTAGAAAAGAATGAAGCTAGATAGTAAGTTGGGGGACCCCATAGTGTCAACAATCTAGGTCTTATGGGAATGTCACTTTTTTGGTGTTTTGAGTTGTAGGGGCTTGATTACATCTATCCATCCTTGGTATTACAACAATCATGCCAACTATAAAAAACTTATTTTTATCCAAGACTTCTTTCTTCTCATCCTAGATCATTTTCATTATTTAAGACTTGGTTTATTTGATTAAATTTCTAGTTATTATAATATCTCCAAGACAAAGTTCACAACTTTTTTATAGTATCCTCCTACTCAACATCTAAACAAAATAGTTGTTTATAAAATAGGCCCAAAATTATGTTAAAGCACCATAGTTGAGAAAATATATCTAGAGATGCATTAGACAACTAATAATTTTTTCCCTTTTATTGTCCCATAGTGGAGTCACCAAAATTATATTTGTAAAGTCACCAAAATTATATTTGTAAATAGATTTACCACTAGGATAATTTGTTGCAAATAGCTTAGACTCACCTAATGGGAAACAAAAAATTATCCAATAGTTGGAGAGCATGCTATTGTATTAGTGATCTTCCTTTATGTTTGAGAGGGGTGGCTCCCACATAATATATTACTTTTATTTTTTGGGGGGTATGATTTTAACTAGAAAGTAGGAAAGGTGCACAACAAGAAAAGTAAATATAGAGAGAGACCCTAAATAAGAGGCATAAGAAAATCACCTAGATTTCTCAAGAATAGACTTGAAACAAAAGGTGAGAAGAACAAATATTGACACAAAGTTCAACATTTTGTGTCTTGAATAATAATTATCAATTTTTACAATCACCCCTTTTTGACATACAAGAAAAAGTGGGGAATTGATCATACATTAAACATATGATGAATATATAACCAAGATAGGATGTAATAACTCAAAGTCTAATAATATTCTTTCAATTTCTATAAACCTAGATGCATCCATATGTAGTAGAGAATCATCAAAGAATGATTATAAAATAACATAACAAAAATTTGTAATCTATGAGGGAAAATTAGACACGAAGTTACAAAATATTCTTTTAATTTTTCAATAAAAATGATAATTTATCTCAAAAATCCCTACATAACTATTGTGTTTAATAGGTAATCAATTGCCCCCAAAAGTTCTTTTTATGAAAAACCCATCTTACAAGGCTCTCTTGATGAGAGGCTAAAAAAATAATCCTCACTATTAGAATCCAACTACATATTTTTAGAGTTTCTTTTTTCTTTGAAATATAACTAATTCATGAAGATTTATTTGGAAATATCATGTTTATTATTAAATATTAATGTTTTGACATGCAAATAGTATGATAAAAAATTGTTAACATACTCATACCATTAGGCTCCACCCCTTATTGTAAACTTTCCTTCAACTTTAATTATTAAATAATTTTGAAATTATTCTAAAATAATTCTGAAGATGAATAACATACTTCTTAAATAAATAAAAATTCAAAAATTAACCAAAAAAAAAATTTATATTTTTCTTTATTTTTTAAATAGATTTATCTATATTTACATAAATCATATTTTAAAATACTTAATAATATTTAATATAAATATAAAATAAATACAAATCATTACAAATATCTATATAAACACTCACCAAATAATTGATAAATATATAATACAAAATTTTAATTGAATAAATCCCCTAAAATACAATTAGAAAATCTGTGATCGATAGTATATTTATAAGTAGTACGGACAAACTATATGCACTTTAAATGATTATGTACCTCTTTGAAGAACAATTTTATTAATAAAACCAAATAATCAGCATACAAAAATTATATCAGAGTAATAACAGCATTACAACAGCAAGATAGTAATTTTAAAAAACCAAGAGCAATGCTGTTAGAAAGCAGCAAATTACAACAGCTGTTGTTGTTAGAAAACAGCAAGTTACAGAAGCCTGCAACAACAGATTGTTGCCTAAATGATTATCCATCTCTGTCAACACTCCATTCATGCAGCAAACAATAATAAAACTTTATTAGTTTTATTATTCTTTTATTATTATCTGGGGATTGACGGCTTTGATTTTGTTCCAATAGATCCCGCCTTCCTTCAACGTCTCCCTCGATTCATCCGTCCCCGAGTATTCAAAATTGAACTCCTTGAGTCTTTTGAGAAACTCCAATCCCTCTCCCACTTTATTCACCTTCTTACAACGCCATAGCTCCAACTTCTCAAGACATGCCATCGCTCCATTCTCCATTTCTGGAAACTCCTCCAATTCAGGAAAATCATGTATCGAAAAGAAGCGAAGGTGTGGAAACCCTCCCGACTTTCCAAACGCATTTGGCAATTCTCTGCACCTCCTGTTCACCCACAACACCAAAGTCACTAGATTGGTCATTGCTTGTAATTCCGGGTAATTACTGCAATCACAATTCTGTAAATCAAGGACTGTGAGATTTGCCAGACAACATATCCAACTTGGCACTGCAAAATAATCTAGTCTAAGATGTTCCAAATCTCTCATTGCACTCATTCTCTCTGAAAACTGCGGAAGATCAGATCGGCGTCGAGCGATCTTATTTATGACTTTCAGCCGACGCATCTTAAGCAAGGGAGCAAGGATCCCTTCTTCCATCCTCTGCAACTGGGATTCATGAGAAACTTGAAATGCTATTTCCTCCATCTCACTCATCTTCCCAACATCCTCTAACCTTAACACGCCATCCTCTTCCATAGACAGGGACAACCATTCCTTCGATATTCGCAGTGTCCGCAGAGACTCCAGCTTTGATATGCCCTTTGGCATTCGCTGAAACGGGCCTTCCAAATGATGAAGACACTTAAGTTCACTTACCCATTTGGGTGCCTGACTACGCTCTAATCCACTGCATCGAGAGACATCAAGAAAAGAGAGACTTTTAAGACATCTCACACACTCTGGTAACTTCTCAATCTTCGTCTCTCTTAAATTCAACACTTTGAGAAGTTTCATCTCTCCAATACAAGCAGGCAATGTGGAGATATTTGTGTGGCTCAAATCGAGAACCCGCAGAACTCTCATACCGCTTAACAACATTGCCGGAATGCTTCCTCCAATTTGGATATTGCGGGAGAGCGACAGTGTGCGGACAAGTGTGGGAGAAACAGGAGACCTCTCTGAGATGGCATGCTCATCTATATCTTTCTTCGCCAAAAATAGGCGACACCAGCGACCACCACCACCTCTATTCA
Source organism: Sequoia sempervirens (assembly GCA_007258455.2). Lineage (NCBI taxonomy): Eukaryota > Viridiplantae > Streptophyta > Pinopsida > Cupressales > Cupressaceae > Sequoia > Sequoia sempervirens. Next base: position 354,237,479 of record VDFB02086081.1, on the reverse strand, counting down.
CAGAGTGCAGTTTGGAGAAGGCATCTTCAACACTGAATGCACATTTATTTTCTCGGGATACAAGTATGGCCAAGTCAACCAATAAATCATGAATTTTACAATGTTTCTTCAGTCTCCATTCTTCTTCCCGTACTTCAACCAGACAGAGCTTGGCAAGCTGATCTAAACAGTCCCATGGATTCTCTCCTGCCGGAATGAAACCTTCTCCCATCCATAGATATATTAGGTACTCACACTCTATTACCTCATCCTCAGGAAAAAAGCAAAGATAAGCAAAACAAGCCTTTAAATGTGCTGGCAGGTTGTCGTAACTCAACTTGAGAATATCCATGACATGGTCGTTGGAAGCGCCTACCTTTTTCAGCTTACTGAACTTGGACTGCCAGTCACTTAGCAGTGTAGTGCTCGCCAGAGATGCTGCTGTGATTTTGATTGCAAGTGGTAATTCCCCACATTTCTTGACGATGCAACGAGCTACCTCCTCCAGATTCTCCGGCGCTCTATTTTCCTCAAACTTAGGAAATGCATGAGCACAGAACAACCTCCAACTCTCTTCATCTGTCAAACGTTCCATCTCATAGATCTCAGCATTGAGATTTACACCGACCTCCCTGTTTCTTGTGCTGACCAAAATTTTGCTTTGACTAGTTTTTCCAGTTGGTATGCCAAGTTTGGTTGGCAAATCACTTTCTCTAGTAGCTCTCCAGACATCATCTAAAACAATAAGACACCTCTTCTCTAGCATAAAGCGATGAATTGACTCTGCTGCAACCACTTCACTTACTCCACCCTTCATTATTTTCTCACTTAAACCTTCATCTAATTCAAAGGCTAAATCACGCTGCAACTTGGAAGCAGAATAGAACTGAGAAACTGAAAGCCATGCACATTTCTCATACCTTTCTTTTCTGCTATTGTAGACATGCTGAAGAAGGTAGGTTTTGCCAATCCCCCCCATTCCAACCACTCCAATAATTGGAATTTCGGGGTTCTCCAACAAACTCACCAAGCTTTCAATCTTGGACTGTATACCCACTGGTTTGGAATCACTGGGCAGGAGGCTCCATCTCTTAAACTTTTGTCTACTTGATGATTCTGCTTCTTCTTTGTAAGGCGCCGCAGCACGAACTATATTCAGTTTGTTTCCCTCTTCAACAACGGAGCTCATCCGAGCTTTGACCTTTCGAATTCTTCTACCCATTTGATGGCGAAAAATCAATTGATTGCATGTCAAAGTGCATGCTTGAGTATTAGTGGCATACATAGAATCCACAGCACATTCTTCAAGTATGTCCTCTGCCTCCCAGGCAATGTCCCGAACTCTGTGAAGCCATTTTTTCGCAGACTCCTTTTGTGTACTGCTCTTCTCATCAGCCTCATTTAGAAAACAATTAATTTGCTCTATTTGGTCCTTCAACCCTTCAAAGTCTTCCGTGAAGTTGAACACTATGTTTACTTCATAGGCCGCTTGTTGGGCAGCCATCTCACAAACTTTTCCAACAACACCCGCTGCAAGCGCGGTTCCCATCTCCATGTCTTGTTTTAGGCTGAACATGAGAATTTTAGCTCTTCCTAATCTAGTGCAGGCAAAACTCAAGAGGAAATAGAATTAGAATAGAATAGCTGAATGCAACTTAAACTTGGAAACCTTGGCTGCAGTGTGTGTACAATACTGCTTAGAACAATATAATATAGAAAACATCAACCCATCGGTATTGAAGTGTAGCACTTGCAGACAGCTGTAAAGTAGATAAAAAGAAGCAAAGGACGATAGAAATTGAATGGCTGTAGAGCGTCGCAATAATAATGGAGGAGGGCGAGGATGTAGCGTGCCAGCGCATTTGAAAGGGAATAATGATCAATATTCACAGCGTCAAAGTTATGGTTAGAGAGGGACAGTAAAGTACACAGTAAACGGATGGTGAAGGAATATGACAAGAAATTATATATTTCAATTAAGTCAATCTATCCAATTTTATTTTATTTTTAATTAAAATTTTGAAATATCAAAATTTTAAATCTTAAAATATAAAAATAAAGTAGTTGACAGAAATTGCATATTTTTAATTAGGATGAAGAAAGAATGATTGAAGCGTAGAAAAATATAATAAAAGTTCAAAAAATATGTTCTCACTCAAACATTTAAATTGTACGATTTTTTTAATTTTTTTTAGAATTATACCATTATTTAGTTTTTAATGAAGAAAAATGTGTTTATTTGTAGTGCCTATTATAACATTATAGAAGGTAAATATGTATATTCTTTAATAAATAATAAAGCCCCTTGAAAATAATAAAATTCTTTGTGATTATATTTTTAAAATGTGTTTATTTGTTGTGTCTATTTTAACAATCACAAGATGGTGAGTTATATATTTTTAGAAAAAATATCTATGATTTTTTTTTTCATGAAATTCTCAATTATTTTGATATGAGGGAGTTTTAAAGTAGACATGGAGACTCTACGCAAAATAGAGTGGGAGATCAATAGGTAGGAAACCAACAATGAAAACTACAAGAACAATATACTATTCATTATGTGATGATGTCATTAGTTGTTAAGAAGGCTATGGAGGTGCAAAATCTCTATGCCATTGGTAGCCTTATGAACACCCTTATATAGCATGACATGCAAATATCTTAGTCTCATGATTTAGTAGATGATCATGTGGCGAGGCCATCTAGTTCTATTGGTATGATCTCCTAGTCATGTTATAGTTGTTATCAATTATGCTATGCGAAGAGAGTATGATATCTAAGGTGGAAAGGATATCACCTCGTGAATACACTTAATTTTATTATATGTATATTGGAAGTTTACAAGATGATTGAGTAGTATAAGGTGATGAATCACATAATACAATGGTCATTGGTGATCTAGTACATGATTTTTTTGTTGATCATGTAGAGGTATTTTATTATAAATTTATAATATATATTTTATACTTCAAAGTTTAACATAGAAATTATTTTTTAATAAAAGAATTAAATTAAAAATTGGCAATTATTACATATTTCAAGGTTTAGACTCACAAGGTGGTATGGAATCTACTATTCCATCAATAAGTTTTACAGTGTTATTTGTGTCAGAGGTAAATTGTTAATATATCACAATTAATTAATGGTTAGTTTATATGTAGAATGATTTTGAAGATTTCATTATTTTTTGTTCAATAGGTGGGCACTATGCCATCATCGAAAATGCATATTAGTAGTGTTAGTTATGGCATTAGATTTACTAAGGCACATTGTAACATATTTTAAAATTTTATTCTATAAAATTTAATGTTATTATTTATGTGTACTTGAGTCTTCTAGTTGAATCTATTATTATTTTTTGAGTTGATTAGTTCAACTATCACCTCTCCTAGTATATGAGAAAACTTGGATGTCAATGTTCTTACTGCTATTTCATCATCGATGTCTCTAAAATAGATATGAGTATATATGTATACATTTAGTTATGATTATTTTCTCTAAATTGAATTATTTACAAATAATCAATATATACTACTTATATTATGTTGTTGTTTGATACAAACACCCCAATTTGAGGGTGTTGATGTGAACAAGGGTATTTCTTATCTAGTCCTCTTTTAGTGTGAATAAGGCACATTATCTAACTAATTATTATATAGTTATTATTCACATATGTTCACATGTTAAGTTTATGTAGGGGTTTTAATCATAATATATTTTAAAACATAATCAAGCAATATTTTTCTCTTTCTACTCTCTTATGGAAGGTAATCGTTGGTGTTGCAGGAGGTTTTGGGAGATTTAGCTTGTCAGTGACTAACAATGTATTAGAGTTTCAAATCTATAAGCCCCTTCTCAAATCTAGGAGATAATCAGATAGGATCTTTTTTGGGGTGCACTTTGGGATAAAACAAACCTTGTTGAGTCTAGAAGACCCAACAAACCCTCTTATCATATATGGTTGTCTATGTTTTACATTAAAAAAATATTTAGCCATTTTAAGAGAGTTTTATGAATCTTTAGAAAAAAAATTGTATACTTGTACTTAATATGTACAATACATATTTGTATAATTCATGCCTTATCATACTGATGTAGCCATATATAGTTGTTATTGATTATTATTGCATAGGAAATATTTGTAGAGAATAATATGTGCCAATTGGTGTCACAAGTTAGGACAAGTATGACTTCAAGCTTTTTTATTAAAAAATTCTTAAGGTTAAGGTGGCACAAGTTTCAAGTGCCTAGTCATAGGAATATTGGGTAGTCATTTCCTCCCAATGTAGAAGCACACAAGATCACAAGTGATGTGAATACCTGTCACTTCACCCAATGTAGTTAAAACCACCATCAACCACTCATTATTGTCACCCAAGTGACTAACTAAATTCACTACCCAAAACCAATGGAATTGCTTAGATTTATTGCCAAAAAATCACCACTTGAACAATGTTGTCCCCTCTTTTGGATTCTAAAAGTATTTATTTTTTATTTTTCTAGAACTTTTTGCTAGAGTATTGGATTTTCATAAATGAGATATCATCAGAAAGTTGGTTTCAAGCACTTCGTAGTGTTGTAGATCATTTTTCTATATTTTTTGGAGTAATTAGGAAAATCACCTAATAATTAATTAGTCATTAATTAATTATTAGGTCCCTTTTTACTTTAATTATTTAAGCTAAACTTAGGAGTGTTTTTAATTATTTATAGATCAAGTTGTCTCATTGCATAGGATTAAGAAACTTGTCAAAATCTAATCAAAATCCTCATCTAGGGTTTGTATTTTCAATTTTATAAGCATTTATTATTGTACCTTATAATAATCTAGGTATTCCATTACAATTTCATTCAATTTAAAATATTAAAGGCATATCAGATGCTTATGTGGATCAATCATTTCTCTCTTTTTTTACATAACATAATATTTGCTCTGATCTCTCATTTGTGATAGGAATTTTGGTTGCAAGTTATTTTTGAGAGTTGTCTGGTTCACTCTCAACTCCAACAAAAATTAAATATTCATCTTTAGCCTATAAACTCATAAATTTGTGCCTATATCTTTGAGTTTCATGAATTTTTTGGCATTGGAAAGGTATTAAGGATCTCTATACAATCATCCACACACTTTTTTGTATTAATAATAGTTTAAACATGGATACACATTAGAGTTATGTTCTATTGGTGGACCTATGTATCATGTCATTATCACATAGCTATTGTTGCACATACAAAATTACCGCTACAACTACTGATCACAGGAATTAGCATATACAAAATTAAAGTTGTTTTCCTTACAGTTTTTCCTACTAGTATTGAATATATTATATAAAAAAGAGAACATTCTTCACATTTCAGATTATAAATTCCTTCTTTGGCTACAATCATCTAAATCTTCCCATCTTGACTCCATTTCTGAGAGTTCCTCATCGGACCCGACTTATTCTATAATATGGTTGCCAACTTCTTTCACATGAAGCTTAGCACCATGAGTTTCCTTGTCCTTCTTTGGTTTTCCAGCTACCACACCATTGAAAGTCTTTGGTTTTCCAGTTGCCACACCATTGAATTTATTTTGGAATTCTCTTAGTGCTTTAAAAAATGTTAAAGATTCTACATTTATAACAACATTCAAGATCCTACCATGATGTCAAAGTTCATGTGTGTTCATGTTTTTGGAGATAACATTGTGATGTAGGTTTCAAGCATTCAAATCAAGACTCAAGCTATCAAATCAAGCATCCAATCAAGCCATTCATGCAAGATCAATACCTTGGAAAGATGTGCTAGATTTTAGTCCTTCAAGGATCTCTATTCAGGCGTTTGGTGAGTTAAAACACATAAATTGTCCATTCATCATTCCTTTCATGTTTCATTGTTTTAATTCAAGGTTTAATTACCAAAATAGGGTTTGACCAAGGCAAGCCTCCATTCACCATAAACAAACACTTTTTTCATATTGTGTATTTTGCATATCTTAGGTTGAAGAAGGATTGAAGATCTATTAAAAGATCAAAATTATAAAATTTGTCAAAGTTGCAAAGTTTTCAACATTACATCATCAAGATACAAAAACTTAGATCCCAAATTTATTTTTTACTTTTGATAGTGAAACCTAGAGGAAACAAAAGCTTAGATCCACCTCTAAAGGATGTTTAAAGTTGAGAAAAAAATCCATACAAGGACTTATTTTTCTTAGGGTGAATCTGTCCCAGGATGACACTCAACATGAGCTTTTTATGATAGGTGCATAAAATCACATCTTGCATAGATATGTCAGAAGATTGTTGATTCTAATAGATTAAAGTTTTAAATTGATGTTTCAAGTGTTACATTACACAATTGGGTTTATTTACTATTTTTAGTTTTTCTCCCAAAAGTGCATTTCAGGTTGATTTGCCCTATCCTAAGTCATAAGGAAAATAACAAGATCACCAAGGTTGACTCAGGCAAGGGTTGAAAGTTAATATTTCCCTAAGAGATATCTTTTTCCTAATGAAATGAGGAATATGGATACGTTACATATACAATCATCCCATTTTGACAAGACATATTTTCCTATGTTTCATTTTGGTGAACCCGACATTCTTGCACTATAAATTTTTTTATTTGGAGGTCATTCAAACCTTAGATCTAGGATTTGCAATCCAGTTTGCATGACATTACATTAGTTTACATTTCATTTAGGTTTATTAAAATTGCATTAGTTTTCATCTCATTTATGGTTTTAAATTTACATTTTGCATTGCTTAAAATATGAAAAATAAAAAAATTGCATGCATATTCCATTGATTTTGCATAGTACTTGCATATTAGTGTATTGTCAATCATTCACATTCACAAATTGAGTCAAAATTGTATTTCAAAAAGTGTCACTTTGTTCACTATTTATCACTATTTGTATTTGCATTTAGACACCAAAATCTAGAAAAATCTACTACAAAAATCATAGTTTGGAACCTAGAATAGAGTACACAAATAATAACGCAAAATTTGCATTTTTCATTTTTAAAAAACCTATACAATGACCAATTTTCTCTTGGGCAAATGAATCCTTGAGAGCTTATAAAAAGAATCTTTTCTGGGCATTTTGTGGTCCTCTACACTTCTACATCAAATATTCAAGTTGAACTGATCTTGAACCTCTTTGTCGAGAGATCAACCCTCAAATCAAACCTCTTTGCTTGATCTCTAGAGGGGGCAACATATCAACGCAATTCTTCATTTGCTGGGGTAGCAGTGGGGCATCCAAATTTTTTTTTTTTGAATTTTGATCAAGACAATTTATTCTTTGAACCAACGCAACAAGTACATTTTCAAAAGGGGAAAAATGTAAACAAAATAAAATGTACATGAACCTGATCTTCTTTTTTTAACACCATTTCATCCTAAAATCATCTATCTATCTAAGCATTTAATCAATACCCTTATTTGATTAAATTCATCAACTTCCTCTCTTAAGTAAAAAATCAATTTTATCTTGTTAAGTCATTATCCCTCGTTAATTAAATAAATCATTTATTTAATTAATTCTTGTATCTTTTTTTAATTAAATAACCCATTTTATTTAATTAAACATCTCAATTCCATCCATTAAATTAAATAAATCAAACCTTATTTAGTTTAATCTAACATCATCTATTTTAATTAAATAAATCAAAAGTCCTTATTTAATTAATCCTTTTATCATATTCCTCTCATATTTGATTTAAATAAACCCATAAATTAATCAATATGTGTCACATAGCTAATCTCTCATTAAATTAATTAGCTTGATTATTTAATCTCCATTGATGTCCCATCCTCTAGCTTTTGCAACTTGCACATGAAAATAGATTTAATTCATTTATTAAATCTCTATTTTCCCTCAAAAGGCATAATAAAGGAATATTCCTCAAATTTGAATTCAAAAATCCAAGTGGACTTTGTCCTTCCAACAAGGCATTTACTCCACCTAAAAATTCCTTTTGCCTTGAGAAAAATGGCATTCAATTCATTTTCTTTCCCTCTTACATGTCATTTCAAATATTTCAAATTCCACCTAATGTCATTTATTGACACATTCTTCAAAACTTGCACATCCTCCATCCATTCACATGTTGACAAGTGGCATCTTACCATTTGTTGATTCTTAGTCCCACATTACTCCATTTTGGACATCTCTTCAACTTAACATTCTATAAAGAGGAGGTCTCATTCCTCATTTCATCATCCACAACTTGAGTAAATTTACTATACTCAAATCCATGATAGCAATTGTCATCCAATTTCATCCAATCTTAGCTAGGTTATGTAGATTTTTATCTTGGAACACATTGGAGGTCTTCATTAAGTGGATCACTCTTCATCATCAATCATGTTCATCAAATCATTGGATTTGGGAAAGGGCCAATTTTCACATCAAATTGGTGCCAACTCCCTCAAGAGATTAAGAGTTTGCTTTGTGTTACAATAGGATTTGATATATTTTTTTAAGTTTGTTGTGTTCTTCATTTCATTCCTTTTCTTTTGCATTCAAATATATTTCTTGAGGAATCATGGTTCTAACCTTGCATTTGATCTAATCTATTGATTGTTTGTTTTGTTTGCGTAGGTTGGGAATCTTGGTTCACAATAGTCAACAAAAGCTTTGGGGTTGGTGTGTATTTCTTAATAGAATTCGATGGTACACCCCTTAAGGAACCTATCAATGTTGTGCATTTGTGTCGATATTATATCTAATCCATTTTGAATAGTATGAATGATATAAAGTAGTGTTTTTAAAGTCATGGGGTCATATCCTATATGCTTTCACATTGCTTCATTCTTGAAAAACCCACCATGCATATGTCTTGGTCACTAAAGTGATTATTTAATTTATTTTTATAATTGCTTTTGGTTTCATGCTATTTAGATTAATCTTGTGTGTTATGATAAGTTACACCATTTCATTTAGAATAACATATTCAATCATCATGTTGTATATAAAAAGAAACTATAATAAGTTTTAATTAGATCACATAAACTTTGTTAAATCATGAACAAATTAATTAAAGAATCTTGCAAAGGTTATTTAATTAATCACATTTCCATTTAACATTCAAACACATTAAGACAAATCATAAAACACCAAATGCTCATATATATATATATTCCAACTTTTATGTACATATCATCATCATATACAATATCAATGAGGTCTATGAGAACTAGACCCCTCGGACTCTGGTGCTTGTGATTCGGTACCAGGATGTCAGGAGGTAGTTGTGTGTGATCGTGATCATGATCCGTTGAACCTAAGTGCAAACTCTAGGCCCTGTATCCATCCAAGGGCCACCTAATGCTCCCCTAATATATGCTCCCTCTCTTCCTATAGTTGTGATACCTCTACATGTAGTCTCTCAACCTCTGCTAGAGTATGGGAAGACTATCCTATAGTCTTAGCTTGGTGGAGCCATCTCCTCACACTCTCATACATTTCTCGTAGCCTCACGAATGGTCTAAGTGACTTTGGATCCTCCTCCACAATAGGTGGGGGCACATAATATGAGTCCATCTCCTCCTCATCAATGGATGCAGGCACTATCTCTGCAGCCGCCTAATGGTAGAACTCCCATCAGTCTCTCGTCACTCCTGCAAGGTAGAAACAATACACAATCAATAAACAACCTCATGATATATATATAAAGAGCATAAGCACTAGAAATGTACATGCATCAAATCAAATATCATCACCTATGTATCTAGTAGGCCTAACAACCTCGACATCATCCTGTGTAGGGGGCATAGAAGATGTGCTAGCCTCTCCTCGATTATGAGTATGGGTACATGTTGCGGCTGCTACTCATGATCTCATCATACGAATGGGAGAGGGATCTCCCCATTCATGTCGATCCTCAACCATTTCCTCATCACTCTCACTCATGGGTGGCTCCTCCTCCTCATCCTCCTCCTGGTCCTCATCCTCATCCTCATCCTCCTGCTCTCCCTCCTAGCCATCATAATCCAAATCTACATATTCATTGTACTCATCATCAATAACATCAGTGAATATATCTACAGCCTTGTAGCATGTCTCCTCAGCCCAAAAATCACTATCATCTCCCTCATCTGGTAGTGGACCTGCATCTCTCACTAGCTCATCCATTAGATATACCGGTGTTGGTCGTGTCACTATCCACCACTCCTCATAATCCCCTATGGCATTGATTTCATCTATGTCAGAGAATGAAGGCTGGTCATGATCAAAGAAGTCAGAGTCATTCTCAACCACATGGTCTATGGTGAGTCGCCCTGTATCACCTAGTCTCTGGGCACTCCGTACTAACCTCTTGAAAGAGGATTGTGCCTAGGGTGGTGTTTGAATTTATCAAAATTACCGCATGACTCGATCATAGTAAAAAGGACATACTACATGGTCATGTCAGCCAACCAAAAATCTATCCAACTATAGTCTCCTCAACTAGCTAGTATTATTTGGCCACTATAGCATCAACTAATAAGGTCTCCATAAGATCTCATCCTCCTCTAGTTGGTCAAATCATACTCTCAAAAAATGCAAATCACCATACTGCCATAATCGTCATAGAGGATAGCTAAAATTTCAAGGATACCCTACTACTGTAGCACACAGGTAGCCTACTAGTCTAGTACATGTAATATGCTCTAGGAACCACACTTATAGAAGTGTGTAATGCACCATACTATCTACCTCCTGAAATACAAATCACCCAAAATCATAATACAAATGTGCCAGGATACACCGACCCCAGGTGTACACTGTGCGATGCTCTGCCATCCCTCGAATCAAATAGACTAGTCCTCCTTTGAGGTGTGCTACATGCCCATTAGAGATGAGAACTAGGGCTACAATATGTATCACAATCTGTCTAACCACTAGAACTCATGAGTATAATAGCATCAGTAAATCAATCCACCCTCTCACCCGATAATCATGAACTTGACCATCTAGATAGTACTATAAATCAGCCTTCTCCTCATGGAAGGTGTGGTCTCTATGGAAATCTACTCGCTCTCCTTGAATTGGAACATGGAGAATATGGTGTACATCCTCTAGGGTAATTTTCATCTCCCCTATTGGTAGATGAGTGTGCATGTATTTGTGTCCTAGCACTCATAGAGAGCCATCAACATAGCATCGTGGTACCTCATGGGAGGCATGAGGTACACCTAATAGATTCCTATAGCCTGAAGGTGTTGCATCTCCTCTGCTAAAATTCATGGGGCTAAATCTCTTAAGAAGCTTAACTGTCTACACCCTAGTCACTGTCGCGATCAGGTGGGTACCTATCAAAATTACAATAATATACTCTGTAACTCATTTAGTCTTTAATTTTTACATTATTCACCATGCTAGTGTACTAAATTTCTTCTAGTGTGCTTTCCCAATGGCCCTAGACACTTTAGAACCCTTTTGGGACACTTCACAAAGAAACGAGACACTTCACGAAGAAATGGGACACTTTGAGAACAAAAGGGACACTTTGCAAACAAATAGGACACTTCGCTTGCAAACCTTTTTTCCAAGATCCTAAATTAACCTAGATATGCATAAAAATCATTAAATAATTACATAAACACATAACTCAGGTAGCAAGATCGACTCACCTCGTGGTCATGCTCACCATGTGCCACCTGGTCCCAGAGAACGTCCAATTGCGTAGGTCTGTAATCTTGTTTGCTCGGCATTTTTCCATCTCACTTGTCATTCTCAAGCTACAAGAAGGTAAAATGAAATAGTAAGTGACAAAATACTTCACTTTCACCTCTTTTAACTCTTTTCATTCTTTTGCATCAAATTAGGGTTTTTCCTCTCTTAAGAGTTACTAAAGTACTTTTTATTCAAAATACCATAACGGGAGCTAGGAAACTCCATTTTCAAAACTATTAGATGCATTGGAATCGTGATTCCACACTTTACATCATCAAATTTCTATCATTATGTGGCATGGTACTTGGAAATGTCCTATGATATGTTGTTCCTTATTTGATGTGGCTAGTTTTCTACCTTGGTTCCACCTCCGTAATGCAAGTGGAATCAAGGGGGCATACATCTACCCTCGAATTTGAATCTTAGAAGTTCAAAAAAAAAAAATTGGACAACTAACAAATTCATGTTGTAGGATGCAGTTCCTAATGTTGTGGTTTTGTAGATAACTGCACTGGGGGCTTCATTCTCCCATCTTTTGAATGAGTATCCTTTTATAGTAAAGCATATTGTTTAAAGTCCTTTAGCTTACATATGCACGTAGATTCATATGGGGGCTATAGTGGGGGCTTAATGTGTCACCAAAAATTGTATACTCTTGAAGAAAGAGACAATTTTGCGATTAATTTGGTCCTATTTTAGACACCCTTGCATTAGTCACCCCTTAAAAATTGCATTTATAGGCCCCTAATGCTCATAATTTTTTACTTTAAAGCCTATTCCACTCGCAAATCATACAAATCCTGACAAGCAACATTCAAACTACTCAAATTTTATAAAACCGACCTCAAAAATCCCTAGCCAAACTAAGTCACCCAGGGTGGAAACTTAGTCCCTTTAGAGGTATTTTTCACTTTTGAGTGAGAAAATCACCGAATTCATTCAAATCCTTGAGGGATGTCAACCTATGAATTTAAAATAATGAATAATTCATTGTTAATGCCTATAAATACATGTTTTTAGTTCATTTTTCATAACATTAAGTTATTTTCAACAAACAAAATCAAAATTCAAGAGCGAAATATCTTTTACAAGAAGATTCATTAGTCTTTCTACATCAAAGTTGAATCTTTAGGGTAGAAAAGTAGGGTTTTTTTAGGTCTTCAAGCTCACTTTGTGTTCAAGATCTTACATTGCAAAGGATTGAATATGGATGTCTATGGTGAATCATGGAGAAATCTAGGTTGAGGAGATGCAACTAGCCATCAAATCAATCCTAAAGACTTATTTTCACAGTGATTCCATCTTCCATTTTCTCCCTATCTTCAGCCTAAGGAAGGTTTACATGTCATTTAGATTAATTTCTAATGTGATTTAGTGTCTCTTATAATGAGTCTTGCATTCTTCTGAATTCATTTATGCATCTTATTCTTACACATTAGAATAGGGTTGCATCTTATTTTTAGACTTCCTAGTCTTAGACACACTTAGGGCTAGGGTTTTATGCATATTTTATCTCTCCAAATATTTAAATACCAACTAGGGGTTTGAACAAGGAAAAACCCCAATTAGAAATCAATTTATACTCTATTTTGCAAGTAATTTTGTAGATTCATATTTGGATTCCTGTCAGAAAATAGAGTGCAAACTGTAGGCTTCCATTTCCACTTTCAGATTTGTAGAAAATCCTAAGTAGACTAAGGCACCAACAGTGGCGTCTTAGTCCCACTACATTGATTTTTCAAAAAAAATTATAGTTTCAAGAACCCATTTGGCAGAAACAACTTTCTAGATAGTTTTACTGATCTGGGACCAAGTCACCCAGCTTGGCGTAAGTGTCCTAGTTGGCTCAAAAATCAAGTTTTCTAGAATACAATCTTCATTCTATCCTTTATTAGATTCTAGGTTCACAGCTTCTTTTCATCATCTTTATCTTGTTCTTTATTGTATTCATTTCATTTTTTGCATATCATAATGTGTTTTCAAACACTTTGCATTTCTTGGGTTTACAATTCCAGTGAGGAAGGAAAATTGCAAAAAATGCCTATGATTTTTTTTCTTTTTATGGGTTCACACAAATTGGGGTATTCAAATGCACCCAGCATGGGTTTGAATGGACCCCGATTCAAGTGAACCATATTAAATGAAGGAACCCATTTTTTTCATTTTTTAATGACGAACACAATGGAAAAGAGGGGGTTCAATCAAACCTAGGTTTGAGAAAACCTCCAAGGGGGTTCGCTCAGACCTGGGTTCATTCAAAACCCTCTTTTCCCCCCTTTACTCCCCCTTCTCCCCCTTTGGCACCAAATTTCTTCAAAAAAACTCCCTTCGAAGCTTGAGTTGAAGATGAAAATGGAGGAGACTTCACAGACCCAACTGGATGATGGTAGTCCTCATAACAAGCTATCCATCGAATATAATTTTAATATGTTTTGGTTTTATTATTTATTTGTTTTTTTAGTTTGATTAAAAATAGGTATTTCATCAAAAATCAAGCTATCAAGCTCTCTATTATGCACACATGGAAAAATAGTAAATTATCAAAATAAAATTCTAAAAAATATGTGCAAGATAGGTATTGATGTCCTTGATCCAATAAAAAAAATGAATTTCAATACATACAAAAAAAGTTATGTTGTATATGATCCACCTATGTCTAAATTGTAATTGGTTTGAATTTGAAATTTGATTAAGGAAAAATATTCAATAAAACACTATAAAACCAAATGAACTAGCTAGATATCATAGTTACAAATCTAAATTCAAAAAAAATTAAATTTTATCCTTCCTAGAAAAAAATTTATGTTGTATATGGTGAGCATCACTCCTTAAAATTGGTGTTTACTGATAAAAACTAGTTTTTGAAGGAGATGGAAAAATAAGTGCAATCTGATTCCAAAATTTTTGAAAATAATATATTTAGAATCTATAGACAAAATGTCACAACTCACTTGTTTAGATCATCTTCAAATTCCTCATGATTTAGCCGCTATAGGTGCCTGAAAGTGAAGATTTAGTTAGAAAAAATCAGTTTAGTGTCCAATTTGGCCAAAAATTGTAAACCAATATTGTGGGATCACCCTTCAAACTATACCTCTTGTGATAGAAATTTCCAAAATTTGATGAACTATTCCAAGTGAAATGAAGGGTAAATGATGACCTATATGACACCTTATGAAATGCAATTCTAACTCAATTTTTGAATATGAATGATGAAAAGAACACTGATATGCAAACACTCTGCAAAATCAATGTAATATGCATGCAATTTTTTGAATTTTTTAGATTTAAACAATGCAAGAATATAAATTTAAACCCCTATATGCAATGCAAACTAATGCAATTTTTTAAATAACCCTAAATGTAATGTAACTAGTGCAAACTATTATAAAAATAAGATCTAGGGTTTAAATGCAGTCTAAATAAGATATTAGGATGTTCAAAGGGATCGGGTTCACCAAAATGAAACATATAAAAAGAGGTTCACCATCAATAGGGTATCAATGATGAACCTAATTTTCCCTAGATGTGTGTTTCATTCAATTATGAGGGCTGAAATTCTTAAATAACAATTAGAAATCACTCCTAACTATTATAGTAACAATAAATATAGTTTTGGAAGGCTGAAATAATGTGTACCTTGTTGAAAACTTGTTGTTTTTGGGTCACGAAGGATTCGTTCGCCTTTAGTGGTGAATGGGTCCCTGTTAGGGTTTCAAAAACTAAGATATGGGTTCTATTCCTTGATGTCTGCACTTCTAGCTCCTTGATGCTCACTCCCAAAAACTTGAAAAAAATTCTATAGCCTTGTTTTCATGTTGTTGCAATATGAATGACAACTTTGCAACTTTTCAACTTTGACAATTTTGCTCTAATCTTGTTCTTCACTTGATCTTCAACCTATGAATTTGCAAACACACATCAAGGGGGAGAAAAAATTATTGATTGTTAGTGAATAGGGGTTTTCCTCGGTCAAACCCCTTTTAGGTAATTAAACCGAATGATGAAATATTGAAATAAGAACATGAAACATGAAATATCAAATGACGATACCTTAGATGATGTCTTAGAATATAAATCTGTAAACTAGCCTAAAGTGTCCATGGAGAATGTAGATCTTGATCTCAAATTAGATGTGAAACAATGCTTGCAAATGGATCTTCAATGCTACATCAACACACATTAGCTCAACAACATGCTTGACACGCTATGCCTTTGACACGATGTCATGACCTTGAATTGCTGTAATAGAACTTTGATAATCTATCCTTGAATGCTCTTGTAAACTCTTGAATGCTCTCCTGATCATAAATTTTTTATAGTACATGAATACTTGAAAGCTTAGGTGAAAAATGAGTGAAATAACCTTGTTTTATACTAAATTTAGAGATTAACCCCAAAATTCAAACAATTCAAGCTAAAATTAGATCTCGGATTGAAAATCACTAAAATCCTGTCACAATTAAATTCATAAAGGTGTGTCCTATGTGAGGAGGACCCATTCGCCCACCTTGGGAAAATGGGTCCTAGCACAACTTTCTAGGACCATGCTTCAAGTGGATGAAATAACATCAAAATCCCACCTCAAATATGCCAAGAAAGGGATGCCCTATGTAAGGAGGACCCATTCACTAGTAGTGGCAAATGGGTCCTAGTACCATTTTCCAGGACACCAAAATTTCCAAATTCAATGTCATGCAATACCATTATTGGGTGTTGGGATAAATCCTTCGGAAAATGTAATTAATAAGGCGTAAATTTGAATTAAAGGGTATTAAGCTCAATTAACCACAATTAATTAATGAAATCCTATATTAGTGTGAAAGTGTAATAAAACACTTTACAACACCCTAAATAAGGAACAATTAAGTACATTTTAGTTTAAAAGGGCCCTACATTCAATGTGAATGTGTAAAACACATTATAACACTTTGGTTTCCCCCGTTGACTTTCAGCCTTCTGCATGTCCTTCTCCACAGGTGTCCCCCCATCCATCTTCTCTTGTTCCCCTCCATTGTATCTCACCAAATTTTCCTCCTATCCCCAATTGGGAGAGTAAGCTTATAGTCAATTTGTCCAGCATTGTCTTAGGCCCCCATGCCATTAATGTTCTTAAACGTGGCATTGGGTTCACCCTATCCCCTCAGTTTATCCCTCACATTGATTTCCTTGTTGAAATTGATAATGTCGTTTGTTCCCTCCCTTTGGACGTTGCCAAGGAAATTAGACAAGATTGCACTATTGCCCTTAGGCATGCCAAACCCCCTAAGTGTAACATCCTGATTCAAGATCTTCATGCCTTTAATAAATTATTAAGCCACAAAGATCTTATTATTTCCAAGGAAGACAAGGGCAATGCCACCATTGTCATGAACAAGATTGGCTACCTTTCTAAAATGCTTGATCTCCTCTCCAATACCAGTAGCTATAAAGTCTTATCCTGTAACCCTTGTTCCAAAATTTTTGAACTTGTCAAATCTAAGGTGTCTTCCTCCTGAGGCCACCAAAACTTGTCTCCTTCCTCATAAAGAAATCACCCCTCACATCTATTTTGTGCCTAAAATTCACAAAGTTGGCATTCCCCTGAGACCCATTGTTGACAACATTGGGTCTCCTACTTACAATCATGCCTCCTTCCTCTCCAAATTGTTAGCCGTTTGTAGGGAAGTCTGACTCCATAAAAAAATCTTCCCATTTTGTCCAATTTTTCCAATGATCAAATATTAGACTGTGGTGACCTCTTGGTGAGTTTCAATGTTGTCTCTCTATTCACCAAGGTTCCCATCCCTGACTCTATCAAAAAATTTAGGCGCAAATCTAATGAGGAGGTTGCTTTCCTAGTCAACTTATGCTTAAGGTCTACTTTTTTCTCCTTCCAAGGGGTCATTTATGAGCAAGTTGATGGTGTGGCTATGGGTTCCTCCCTCTCCCTGGTCATTGCCAACCTCTATATGGAATATTTTGAATATTTGGCTCTTCACTCCTTCCCCCTCAAACCTAAGTGCTGGAGAAGATATGTGGATGACACTAGTGTTTGTTGGCCACATGGCTTGGAAAAATTAGAGGAATTCCATACCCACCTCAATAGCCAAGCGCCTTGTATTTCCTTCACCAAAGAAATTGAGTAGACAATAGTCTCCCCTTTCTTGATATCTTGCTTCTCAAAAAACTTGATGGCTCCCTGGGTCATCATGTGTTCTGCAAGACCACCCACACTGATCTTTACCTCCACTCTTCTTCTCACCACCACCCTAGCCAAAAAAGTGGTGTCCTTAAAACTCTTTCCTTGAGAGGCTTTAGAATTTGTGATGAAGAGTTAAACGGTCTTCATCACGTGTTCATCCTAAATGGATACTCTAATAAGAAAATTTCTAGGGCTTTCAACCAAGCTAAGGCGAGTCTTCATTTCATCTCTAAACCTATCCAATCCTCTGTTCTCCTAGTTGCCTCCCTCCCTTTCATTGATGGCTTATCCCAAAAAATTTCCAAGATCCTATTTAAAAAAGGTCTCCATTGTGCTTTCAAACCCCTCTACACGTTGAGAAATGGTATCCACTCTCTCAAAGACCCCAAGGACATCCTTCTTAGCTCAGGAGTCTATAAGGTTGTGTGCTCCTACGACACTCCTTATATTGGCGAAATAGGTCAATCATTTGGGACCAAAATCAGAGAGCATAATGCTAACATCAAACATGAGCGTGTCCTCAAATCTGCTCTAGCAGATAATTTCACTAAATGGAAGCTCAAAGAATCCATTGAAATCTTCAATCATTCCTCAAACCTTAATCATGATGAGGGGTGGAGGTTGAGTCAGGCTTGATATCCCTTGTTAGCCAACCTTCATAGCCATCGTCTTCCTTCTTCTCTCTAACCCCCTTCCCCTTTGTACTTGTTCTTGTCTTTTGATTCCTTTCCTTCTTTCCAGTGTTTTTTTCTCCTTGTCTCAGAGGGTTTGTTGGCCTCCTTTTAGTTCCTATTTTCTTTTGTCTTTCCCTTTCTTCCTTTGTTTCCTTGATTTTGGGCTTTGGTTTTTTATGTATTTTTTACTTTTTCAAGCATACATGCATTTGATTGTATGGATACTTGCCTTTGGGTTTTTCTACTCTGCTTGCCCTTGTTTTTTGTTTCTTATTTCATTGTTTTCTTTCTTTGTGTTGTTTTTTTTTTCTTTTGTGTTTAGTTTCTTTTATGTTTTTTCTTTATTGTTTTGCTCTTGGGTTTTGATTTGTGCCTTTGGCTTGGGATTTTTATTTGGTTTTGTGTTTATAGGTTGGTACTCGTTTGCATTCTTTTGATTTTCTTTTACACATACATTCAGTTTCTTCTTTGTTTTTTTATTTGTTTAGTTTTATATTTTTTGTTTTCCTTCTTTTTGTTTCTTTCTCATTGTTTATGTTTTGGTCTTTAATTTTACAAATATTTTTGACTTTTTTCGTTATTTTGTTTTTCCCTTTAGCTCCCCCTTTATTTTTTCTTATCTATTTGTTTGTGTTTTTGAGCTTGTTGGTGCTTTTTTTTTTTAAGTTTACTTTATTTTATTTTATTTTATTTATATTTTTTGGTATGTGTTTGTGTTTTCAATTTTTGTAATTATTGTCTATTTTCTTTATATTTTTAATTTATTTTTTATTTTTTATTTATTGTTTGTGTTTTATATTTTTGTAATTTTTGTCTATTTTCATTATATTTTGTTTTTTGTTTTGTATTTATTGTTTGTTTTGTATTTTTCGTTGTTATCATATTTTTGTATTTATTGTCTATTCTCTTTATATATATATATATATATATATATATATATAATATATATATATATATATACTATATAATATATATATATATCTTATGGGTGTTTGTGAATTTTATTTTGTATTATATTGGTGTGTGGTCGTGTTTTGTATTTTTGTAATTATTATCTTTCATAATATTTACATTTATTATTGTTTTATTATTTTTGTTATTTTTTATTTTTGTATTTTTATCTAATTTCTTTATATATATTATGTTCATTTTTTTTTGTTTCTAATGTGTTCTTTATACTTAGTGTCTAATTTTATTTTATTTTCTTCTTTCTTTTTTATTTTTTTTTTAATTTATTATTTTTTCTCTTTTGTCTTGTCTTCCTAGGTCCTCATGCATCCTTCTCTCCCGCTACCCCCCCACCCCTTCTCTTTTCTTTTTTGGTAGTGCTTGGTCTACATCCTTTCATTCTTTCTCTCCTCCCCCTTCTCTTTTCTTTTTAGGTAGTGTTTTGTCTACATCCTTTCATTCTTTCTCCTTGAGCTCTTTGTTTCATCCTAATGATGGATCACAAAGTGTGATCCGAAACATTGATGTAAAAATTCTCACACTCAAATCCAGAAAATTTTGAGGATGTTGTTAATTCTTCCCAAATTAAGCGTGGATAAAGGTTACTTTTTTCTACGCTACAATTTAAAACACCAACACCTAGCATACACCATATTTCTACACTTGACATACATGTACGTAAACTTATATATGTATGTATAAAATTATATTTATTTTAAATATAAAAATATATTATAATTATATTTGCTTATATATTATATAGTTTATAAGATTACTATATATATTTTTAATGTGTCTGTATATAAATTTTAAAATATATATGTGATGTGTTATAAGTAGTGTAAATTTTAAAAAATAGAGAAGCAAAAATAATATCTATCTAGAGTATCTTCTCTATGAATTTTTTGCAATTTTTTTTAGTCAATTAATATTTAACAATATATTTTTTTTTTTCTAAAACATTTGTCTCACAGATATTAAACAGTATATATTTAATATAATATAGTTTAATAAATATAAATATAATTTAATATTATTATCGTTAACCTATTATATACATATAATTCTATTTACTTTTTAGGAATCTGAAAGTTCGAGTGTGGTTAATTGCAATTCTCTTGTCACCTTACAAGAAGGCTCTACAAATGCCGAGTGTAGAACACCGCTACTTTTAAACTTCATATGGTACCGTGGACCGTATCTCTGAACGGTTCTGTAGAAATTCATTATTCGTTGGCTTTTTCGTCAGTGTTATAAAATGAGTGTTCAACAATAATTTACACAAATTTCCGGTAATAATACAGATGATGTTTTCAGGGAAGAAAATCACCGTGAAAACTTGTCATTGACGGATATGAGTTTCGCTCGTTGTTGTGATAATCATTGAGCAGCCGGTTTTGCTCCAACAGACGACGATGTTGTTGCAAACGCAAATGTATTGCGGAGTTGTGGTTCGCTTTGTAATTTGTGTCTCTTTGGTGGGCTTTACTGCTCCAAAATGTGTTCCTGAAAAGTGTGGTTTTATTAATGTGAGTTACCCGTTTTGGATTAACAATTTTTCTTGTGGAGACCCTGGTTTTCAGATCAATTGCACCAAGGACCCAGATACTGGAACGATGGCTCTATTTCTTCCTGCCTACAAGGGTAATAATAATTATTATGTCAATAATAATTATTTTTATCTAACTCTGGAAAATTATAAGATTATGGGCATCGATTACACGGGTTACCTCTTCATAAATTCGGCATCTCTCAAAGCCGAATCGTGTAAATTGCAGCTACTTGTGAACAACCCTTTCACCATTTCCATGTCCAATAAGTTTGTGGTTATTGGCTGTAACACGGTCGGTACCTACAATTCCGGCGAGTATGGGCGAGAGGTGAGATGTTTATCTTCATGTGACCCTCAAAGTTACTCTACAAATGGTCCACCATACTGCCCCTATGGCTGTTGTGACGTTACTATTCAAGATAATCAGGAGTTTTTTAATTTCACGGGCGGACTTCTGGATTACTCAAAGGATGAGGAGGACTTTTGTGGTTCTCCACCATATTGGACCCGACTACCTTCAGAGTGGGGGATAATAAAACAAACTTCTTTCGAGGAGAAATCAAGAAGGCTGATTATGGTCTCCGCCTTAACTGGGGTATCGACCTTCACAATTGCTCCACGGCTAAAGCAACTGCCGAATATTCTTGCTCCTCCAACGCAAAATGCATCGAGTCTCCTTCAGGAAAAGGGCACGTATGCAAATGTCTCCGTGGGTATGAAGGAAATGGTTACTCTAACGGCCCTGGCTGCACCGGTATGACTTCCGCATTTTTTTAAATTTTAACTGTCGTTGGTATCATGTGTTCTCTTTCATAATCATTTCTCTTTGAAATCTCAAAGCTAGTAAAGTTAATGGTGATGAATGTTCAGACATAGACGAATGTCGTGAAACAAATAAGTACGTTGAAAGAAAGGGAGGAATATGCCGTTATTTGCCAGGTTCCTATACATGTTCGTGTGCAATGGGTTATAAGGGAGATGGCTTAAGAAACGGGTCAAGGTGCGATAAAACAGTCATGTTTGCAGTAATAGGTGACTATGCATCGCATCTAATATCTTTAATGCAGTTTTTCTATATTAAATATTTGCTAGTGCATAGTTAATAGCAAGTTCTATTGGGTTTGTGGGCAGGATCTCTTTCTATTGGCATATGTAATTTCTCCCGTAAATTGTAATTAATTAATTAAATGAGAAAAAAAAACAAAAAGTTAAAAAAGGGAAAATTCTAGAAAGTTGGAATGTTCTAGGTTAGAATGTTCTAGAGGCAGTTTCTAGAAATAGATGAGCAATAGAACAGTCTAGAAATGTGAGGCATGAATGAAAGACCTCTATATATTGAGGCAATTGTAAAGCAAAGGCATCAAGCAAATGTAATGATCAAGTGATCATGAATGCAACAATATTCGTTGTATTGATTGTAATCATATTATGAATTATATTGTGCAGCAGCACACATTTGAGCATGTCTGTTACATATATTTGTATTTAAGAGTGTCTTGTGGATGTTGCATCCACCTTCTTCATGTGGTATCAGAGCCGTATGGTATACGACCTTGGAGAGTAGAAGATTGTGGGAGTTTTTAAAGAGTTTGAGATGATATGTAGATCAAGGTGCCTCCATAGCCACGGTGAAGAGAGATTGTTGTTGCGAAGACTGAAGAGATCACTGAAGTTCCAAGTAGCCATTTGGATGCTGCCAAAATAAAGCTGAGTATGAACTGTAGAATTGTAGAATTGTAAAGGTTGATGCTGGTAGGAATCGTTGAAAGGGAGCCATTGGCATATTCAAGCCACCCGTTGCATGTAGAATCTTCCATAAAAGTAGATCGTGGGAGCTCCTGCTGAAGAGAAAGTCTCCACAACTGACAGTCATTAAAGGGTAAAGGAAGAGTTACAGATTTGAAGAAAAGAAAGCTGCCATAGAAGTTTAAGGCACCGATTGCCAAGTGCAAAAGCTGTGAGAAGAGGAGATCACTATGGATCGGAGATTTGAAGATATCTTATCATGGTAAAAAAAAAAAAGCAAGGAGATCGAAGGTGTCAAACTGTTAGCTGCAGCTGACAAGAAAGTGTTGTATGAAGAATTGTGAGCTGCTTGGAGATTTTGTTGTGCTGTTGAAGCGCACCAACAAAGGCTAGTCAAAGAAGATTGAAGGAAGCACTGTTGGAATTAGACAAGGTCAATTCGCAGTTTTTGCTAGAAGATTTCCATGACTTTGCTGTCCAAAAATAAAAGGTATCGTTTTGTTTGTTACAAAATAGCTCTTGAAATTGTTAAAGGCGCTGCTTTTCTGAAATTCACTAAGTCACAAAATTAAGAGAATCACCCAAGACATTGCCTAAGTATCTGAATTGCTAGTAAAAAAATGAGAAGATAATTGTTGTTCTGTTACAAATCGCAGTCTATATGGCAGATTGTTGTTTTTAATAAAAGTGAAGAGGAAAGCATCTTTCATTGAAGTTTTTATTAGAAGTTTAAAACTGATGCTTTGTTTATTAAAGTCAAAGATTTACTTGTGAAGAGATTTACAGCTGTAGCTATGGAATGATACATGCAAAAATAGTCATTGTTTTGCAAAGCAGGAGATCGATTAAGGTATGATTATTTTTTTGCTAAAGGATTGTCATAGTTCTCTCATAGCTAAGAAAGATTGCAACAAGGGTTTCAAAAGGTTACAGCGAGTTGAAGGAAATTGTGGAAGAGTGAA
>VDFB02086081.1:354178074-354213764 GCA_007258455.2 Sequoia sempervirens | reverse complement strand
GACCTCGGAGACGGACAGTGCTTCACCTCTGAAACGCCTAAAGATGCAATGAGGGGCTAAGTGGACCATTCAATATCATGAGAGATGGGTTCTTGTTGAACCACTACTCATGAAACATGGGTCAATGAGTTTGACTCGAAACTACACGGTTGAATCCTGATAGCAATATCATAATTTGACACTCTGTGGAAAAATACCTCCTACTTATCAGTCTTTAAAGAGTTTGAGATGATCTGTAGATCAAGGTGCCTCCATAGCCACTACCAAGAAGCCACGGTGAAGAGAGATTGTTGTTGCGAAGACTGAAGAGATCACTGAAGTTCCAAGCCGCCATTTCGATGCTGCCAAAATAAAGCTGAGTATGAACTGTAGAACTATAGAATTGTAAAGGCTGATGCTAGTAGGAATCGTTGAAAGGGAGCTATTGGCATATTCAAGCCACCCGTTGCATATAGAATCTGCCGTAAAAGTAGATCGTGGGAGCTCCTGCTGAAGAGAAAGTCTCCACAACTGACAGTCATTAAAGGATAAAGGAAGAGTTACAGATTTGAAGAAAATAAAGCTACCATAGAAGTTTAAGGCACTGATTGCCAAGTGCAAAAGCTGTGAGAAAAGGAGATCACTATGGATCAGAGATTTGAAGATATCTTATCATGGTAAAAAAAAAAAAAAAGCAAGGAGATCAAAGGTGTCAAACTGTTAGCCGCAGCTGACAAGAAAGTGTTGTATGAAGAATTGTGAGCTGCTTGAAGATTTTGTTGTGCTGTTGAAGCGCACCAACAAAGGCTAGTCAAAGAAGATTGAAGGAAGCACTGTTGGAATTAGACAAGGTCAATTCGCAGTTTTTGCCAGAAGATTTCCATGACTTTGCTGTCCAAAAATAAAAGGTATCGTTGTGTTTGTTACAAAATAGCTCTTGAAATTGTTAAAGGTGTTGCTTTTCTGAAATTCACTAAGTCACAAAATTAAGAGAATCACCCAAGACATTGCCTAAGTATCTGAATTGCTAGTAAAAAAATGAGAAGATAATTGTTGTTCTGTTACAAATCGCAGTCTATATGGTAGATCGTTGTTTTTAATAAAAGTGAAGAGGAAAGCATCTTTCATTGAAGTTTTTATTAGAAGTTTAAAACTGATGTTTTGTTTATTAAAGTCAAAGATTTACTTGTGAAGAGATTTACAGCTGTAGCTGTGGAATGATACATGCAAAAATAGTCATTGTTTCGCAAAGCAGGAGATCGATTAAGGTATGATTATTTTTTTGCTAAAGGATTGTCATAGTTCTCTCATAGCTAAGAAAGATTGCAACAAGGGTTTCAAAAGGTTACAGCGAGTTGAAGGAAATTGTGGAAGAGTGAAGGCAGGCAAAGATTGCAAAAGTAAGGTAAGATTATTTGTTTGATTCAATGGGAAAAGTTGATAGAGTAAAGAAAGAGAAAACAAAAGATTTAGAAGAAGAATTAATAAAGGTGAAGAAAGAAAATACAAGTTTGAAATGTGAAAAGGATTTTTTAGAAAAAGAATTGGAAAAATTAAGAAAAGAAATGGGAGCAAAAAAATGTAGCCTTTTAAATGTAATTAGTGATTCTAGAGAGGTAATTGAAGAGATAGAGGATAAGTTAAAGTTTTTGGAACAAATAAATAATTTGCACGTGAAGGAATTGTGCAAATTTAGAGAGAAAAATAAAGAGCTTGAAGAAAAACTAAAATTGTTTGATGAGATTAATACAAGGAATGAGGAATTGGAAAAAAGAGTGAAATTGGCTGATGATTTAGAAGAGAAGTTAAAGAAATTAGAAGAAGCAAATAGTTTGCAGATGAAGGAAATTACAGAATTGAATGAATGTTTGAAGTCAAAATCCATAAGTGATGTTTCATGTAGTACAGAAGATTTGAATTTGTCAATTCAGAAATGTGTTTTTGATGAAGAAATTTGTGATAAAAATTGTCAAAATGATAATGTTGTTAGATGTAATGGCAATGAAATGAATGTTGGTTTAAAGATCATGGAAAGAATGGGAAACAAAGGTAAAAGCTTAGGAAGGCATGATCAAGGAATGAGAGAGCCAATTAAGCCAATAATGAGGCCAAAGCATGAAGGTCTTGGATATGTGTCAGGTATAGAAAATAATACAGGTGTAACCAAATTTGTTAAAGAAATGGAATATATGCAATGTTGTCATTGTAACAGGAAAGGTCATGCAAAGGATACATGTTGGGATCTACATCCATGCAGAATATGTGGTTTGAGAAATCATTCAGAGAAGATGTGTTGGCAAAGAGAGAAGACAAATACAGGAAGCATGCAAATGGATTTTGGATGGAATTACGGATCAAGTTGGCAAAAGATGATAGGTATGTTCAAAAGATTGTTCAAGTGGAAATGTTCTTATGTCAAAGATGAAAGAAATCAAAAGAGGTTTGTTGGTTTAGCATGACGTTAGAAAAGATGGAAAGTTACAGATAGCAAGTTTGCAGAGCAGACTTCCAGTTTGAAGTTTTGAAATATTTGATAATCAAGGTTTGAAGGACTACCGTAGCAGTGGGTCAGAGTTGAAGAAAAATATTTGAGTGAGTCAGCAGACTTGAAAGACAAGATTTGGAAATAGAATTTGGGAATGAAAAATATGCGGTCAAAATTAAGGGGGAGTGTTGGCATATGTAATTTCTCTCGTAAATTGTAATTAATTAATTAAATGAGAAAAAAAAAACAAAAAACTAAAAAAGGGGAAATTCTAGAAAGTTGGAATGTTTTAGAGGAAGTTTCTAGAAATAGATGAGCAATAGAATAGTCTAGAACTGTGAGGCATGAATGAAAGACCTCTATATATTGAGGCAATTGTAAAGCAAAGGCATCAAGCAAATGTAATGATCAAGTGATCATGAATGCAGCAGCATTCATTGTGTTGATTGTAATCATGTTATAAATTAATGATATTGTGCAGCAGCACACATTTGAGCATGTATGTTACATATATTTGTATTTGAGAGTGTCTTGTGGATGTTGCATCCACCTTCTTCAGTTTCTTCATTCGTTGGAGTTTCTTTATTAGTGTGTGGATTAGTCTGGTGGCTGAGAATGCATTACAAGAAACATGTGAGGGACGAGAACTTCCGATGCAATGGAGGTTTTTCGCTACAGAACATCCTGGCAGAAAAGGGAAAACAAACAGAGGGGAAAATTTTTAGGATTTTGTCTGAAGATGAGCTTAAGAGGGCCTCTCAAAATTATCCAGATGACATGAAGTTGGGAAGTGGTGGTTCAAGCATGGTATACAAAGGCATCATGTCAGATAGTACAATTGTAGCTATTAAAAAGTTCAAGGAATTTCGCTTTGGAGTAGAAAGTAAGGAATCCATCAAGAAGTTTATCAACATGTGAGATGGGGTTAGAGAATCAAATAGAATAGAGAAAGTGACAGCCAACACTTGTAAACTATTAACCTCATCCAAACAAGAGAATACAAACAAATGGAGATTTCAAAATGAAAGAAAACAAAATAAAGCACTCCCCATATTGTAGTTGATTCCTTCTCTTGCTCTCCTTCTTCTTGTTATGCAACTTTGCCCTCAGATTTTTTGAAATACTTGGGAAAAACCTACAAATGGTAGCAAGAAAATTGGAGACAATTAGTTGTTAAGCTGAAAATGCAGAAGGAAGGTTTCTTTTATAGACAACCTTTTGAATGGATCGCTGAGATTAATCTTCTAGAAGGATTCCAAGATCAATGGATGGGAATACATGAGAGGGATGTTACGAAATCGATGGTTGAGATTAAGTCTCAGAAAATATGCCAAGATCAATGGTCTAGAATTGATGCACCAAAAATATGCCATGCTGAAAAGCTATGACGCTGACGGCTATGATGCTTGACAGTTATGACAGACATGCAAGACATGCAGGCTATGACAGAAATGAATGTTATGACAGGGGATTATGACAGAGAATCTTTGACCAGGTGACGCATTTTAAATTATTTATTCAAAAATGGAGAGAGAATGACCAGTGGCAAATAGATAATTTATCCAAATTATTTATTTAGAGAAAATGACAAAAGGAGCATTTAATTAAATTTATCAATTTAATTAAATGGAGAGATGAAAATTAGACCTTAAATAATCTAATAGGGGAGGTGGCCTGGTATAGTCAAATAATTTTAATAATTATTTAACTATAGAAGAATTAAAGGACCATGAATAGATAAATAACTAATGGTAATTATTTAACTATAGATGAAAGGTGACAAAATAATTAAATAAATAATAATTCATTTAACTATTGAAGAAGAGGGAGAAATTAGTGATGCAATTAGTTTATTTAATTGATTAGGATAGAATAAAGATTAGAAAGTGAATTAATTAAATAATTATTAAAAATTAGTTAATTAATAGATGAATATGATCAAACATAATTGAATAACTAAAATTATTCAATTATTGAAGGACGATGATGAAGAAAAATGACACTCACAAGCTTAGGACATTTTTTAGCGTCTGCATTTTGCCCATTTTTGAGACAATGCAGCTTGTCGCATTGTTTCAAAGAAAAAGATTGTTCAACTGATACATGCCTCAAGGATATCTTGGTAAGGATTATGATAAGAATGATATGCCCCCTCGAGAGATTGATCAAATAGATTGTAAGAAGATTAATCTCTCAATAGATGTCTAGAAAGTGATTAGATACCTGATATTGCGCAAGTGATAAAGCAGTGATGTACATTTTGATGAAAATGCATAGTTGATGGGTGTAACTAAACAATTGATGGAAATGATTAGTATAGCCAGGTTGATGAGCTGATGAAGTTGATTGAGCTAATTAAGCTGATTGAGAATTATGCTTATGCAAGACAAGGTGTTGCAAGATGGATTGATTGATTGATTAAGGGGACATGAAATTTCAAGAAGTAGGTTGATTGATTTGAGATTTGATTCAAGAGACATATATCAGTGATTTAAGCAATTGATTTATTTCTCTGCGACAAGAAAGATGAAAATGAAATGCAAATTGATATGAAATGTAAAATGGAATAAAATGAAGGTGATGAAGCCTCTTGTACCTTTTAAGTGTTTTTATCATCATCGGGCTTATTATGTCACAAATTAGTATAAGCATCTAGATAACATGAACATCTAGATAATCTAAATACTGTTTGCATTTTTATTTAGTAATGAAGTATAAGCATCTAGGTATAAGAACCTTAGATGACCTGAATACTTATTGTATGGAAGACACTATCAGACAAGGAATGCTCTCATCCACATTAGACTCATAGGTCCTCGATGGTTTTAGACAACCATGTCCTAAGACAAGTAATCCTATGAATAAGAAACAATCTACAAACAACAAACAAATGAACATGCCCCATCCTTGCCTCTCTAGTCAAAGACATCCTGAAGAAGCAAAAAGACATGTCACCAAAGATAAAACCATAAAATAAGAAATGATCAACAAACAAACAGGAGTCATGCTTCAATGTAAAACTGATTCTCGTTACAGTTTATGCATTTGGTTGGATTTGTAAGATGGGTTGATATATATGTTATAATATTTGCTTGGTTTTCAACACTTGCGTGCTTTTATTTTGTTGAAGTTCAAAGTTGTATGGTGATCTGAAAGTGTCACTGTTTTTTGGGATTTTTGGAATATTTATTTTTTTGGATTTCTTTAGGACATTTTATGATTTTTTTGAATTATTTCAAGCCATTTTATGGTTTTTTTTTTTGGATTTCTTTAGAACATTTTATGATTTTCTTGGATTTTTTCAGGACATTTTATGATTTTTTTGGGATGATTTTAGGACATTTTATGATTTTTTTTGGATTATTTCAGGACATTTTATGGTTTTTTTGGATTATTTCAAGACATTTTATGATTTTTTTTTTGGATTTTTGAAGTTTTAAAGATGGAGTGAAATGAAATGTGATATGACTGATTGAAGGAATAAGATCTTCCATAGTAGAGGTAATGCAACCATGGATAAATGATAGATCAAAATGAAAGACTCACTGCAAAACATGTCACACAAGCAACATATCCTTTGTCAAAAGATGATAATGGTTTGTTGATTGGATGCTAGGAATGATCGATTCCATAAGGCATGATGATGATAAGTACTTAGGATCATTGATTCCTCTAATTACGATAAGATTGATGATTGTTTATGATTGATTGACAAAAAAAATTATGAGGATTGGATAATGTTTTACAACTAGGCTCAAATATGATTCACATGAAAAGATTCAAGGTTGTAAAGGGACATGATGACCAACATTGGAGGTAATTTAAGCATGGATAAATGATAAGGATGTGAACTATGATGGAATGGTAACACATAAGGATATGAAAGGGAATCCAAAGCATGCATTTGTAATTTTTCCCCTAATCTCATCAAGAACAAAGGAAGGAAATGGGACATGGATTTTGATAAGCCAGGAGATATGGAATGGAAGAATTCAAAGATAAGGATAATGAATAGTATGATAAAGATCGATAAGATATGGACAAAATGCCTAAGTACTTTGCTCCTATTCCTCATCAAGACCAAGGAAGGGAAGAAATGATGCATTAAGATAGAATGGTGCAATATGGATACGGTGAAGGATAAGATGTACGACATTTTAGAGGATCCTTAACCTTGTCAAGATCAAAGGTGGAATGGTAATGGATGAATGTAAAGAGGATAATGGATATGAATGAAAGGATGGATGAAACTTTCCCCCAAGTGTAGAGTACAAGAGGAATATGGAAGATAGGATATGGATAGGGATAAATGAAAATGGAAGGTAATATATGCATGATAGGGAGATGGAGGAAGGACTCAAGCATCAAGTTTCACAACTATATCCCTCGAATGTGTGCTCTAATAAACCATGGAAATGAGGATTAGGCTCATAAACGTTGGTATATTAATGGTGTGATGGAAGAAGCTAAGGACTTATGCAAAGGTTTGGATTAAAGAAGGATAATGGGGGATGGATGTTGGATAATGGATAGGAGGTTGGAAGGCTTGTTGGGGGATAGATGGAAAGGATGGAAAGATCAACATTAGCACACACCTTGAAGGGTGGTGGAGTGATGGAGGAAAAATGAATTTGGAAGGTGATAGGTTTTTAGATGGACGATAGGAGGAAGCTTTTGGATTAACAAATTTGGATGCCAATTTAGATTTTATTTCTTCTACGAGACTTTGAGGAATCCACATAGCTTTTGAATTTTATTTTTTATTCATGGGCCTTTGTGGCCTTCGAGATTCTTCTTTTTGCTTTATGGGCCTTTGTGGCCTTTGAAAATTTTCTTCTTGATTTATGGCCCTTTGTGGCCTTTTGGATTTTTATTTTGACTTGATGGGCCTTTGTGGCCTTTTGGCTTTTGCTTTTGACTTGATGGGCCCTTTGTGGCCTTTTGGATTTTTATTTTGACTTGGGATCAAATTTTCTTTTATTTTTGCATGGCTCTTCAAGGAGACATGCTGATCCTTTGATACATGTGGATTTTGATATGGAAGCTTTTGACATTTGGCACCCAAATTGCTTCCAAGAGCAATGGGATGGGTGGATGGAGATGAATGATATGGAGGTCTTATGGATGGGTTAATGTAGGTAGAATTTTGAGAGGGAATCAAGGATGTGTGCCTTTGTTGTTCTTGATGAATAAGAGATGGAGGGATGTAGGGCCTCAATATGGATGGAAGGGTTGATGAACTAGGGTTTGGATGATAAGGACCAAGGATAGGTGGAAGGTTTGATGAACTAGGATAAGGACCTAGGATAGATGGAAGGTTTGATGTACTAGGATAAGTAGGTTTATTTTGATGGAATCTAGGCTTACGATGGATACCAATGTCTTGAGCGTGAGGTGTATAACCAAGGCCATGATAATATAGATTTTCTTGGATATAAAGGGGTTCTAGGATACCTTGTTCATGAATGCCTAATCCTTTTCCTTTGTAGTTCATACTTTGACACATTCGTTTGCCAACAGGATATATATTGTTTATGAAACAAGATGCAAGTCCATTGTGAGGTGGTTGTGATATAGAAGGAATAACAAGATCTTCGAGTAAACCACCTTGGATAAAAGTGAGCAAACCCATTTGATAGGTAAGAGGTTCATGGATAGTTTGAATAGGGGTGATAGACTCTTGTGGAGGATTGTGGTCATGAGGGGAATTAGGATGTGTGATAGGATCTTGACATGGGGATAAGGGGGTACTTTGATCTTGACTTGGAAAAGGATAAAGAAGTGTAGGAGATGGAGTAGCTTGCTATTTATTAGGTATGGAATCATCACGAAGTGGTATGAAAGGATGAACATCATCATGGAATAAGGGGGTACTTTGATCTTGAGAAGGATGAACATCATCATGGAATGAGAGGGTATCCTTGAATGGAGGTATATCTTGATCTTGATGAGGAAGGGAATCCTAATATTTTGTGGAAAGCATATCTTGATCATTGGATATGATGGAATCATGAGGTGGTATGGATTCATTAGATGAGGTGGAAGGAGGATTTGGAAAGATACTTTTCTCTTGAGGTGGAAGGGAATCATCTTGAATGAAACAAAAAGAGATAAGGGGATCATCGTGAGGTTCTTGAGAGATGGGATCTTGGTCAAATATTGGAAGGGGTTGGAGATTTTTGGTATCATTGGATGGAATGGAAAGAATACTTTGATCTTGATTTGTAGGGGAGTCTATGCTAGCATGCTTTGGACTAAGAGATTGACATGAATCATTGGATGTGGATGGCATGATAGGAGAGGATGCTTGAATAGATTCGTTAACATGGGTGAAAGACTCATGAGGTTTATTTTGACTTATGGGGAATGAAGATAGATGCATGACATGGTAGGATTGCACAATAGCATTTGTGTTTGAGGATTTAGATTTGGGTTTCTCGTTTAGCCTTTGTAGAAATTCAAGGACATTAAACTTAGATGATGTAGTTTTGGATGAGGATAAAGGCTTATGAGATGATTGCATCACTTAATTCAAATGTTGGGATTCAATTTTTTTTTCAAGCTCTTTCAAACGATGTTCAAGATATTCAATCCTTTTTTTTCGATCATGGGTCGAGGGTTAATATGGAGGATAGCAGTTAGACATGTTTGGTTGATGGTTTTGGAAATGTTTTGAGGTATTGCAAGTTACTAGGTGTGATGTTTGTTTGAAGTCAATTATTTGTGTCCAGATTTGTGAATGTGGTAAATATTGTTTGAAAATTTAGAAAACACTTGACAAGCATGATATTTGACTGGGGACAAACACAAATAAGACAAGCACAATCCTATGGTTAGGCCAGGACAATATTCACTAGATTCCATGTGGGTTTCCCCAACCGCATATCAATAGCATGTGAATCCAGAAGCTTGGCTGCACGGGCTCCCCCTTACATTGCACTCTCTTCTCAAGCCAACGAGTGATCCCATAATAGCGGTTTACAATTTTTGGCCAAACTGGACACTGAAATTATTATTTTTAACTAAATCTTCACATTCGGGCACCTATAGCAGCTAAACTGTGAGGAATTTGAAGATGGTGCAAACTAGAGTCTCATCAAATTTTGTCCAGAGATTCTAAAAATATTTTTTTCAAATTTTTGGAATCAAATTACACTTCTTTTTCCATCTCCCACGAAAAATAGATCTTTTTTAGAGAAAAACAACATTTTTAAAAGTGACACACTGTATAATGCATAACTTCTTTTCCATGAAGGATAAAAATTCTAATTCTTTCAAATTTAGATTTGTAACTTTGATATCTAGTGCTTCCACTTGGTTAGATAGTTTTTTATTCAATATTTTTTCTTTAATCAAGTTTCAAAGTCAAACAATTACAATTCGGACAAGCGCATTTGTATAGCAGTAACTTTTTTTAAATGTCAATTTTATTTTTTGTTGGATCAAGGACTTCAATATTTGGTGCACTCATATTTTTCAAATTTTTTTTTATAATCTTCTATTTTTCCACATGTGAAGAACAAATAAATTCATTTTTGATGAAAAACCTATGTTTAATAAAACTTAAAAAATGAAAACATAACAAAACTTTCATATTAAAATTATATTCATTGGATAGCTTGTTCTGAGGAATATGATAACCATTTCAAATAAATTTTAAATGAGTTCATTTGATCCCCCAAAATCTAAATCAAAAGTGATTATTTATCAGCATTTTGATAGGTGTAAAGGAGACACATTTATAGGTATGATCTAAAATTAGTGAAGTTCTATCCAAGGGGGTTTGATCTAAGGTGATTTGATCAAACCCTCTTCAATTGGAATCCTTAAAATGGAACTTTTTAAGTCTTAAATCATTATATTTTCTAAAAATATGTGATTTCAGCTAAAATTCATTCCTCTCAAGAATTGTAAACCACTATTATGACAGCACCCCAACCAAGCTTCCAACCCCCATGAAACTCCCATGGCAGATTGATCACCTCTACTATAGACTGTGAAAATGTGGATGCCTTCACATCGACCGGTGCTACGCTAGCAAATAGAAGGTTTTTGGCTACTACACAAAGGTGTTTAATTTGGGACCCCTGTTCAAGTAGCCATACATGGGTCACAAGATTAAGCTCTATTGAGGAGGCACTCTAGCCTAAAGAGGTTAAGCTCAATAGGGTTTTGGGGAGTACTACTTGGTCCGTATGACACATCCACACTTGTAACCCTAGGCTTTCCCTTAAGATTCACATTTATATACCGGTCAGGGGTAGCTTGGCCAAAAAGCTTCATTGTCAGTCTGAGTCGCCTTGGGGTGAATAATTTTCCCACCAAGGCAAGCCCAAGTTCTAGAGTTAGTAACCATTTCTCTTACACCCAGGATCACTTGAAAGTGCAAGGGGAGAGGATACTTTGATTACTAATTCTTTAGGGTGACAAAAAATAAGGTGGGTCTAGTTTTTTGATCACCTAGTTTTCACAAGGTGAGAGCATAATCACCTACCACCTTCAAGCATAGTCAAACAAAATCAAACACATGTTCATTTTAATGCACCAATGAAAGTGTTTTCTAAACTAGAAATCACAAACACATTGTTTGAGAAATGATTCTTCGACTAACAGAGCTGTAAAACCATAAATTAGTAGTTTCATAAATGCCTTGGACCAATGAGAAAGCTGCAAAAAAAATTAAGTTAGAACAAAAGATTAAAAACCAAACTAAAAGTTAGTAAATAACTAAACTACAAAATAAAAAGACTAAACCAAACTAAGAAAAAGAAATCAAAGAAAACTAAAAACTAAGAGCTCAATTTTTTTTTTGCTCCAAAAGAAGTAGTTTTTGGGAGCCCCATTCCCAAGCCACATGCTATAAACAGAAGATTAGTAAAATAAATAAATAAATAAAATGAAAATAGCTAACTAAAATAGTGATAAATTTCTCAAGACTAAACAAATTTTAAACTGTAGATATCTATGGAAAGCTAAGGCATAGACCTTCAAAACCCAGAAAACATTTTGCAAAATTATGCAAGACAAAAAATTTATAAACAAAAGAAAATTCAGGCTTGAACAACTAAATCTTAAAAGTTGCGGTCACTAAAACAACATAACTTTCTCAAATCTTAACGAATTTTTAAACTGTCTGAAATTCTAGAAATCTGAAAATGAGGTCTACAAAATCCAAAAAAGAATTTAAAATATTTTATGCGCCCATTTTTCTATGCTCAAAAGAAGATGACGAGATTTCATATGAATTCTTGGATGTAATCTACAAAACAACAAAAATAAACAAGGACACACAAATTTCTCTACTTCACGTCGGGTTCACTAAATGTGAGATGGGGTTAGAGAATCAAATAGAATAGACAAAGTGACATCCAACACTTGTAAACTATTAACCTCATCCAAACAAGAGAATACAAACAAATGGAGATTTCAAAATGAAAGAAAACAAAATAAAACACTCCCCATATTGTAGTTGATTCCTTGTCTTGCTCTCCTTCTTGTTATGCAACTTTTCCCTCAGATTTGTTGAAATACTTGTGCAAAACCTGCAAATGGTAGCAAGAAAGTTGGAGACAATTAGTTGTTAAGCTGAAAATGCATAAGGAAGGTTTCTTTTATAGACAACCTTTTCAAATGGATGGCTGAGATTAATCTTCTAGAAGGATTCCAAGATCAATGGATGGGAATGCATGAGAGGGATGTTATGAAATAGATGGTTGAGATTAAGTCTCAGAAAAGATGCCAAGATCAACGGTCCAAAATTGATGCACCAAAAATATGCCATGCATGGAAAAGCTATGACGCTGACGGCTATGACGCCTGACAGTTATGACAGACATGCAAGACATGTAGGCTATGACATAAATGAATGTTATGACAGGGGATTATGACAGAGCATCTTTCACCAAGCGATGCATTTTAAATTATTTATTCAAAAATGGAGAGAGAATGACAAGTGGCAAATAGATAATTTATCCAAATTATTTATTTAGAGAAAATGACAAAAGGAGCATTTAATTAAATTTATCAATTTAATTAAATAGAGAGATGAAAATTAGACCTTAAATAATCAATTTAGATTAATTATTTGATAGGGGAGGTGGCATGGTATAGTTAAATAATTTTAATAATTATTTAACTATAGAAGAATTAAAGGACCATGAATAGATAAATAATTAATGGTAATTATTTAACTATAGATGAAAGGTGACAAAATAATTAAATAAATAATAATTTATTTAACTATTGAAGAAGAGGGAGAAATTAGTGACACAATTAGTTTATTTAATTGATTAGGACAGAATAAAGATTAGAAAGTGAATTAATGAAATAATTATTAAAAATTATTTAATTAATAGAGGAATATGATCAAACATAATTGAATAACTAAAATTATTCAATTATTGAATGACGAGGATGGAGAAAAATGACACTCGCAAGCTTAGGAAATTTTTTAGTGTCTACACAATGAAATTGTGATTGTGTGGGGTCTTAATCACAAAAACATTGTGAGCTTGCTTGGATGATGCCTGCAAACACGATCTCCTATTCTTGTATATGAATTTGTTGACGGGGGAACAGTTTTTGATTAGCTGCACTCCGGTAATTTGTGTTGGCAGAGTCGCTTGCAAATTGTGATGGGTAGTGCAGATGCTTTGGCATAGCTGCATGAATTAGATCACCCCATTGTTCACCGAAACGTAAAATCAACTAATATTCTTCTAACAATGGCGTCACTCCAAAAATTGCAGATTTTGGAATGTCACGGCTAATGTGTGGAAATGGTAAGCACCTCACCACCAATGTAGTGAGCACCTGCGGTTACATGGATCCTGAATACTTAGGCACGAGCGCGCTTACTGACAAAAGTGGTGTCTAAGTTTCTTCTTTCCAAATTTAAGGACAATTGGTTGACTGATATTTTGGATCCAAATGTGAAGAACGAGGAGAACCACGATTAGGTGACTGCTATGGCAAGTTTAGCTAAAGAATGTCTTTATCCGGAAGGAAGTGGAAGACAGCTAAAAATGTCTTTATCCTAAAGGAAGTGGAAGACCGTCCATGCGAGAGGTGAAGATCAAGCTTGAAAGGATAGGAGTTTCCACCACTTTTAAACATCCACAATGACCAAAATTCAAGTGTGACTCAAAGTGGGTCAACGAATTCACTGTTTCAGCTAGAGATGTTAGGATGCATGGAAGCTATTTAGATTTACATATATTTTGAAAGGTACATCTTTAGTCTACTTAGTTTCCATATTCCTCATGATAAATGTATTATTATAGTATCCTATTGTTTATGGGATGCTTCTACTGGCCAGAGTTGGAGGAGCTAAAATTCTCAAGCAATTGTATCATGGGGAGGTTTGTTACGTGTGTTTCGGTTTTCTGTTGGGTCTTTGTATCAGTCAGTTTAGTTTTTTTTTTTTTTTTCCCTCAGTAGTTTGGATGTTTCTTCATTGAGTTTATGTTAGTTGTAAATTTCTCTAAATTTCTTTCAAAAATTTGTTTTATCTGTTTATCACGTATCATATAAATTATAAATGTCTGGTGGATTTATTTAATGTTGATATTGTTATTTGTTGGGGTCATATTTTTTTTTTGTCTATTATTTGAAATTTAAAATTTAATATGTAATAGAAAGCTTAAGTTATGAATTAAAATGAAATTGAATGAAAAATTTAAGGTGATCAAGTTTATTGGATTTTATAGAATGATCTTTCGATTCTTGTATATATAAGAGTAGAAGCTCATAGTTGTCAAGTCTTAACCTAGTTCTTGGATATGATCTATTTGAAAAGATTATGGATGATTTTGAAATGAGCTTAGTTGTGGGTAAAATTAATTAGTATTCTCCTTTGGTTTAATTAATGTATTATTATCCTTATTTAACTTTCAAATACTTGATTGGAACAAGGTTTCCTAACTTTGAATCTTTAAATATAACCTAAACTTAAATAAAATTATTTTTTTGGTGAGAGATCCTAATGTTACAGTAATATAACCAAATTACTTATTATATGATACCATTAACAAAATTGAACATAGAAATTTGAAAACTAGATTGAGAAATGGAAATAAATTGATATAAACTAGGACTAAGAGATAGAGAAAAAAAAAGAGAGAGGGTGATGCACCTAGAATTTGATTGATCTATTGTCAGAAAGGGACTAGAGAAGAATTCTAGAGTTAGAATTTTGGATGTTGTTAGAAGTTGAGAAATTTGCACTAGATAACAAGAAATAATGTGGATGTTTGGATAAAGGTATTAGAAAAAATCAAATGGTGCTAATATTGAGATATTCTCACTAGATAATAACAAATGGTAGGAATTCTAAGAGTACAAATCAACTCCAACTATCTTCAAACTTTCAAGGGACCTAGATCTCCAATTTTATAGACTACATAGTTAATCAGAGACACCTATGATACATAGAGAAAAGGAAATGGATAGGGAGACACCTTATTCTAGGCTTATGGAAAGAGAGAGTGGATAGAAAAAGTGAAACTCAATCATTTATAGAAACTAATTATGATGACATGTATAGGATCTAGAGTGTTGGGTGAAAGTACTAGCAAAATATGGGACTTGTTAGATGATTGGACAAAGACATTAGATAACAATAACTAGCATGGATGTCTAGATAATGGGGCCAACTAACACTAGATAGTACTAATGATTGAATATTAGAAAAAAAAAATTTAAAATGATAGGCATGTTCTCAACTTAGAATGCCTTCAATTTTTTTGTAAAGACTTGGATTAGATGGGGAATGCTAGGACAATCTACATACATGCTTGGAAGGGAAACAAGAGGGTTAGAAAGCTATAATGGAAGAGGTAAATAGGGTTTCTAGGTGATGTAGGAGTATCTAGGTCTATAGCCGACCCAACATCATCCAAAACATTCTATGTTTTCTTCTAG
Source organism: Sequoia sempervirens (assembly GCA_007258455.2). Lineage (NCBI taxonomy): Eukaryota > Viridiplantae > Streptophyta > Pinopsida > Cupressales > Cupressaceae > Sequoia > Sequoia sempervirens. The sequence goes on along the minus strand of VDFB02086081.1, from coordinate 354,198,379 downwards.
TTTTAGTTCAATTTTGGTTTAGTTTTAGTTGGTTCTGTTAGTTTTTTGGTGGTTTTCTTCATGAGAAAATTTCAAAAATGAAAATTGGTCAGGTTCAAAGCATCACCTTGTAGAAGGGTTTAATGGATATCTCTAGTTCAAATTTGGAGGATTTTGGATGAAAATTGGTGAAGTTAAGGGTGGGTAGAGCTTTGAGGTGTTTTAAGAACATTGGGAACCTCCAAAAGTTCTAGTTCCTATTGGAACCTCTGATAGTTCTAATTCCTATGGGAACCTCTAATAGTTCCAAGTCCTATTGAAATCACCCATAAGTCTTCAAGACTTAATTTTCCATGAAGTTTTCATGAGTTCATGTGGTTCCTATTAGAGTAGGGACCTCCAATAATTGCTTGGTACTTGGTTTCTAATGGATTCAAAAACCTTGACAAAGGGCTACGGTGAACAAACATTTGGAGAGTTCCTTAGGAGGAAGGAACCTCAATAAAAAATTTGGTGTTTGGTTCACAATGGATTTGAAACCCTCAATAAAGAGTTAAGTTGAATAGTTCAAAAGTTCCTAAGGAGGTAGGAACCATCAAAAACAGTGTAGATTCCTGATTCCCATCAAGATTGGAACTCTTGATAAGGAATAAATAGAGATGAACATCAAATAAATTGTCAACATGTAGAATATAAAGATAAGAATTTATGAGTATTCAATTTTAGCGGTTCAACTTCCTTTTCCCCAATAGTTAAACTTTCCTAAATGTGGGAGGTATATTAAGATAGAAAGTGATTTGTTTGTTATTAGTTCACCATGAGAGAGGGGTGAGTTGGTTGAAGTAGAGAGAGGTGACGAGGAGGCATCCAATATAGGAGAATGGAAGCATAAAGAAAGGACACATAATAGAACTGGAAAGAGTCAATGTTTGGCTAGTAGGTGCTAAAAGAGGGGATCTAAAATATGATGAGGAGTGAGAAGTCATTAAGGCTATTTGTGTAATGTACTAAAGAAAATTGTTGTTCAAAACTAAATTTTTGTAATAATTATTTTCTTTACAATAAAAGAATCCATATGAGTTTGGTTTATCTTTAAATTGTTCATTGTACATAATTTTGTTAGATGAGTAGTGAGCTGCAAGAATTGGCTACCCTTAAGTGGGTAGCCAATTCTTGATTGCATCGCTAAGGTACACATGAATTGCCAAAAAACATCAAAATTTCCTATTCTTGAGAGGTTAGGTAAGAATTTGTAGCCACAACATTATAAACTTAAGCTCCTATTTATGATACACCTATAAAGAACTTAAAGAAATATTAAACAAGAGAAAGACCAAAGGGCTTTTGGATAGAAAAATACTTAATAACTTTATGATTAAATGAGATGGGAGATGGCTTATTAGTAGGGTTTTAATTTTTTTTTGGGGAAACAGAATGATAGAAATATAATAAATGATCATTCATGAGTCTCACATTAAATTTGAGTGGTAAAATAAGTAAAAGAATAACCCATCATTTTCTCATCTTTAGGCAGCATGAGAAACAATGAAAATGTTTTTTAATGGTAGAAAGCTCAAATATCTAGTGAAGGTTAAGGAGATCAAATTGAAGTGGATGGAAGTGATTTCACATTTTTCTTATCCATTTGGAGTGACATATAAGGTAAACAAGGGGAAGGGTTCAAAATGCATTGAAGGGAACACATAAACATTAAATCATAGATCGGAGAAGATATCATATGGGAAAGGTAAAAAATCATATACAAGGGTTAAGAACACATGCAAAGGGGGAAACACAAAAAATAGGAATATGTAATGGAGAAGTTAAACTATTGTCAAATTTTAAGTTACATTAAACAAAATGATGAGATAAGTACAAAGGATTGTAACCAGAACTGAAAGATTTTAAAAAATAGAAGTATTAGATTAAAAAATTATATGGAAAAATGGAAACAGAAAAAAATAAAGAAATTGGTACTAGAGGATGGAGCTCACTATTATATATGATATCACAATGTGCTATATTCCTTCTTTTAAGCATTGCCATCTAAAAAGTTACAATGTACTCATTTATTTAATTAAATTTTGACTCACTTGCACAACAAGAAACAAGGAAAATATGCTAGATTCTATAAGAAATGAAAATTTGAGTCAAGATTAGATGTCAGTCATAGATCACATACACTCCACTCAATATATGATTGAAGATCAAAATAGCAAAATTGTGAGAGAATCTTGAAAAAATAAAACTTGAGAGATAAAATCCACTAGATTATAAGAAATTCTCACAATACTCTTTTTGACTAAAGGAGAAGAGAGGTGGGTGCTATATATAGCACAAATAGGTGCATGTACATCCAGGAGGCATAATATCTCCAACTACCTAAAATAAATGGTAGTTTTACCTATTTAGTAAATGCCAAATTATATGGTTGTAACTACTTAGATGAAGACAAATAAATGGTTATGAGAGGTGGCATAAAAATCTAAAGGAGGGTGTGAGACTCAACTACCCAAGTGTGGGTGAGAGTTACACATGTATCTAATGGATTATTCCATGTGTTCTTATAATAACCATACATAAAGAGCCTAAGAGATATTAATAATATGTGTAGGAAAAAACAAATATTCCCTAACATAAGGGAAATAGAAAACCTACACTTAACACCCCCTTAAGCATAGATAAGGTGGGTGAAAGTATAGATCCCAAATAATGAAACCCAACGAGGTACCCATGTTGAAAGAGATGCCCAAAAAAGAAGAATCCATCATAAGAGGAAGCCAACCTCCCAAAATAGAGAGATTAAAAACCCCCCAAAGTAGAGAGAGATAAATTGAAGAAAAAAGAAACCCCTTTGAAGTAAACACAACTATCACACCCATGAAAAATATTTTAGATAAAGGAACTTTCTTTGATGAATGGTTTGGTGAACAAGTTGCAATATGACTGATTTTATTATTTTGGGCAATTCCATGGTTCCAGAGACTATAACTTCATATTTTTCTTTTCAGTTTTTTTTGTTACGGCATGCATAGAGGCGGGCATATTTGGATCTTCTATGCCATGTGTTCTTTCTTTTTCTCCACCTAAGGTCTTGGCGAAGATTACGTAAATCGAAATGGAAAGCTGCCCAAAATCTTGGTGCAAATTCAAAAAGAAATTCTACCATTCATTTCATCGTTTCATGCATTTTTTTGCATTCATCTAGCAAGCTCCATTCGACTTTGAGGTTCCACTTGCTAAATTGCATACGACACATTGTTAATGTATGACCTTGTTTCATTGAAGTTCGCCTGGAAATGGATATAAGTACTTCAAGGCAAGGATTTCCAGAGGTATGTTCCGACTGAGCCAACACTTTCCAGACATATATTCCTATAGTTGCATAGTGACTACTTTTATTATTTTGGACAGTTGCATTGTTAGAGAGACTGTAAATATATATATATATATTTTTCATGTTTTTATTATATTGTTTTATTTGATTTCTCTCCATGAGACATAAGATTGGTCAATTGACCATTATAAAAACAGAGCAGACTGCTTTACAAGAATGCGTAATTTCATCATTGGTATGTGGAAAATCTGTTGTATGAAAGGATTAATCGACCTGTGCAGCATGTTTCTAGACTATTCTTAACACCAAATATAAGCAAATCTCTCGTGATGTTTTGACCATCAGAAAAATACAGATTCCCAGGCTTTTTGTTTCCGTAAACTTAGACTAAAACACAAGCAGTAAGAGAACTGAGGCAAAGATAAAATGTACATGCCAATATCAACAAATTCAGAAAATTTCATTGCTTTGTTGGGAGTCATTCCTTCCCTCGGTTAACTCTACTTATATTTACCAGAAATAAATATTCCCCGTCAACAATTTCCCCAACCCAAGTCATTACAATCCTGGACTATTTTGGACTAATTTCTCAAGTGTGACTGGCGCTTCTGATTGTGTTGATGAACGATCAAATTTTTGTTACAATCTTGTGTGTTTCATGCTCACATATCAAGGGTAAACAAGTTCCTAGTTTTCTCTTAGTTGGACTCAGAAATGTGTTTTAGTCCTCTGCTTATCATACTTCAAGCTAAGTGTACCTATGCAATTTTTTTTCATCTAAGGACAAAAATATATGGTCTTGACTTTGCATTTCTAGAGCATAACAGCTTCACTAGTTAAGAAGACACTTACGTTTTAGAAATTAGAATAGTTGCTACTATCTTATTAGTGCCTGCCTTTTAAGCAGGTACTATTGTGTTCAAAACACTTTAATTTGTAATTAATTTTATGAACCATGCAACCAATTAAAAGTTTTTATTTTTATTTGCTGTTTTCCTAATGCCAACAATTACAGGATGTATATTATTTATTGAAAAATAAATAAAAATTAATATTTATCTTTAAAACTGTTGGATAAAACAATTGAGGTCTTATTGCAATGTTCGCATAGATCAAAAATATTAATTATGGTTTTTGTACACTGGTTTAAATTTTTCCGCAGGCGATGTGCAGTTCATATTGTATTTGTATAGTCGTATGAAAGTGTCTCTGTATTTTCTATAAATATGCATGCATAAATGCATTTATATCCTTTCTACAGTTTCACATCATTTCATAGTCACTGGGAAACTTCATTATAGGAACATGGACTGCATCTCAATCCTTGTAAAAACTAGAAAAAGTGATTTTATTTTACTGAACCTACATGATTAGAATACATGTCACTAGGGAAAGATAAGACAATAGAGGAGGACGAGGGAAAAATATTATGAACTTTTTATGTCATAAAATCATTCTCTTCAATCATCAAACTAACAAAATAATAGCCATTATTATTATGCATAGACAAGGCACTTGAACTTTTTGAAAAAATGCTTTATAAATTGCAAGAAGTTTTCTTTTCTTATAAATATTACATTACACGCCTAAGGATGATATATGGGCTGAAATCTATTTGAAGTTTCTTGTGATTTCTTTTCATTTTTCCCATTACTTTTCCTTATGTTTTTGCAGGCCTATTTATTGTATGGTTGAAGATCAATTGAGTTGCTTCAACAATTTCTTAAAATAATGATTGAGCTGGATGGAATTCATAGAGTGCATGGCATGATAGAAGAAAAAAAAAATCAACAAAATATGGTGTTAATCATAGAAGTTAAGTGAAAAAGGTAAGTGAATTTGTATTTGAATTTTTAAATTCAAGTTCAACTATATTTGATATGATTATGTAGAATGTATAATAATAGAAAACTCATAATTTTTTTGTTGTCATGCAGACTGTTATCTATTTCAACTAACCAGAATGAAAAATTGCAAGTGTTTGTAAAATCAAATATATTATGTCAAGAATTAACACTTTTAACTTTTATGAATGATAAGTCATACTGGTATGGATGAGGGTTCAATTTGACAAAGATAATTGTATTAATAGGAATATTAGAGTCGAAATGGATGCATGAACATGGTATTGCAATGTGCTTGAGAGTGACAATCAAATGGAGTTTGTAAATTTAATCCTACTTTACTATCCTCATTGTTACCCACACCTTTTGCTTTGTTGTACATACAACTTGAAGGTTTATGGTCGACCATTTATTGACATTGTGGATGACCATGCAATTGAACATGTCACATAAGCGTTACCTACCAATAGGTTGATCATGGATTATAACAAACTATTCATTCCAAGTTACAAAATAGAGAAACCAAAAAAAATTCAAAGGACAAGGATAAGGACATTGAAGAAGACTTCTAAGACTTTTCGATTTTGAGAGTAGATAAATTTTACATCTTAAAAATGTTGATATGTGCAATAATTATTATGACATATACATTCATAACAAGTGTCATATGTGACCACTCTAACTATGAACTTAAGTGAAGTCATCAAGTGATATATTTTCATGTTGTTACAATACTTGTTTGAATTGTTATTTGAATGTCTTTGTCAATTTTTATTTATCCAATATTTGTAGTGTACACAATACATTGCACTTGTATAAAAGTGGATTTTGATATTAAGAAAATATTAAACATTCAAATGCATTCAATGAGTGTCATTTTTTATGTATCCATTATCATCACTTATTGAATGTATTTGAGTGTTTAATATTTGCTTGATATCACAATCCCTTTTTATACAAGTACAATGTATTGTGTACACTACAAATATTGGATACATAAAAAATTGACAAAGACATTCAAATAACAATTGAAACAAGTATTGTAACATAGAAATATATCACTTAATGACTTTTCTTAAGTTCATAGTTAGAGTGGTCACATATGACACTTGCTATGAATGTATATGTTTGTCATAATAATTATTAAACATATCAAAATTTTAAAGATGTAAAATTTATCTACTTTCAAATTTCAGAAGTCTTAGAAGTCTTCTTCAATGTCCTTGTCCTTGCCCTTCAAAATCTTTTTGGTTTCTCTATTCTGTAACTTGGAATGAATAATTCCTTATAATCCATAATCAACCTATTGGTAGGTAATGTTTGTGTGACATGTTCAATCACATGGTCATCCATAATGTTAATAAATGGTCGACCATAAACCTTCGAGTTGTATGTACAACAAAGCACAAGGTGTGGGTAAGAATGAGGCCAATAAAGTAGGATTAAATTTACAAACTCCATTTGATTCTCTATCAAGCACACTACAATACAATGTCCATGCTTCCATTTCGATTTTAATCTTCCTATTAATACAATTATTTTTGTCAAATTGAACCCCCTATCCATACCAGTATGACTTATCATCCATAAAAGTAAAAAGTGTTAATTCTTGACATAATACATTTGATTTTATGAATGCTTGCAATTTTTCATTCCGGTTAGTTGAAATAGATAACATTCTCACAACCACAAAAAAATTATGAGTTTCTCTTATTATACATTCTACATAATCATATAAAATATAGTTGAACTTGAATTAAAAAAATTAAATACAAATTCACTTACCTTTTTGCTTAACTTCTATGATAAACACCATTTTTTCGCTGATTTTTTGCTTCTATCATGCAATACACTCTACAATTTTTCTCAGTATTCAAAGAATCTATGCCATGATTTTTTTCAAGTAATTGATCTTAAATTGGAGAGGACTTCTACACCCAATTGAATTTTCAGAGAGGCAGCGAATTTCAGGGTAAGTTTCAAGAAAGTTTATCACTCTTCTACACCTTATTTATACAGTTAATCACTCATTTTAAAGTGATTTTTGTTTTAAAAAGGTAATATAGCCATCTGAATGTTTTTTAGTTGTTGCACAATCAATTAAAATTGGTTAAGGGTTGTGGTTGACTATGATGCAGGAGCCTCTTGTAGGAGACACAATGACAGGTAGTGGAGTCTTTCTTTATGGGCAACTTTTTGGATTTCTGGTGGCTTTTGTCAATTTAATGTGAATGTGTTCCTTAAATTGTCTTAACAGTTGAAGAATGCATCATCGTGGTTATTATCTATCCATATCTATTAATTAAATGAAAATCAAAATATAAATATATTTTTTATTTTCAATCAATTAATATATCGCGATCCTTAACTAGTGTGGTGGTTTCTTGTGTAATTACTGGGCGGTCTCCACTTTCTTCAGGGAAAAAATAAAACTAGAGTTTAATATGTGGATGCTTGGAAAAGAGGAGAGTCGAGGCTTCTGGTAAGGGTATTAGGAAGAGTTTGGAAGTCAGTCTTGTGTTAAAATAAAAGAACATTATCACTAAGCATGTATTTTCAAATTTTTGGTGTGAAGCAGTGTGACAGTTGATTACTGTTTTTAGATTTGGACTAATTTTTTTTGTAAAGTTTTTTATGCCAATCTCTATCATAGTTATGTGAAACTCGTTTAATGTTCTTATTACAAATTGGGGTCATTTCTATTGTGGTTTTCATCTGTAGGAAAAGACTGTTCCAGTCACAAGAGCTCATGTAAAATCTTGAATGCTGAAGTTGTTTTGTTTAATTTCGCTTTGGCAGTTTACATAACTTTGAATATATTTGTTATTTATTATCTCTTTTTTTTTCAAAATGTTCTGTTATGTTCTTGTAAGCTGCTTGAATGAATAGCCCTTCATTGGGTTCGTGGTCCTTGGACTGCATCAGTACGTCTCCAAAAGTTTATACTACTGCTCCAGGGTTAAATTATAGGGCCTTGTATATGTGATAACTCCTCAATAACTTTGGAGGTGAGTATGATATGTACATACGTTCACTACTTCTCTATGTAAGGAGTATACTATATAAGTTACCTCAACTATCTTGTGCCCATCAAAACTTTCGGAAAACGAATGGAAAGGACCACTAAACTAATTATGTCATTTGTATGGTTCACTTTAAACCTCTATCTCATTTAATCAATCTCCCAAGATTCTCTAACAACATTATTTTTTGCATGAGGCATAAGATTGGTCAAATGAACATTCAGTGCTACCGACATATGATATTTATAAGGTAATTGAAGTACTGCTAATCTGACATGTGATTTCCAACTCTCTACAATACTCTCCCGCTACCTTCAAACAAATGCCAAAAAAAAAAATTGTTGTAACATTTTGGGTCAAATCTCGGCTGCTCAAGCTTGATCAATAAGGCTGAAAGTAAACAGCCAACACATTGCTTTTTGTTTTAGATATTGGATGCCCCAAATAACGAACAACAGTGCTTTTATTAGTAGTATTTTTTTACCTACCCAATCTTTAGCTTGTAAAATTGTTTTTGTCATCCATACTTTTTTCAAAATGTGAATTCCTTATCAACAAGTAAGTTAATAATGCCTCGTCTGACTTCTATTTTGTGAACTTTGTTGGAAATGCTGTCATTGATGTCAAAGTTGAAAAGATGAAGTTGTTATTGATGTCAAAGTCATGTCAAGGAGGATTTTGTTGTCTAGGCATAGTATCATTGATGTATGGACGAGTTTGTTGGCAGTTGCCATTGATGGAAGGCATGTCAAAGGTGGCATGAGAAATAGGTGTTGCTCTTTAAGATATGATGATACAAAAGTAGAGCAGCATGAATATATTGAACATATTCAAGACATGTACATTGATGTGATGGAGGCCTTTCAAGATTACCTGCAGTTGTGACTACTCTTAAGAATGATAAATTTTATGATTAAAAAGCATGTGCCATGATATGGGAAGTATGATATATACAGAATCACATAAAAAGATGGAGAGTATGGTCTCCAAAGCAAGAGAAAACTTTGGAAGGTTTGGTAGGCCTTGAGTCACATTCATGAATACAGCAAGAATGTCTGCTATATATGAAGAAATTTTTTTTTTGTTTCAGTTCCACATTCAACACAATGGATAACAAAAAGATTGATGGCAAGGCTCCATCCTAAAGAGAAACATTTAGCTTGTATGTGAGGAAAGTTTCTATGATTCAAATCATTTCAGATGCAAGACACATGCTACCAGCCAACCAGAAAAATAATGATGCAAGACACATAAATACATAACAATGATATTTTGCAGTGCAACAATATAGAAGTTTAAACTAAAGATTTAAACTTATGGCAGCGATCATGATAAATGGATATTATTATATTAATAAGTGGCGATCATGATAAGACTTAAACAATTGTTATTAATAAGGCAGTGGTCATGTTTAAAGAAGGCTACGATAGAAAAGGTTTAAGTATTTTTGAAAGGAGCACATAAGACACAGGGGCAAATAAAAACAAAATCATATAAAGACAAAATTAAAGAAAAAGACAAAATTCATAATAGACAAAAGAGGGCTGTGATCTAATTAAGCCAAGAGGCTTCTACAATGAAAGCACAGGATGCGTGTACATTTTTTGAAGCTATGTTTATTTTGATGTTCTTCTCCCTGGCATATTATAAAAGAAATAAAAGAAACGCAATCGACATGCATATAAAAGAAATCTAACGACGTGCAAATTTATTTTCTATATATATTATAAAAGAAAAGATATTAAAAGAAATGTAACCGACATGAAAATTGATGTGACAAATTGATTAAAAAATAGGCACCTCAAGAAGGATATCTCTCAGCTTTTTATAAATATTATTAATAAATTATATATATATATATATATATATATATATATATATATATATATATATATATATATATACTTGTTTTAATTAATACTAGGCAACAATTCACCATTACCTTTGGACAACAATGAATATACATGGAGTGGTTACTTTCTAGAAAGTAGCAATTTCATTTTTAAAGGCAATGAATATAATTTAAGTGATAATAGGCAATGATTAAGGAAAGCAAAAGGCATCAATTAAAGTGAATAAAAAGCTGCGATCATTGTTTTGTTTATAGAAAGACAAAAGTTATATAAGACAAATTTGTCTCATTCCAATTTGTCTTAAATGAAATAAAAAGGTGTGATTCGTATGGATTAGGAAGAGTTGCATTTGTTATGAAGAGGTATATTTATTCTTAGAGTTATCTCTCTTTGCATAGAATGCGACCATTCAAGGAATTGACTCTCCTCATGATAGTATATGTAATGATTGTGGAATATGTGAAGTAAAAAATATTAAGCAGGAGAAGAATGTTAGGGAAAGATAAAGAGTCAAAAAGATAAATCAAATACACCAACAGATATAGAAGGAAGACAATGAAATATCATTCTAAGTAAAGCAGATCTAGAGGAATAAAAAGAAAAAATATATGTAATAATATATATTTCTTGATTTTGTATCTTGACAGTAAAATTACCAACATAGAAAAAATTAAAATAACATCAATGACATTCCTAACAACCTTTGACAACAAATTTTGACATCAATGACAACCTATGTTCAACAGGGGGTGTAAGAGGAGAATTAATGAAGTAGGATCAATAACTCATTTCAAAGGATATTTAGTGTCTGTGAACATTGGAGATTGAAACGTAATGTCAATATTTATGCATAAGCCTTTGAGCTTTGATAAATATATGAATAATCTTTCCTTTGTGAACACAACACTTCATCGATTTACATTTATTTTCTTTTGGAATTGAGTGAGGATTAAACTTGAGTAATCTTTTCTTTGTTGCTGACACTCCTTTGTTGCTGATATTCCATACTTTGGTTTGAGGTATTAGTAATGTGTGTTTCAAGTCTTGTCGCTTTGGTATCATGGTTATGAACCAATGTTAGTCATGCCTTTTTGCTTTCAATTCAAAACAACACATCATTTAAATTTGTGTTTCAATATTTTATTGAAGATCTAAGGAGGGAATTGTACCTCATTAAAATTCAGAGGAAGATCAGCAATGAAATGATGAACTCTCCAACTGTTCGTTAATAATTTTTCTTACTTTTGGGCAATAAAGAGTCATATTAAATTACCTTTCAAGAAGACAAATCTATTAACCAACAATAGTTATAACAGTTAATTTTTTTTTCTATCTATAAAATAAAAATGCAAACATTTCATCAAAATGTACTTTTTGATATACAATAAAATATATTTTCTGTTCTGCTCCTCCTAGACCTAATAGTTTCATCACAATACCAAAAACAGTGGACGTGACGAGTAGATGAACCTGTGATTGAGTGCTCCTAAGAAGATAATGGATGTGTGTTAATCGTTGATTTGTGATTCCTAGCATGCTAAAAGAATTGAGTCATCATTGATCATTGATTTACTCAAAAACTAAGTTGTTGATGTGCCTGGTTGATTTAAGGTGCTACCACTTTATAAATAATTGAGCAATTTAAAATGAATTGAGCATCGCAAAAAAAAGTAGATAAAAAAATCACTCACAACAAATGACACAAAGACTATGTGGTTTTCCAATATGGCTACATCCACGAGAAAGGAAGGTACAATGTCTTTATTGCAGAACAACAAAAAATACAAGCTCTTCATCTGTTGCATATTACAATTAACATCCCCAATAGATAGAAGTGATTTGGGGAACAGAGAAATTGAAGAGGCATGGAATCTGAAGGGGCAGAGCCGGTTGAACTTCACATTTATAACAATCTCCCACTTGAAGTCCAAACCATGCTGCAGCTTAGAGATGTCACCCGTCTTTCCAGGCTTATTGTCGCAATTTCACAAAACCAAAAGAAACTCTACAAAATTGCACCATGCAACTAATGAGATAGCTGAACTGTTTGCAAAATGGAAAATGATCACCCTCCTCGGCCCACTATGCACAATCCTTGTACAACCTCTAGAAAAATTCCATCAAAGTGTCAATCCTGTGCCACTAGTAGCCTATCTCTCCAACTCTAGTCTACTAAAGAGCACTTGCATACAAATAAACGTAGGGAATCCCCTCAACCAGCTATAGTATCTGACTAGGTGGATGAAAGACAAGGATATGCTCCCAAGCCCAGATCATAAGGTCATCCCACAGCTGATGCTATGCACACCTTTGTATGCTGCCTCATGTAACTGATGATATAACATGCCAAGCAGACAGGCCCCCAAACAAAAATAGTCCTTTCTCACCTCATCTACAAAAGAACATCTCCCCATCCAATAGGGAACTCGTGTCCACAAAAATTTGGAGTCAAGACAGCCGTAATCAATGTGCATAACATCGCATCCCATTGAGGATAATGCTCTACCATGAACTTGCACCGAATCTCATACCCCTCGATGCCTAGTCTTGCACCATCATCAACCTCATAAAACTCGATAATAACCTGATGCCCTGCATGTGGATCATAGAGAACTCGCTCCCCTTGGATCGGAAGGCACAAAATCCAATAAACATCCTCCAATGTTATAGTGGCCTCTCCCATCGGCAAGTGGAAGGAACATGTCTCTGAATGCTATCTCTTGGCCAATGCTGTCAAAAGTCCCCTATTTTCCCAAACAATGGGCATATAGGTCACATAGTATAATCCAAGTCGCATCAATCGGCTACGCTCTCTGTCTCGCAGCTGATCCTGAAATGCATAGGTCGAAGCCCTGAACTCGCATGTGTAGATGGGTGATATTTGTTTCTGCACATGCAGAAATGAGAGTTAGCACATCATTAAAGCATCATTGTTACCATCTATCTAATAAAAAAGAATAAAAAATTGTGTTTAAAACTAAGTCAACCTTAGTCAAATGTGTCGCGCTAAGTCAATTGCGTTGCTTGACTCTTCATATGCATCAAGAAAAAATGTTTGTGTCACATGAGCTCACAAATGTGTTATTCATTAGCACATGTGTTGCTTCCGCTAGCATATGCATCATTATCAAATCAGTTGCGTTGAATGCCCTTTCGTTTGCATTGTGACAAAATGACTGCGTCACTCTAACTATCACTTGTGTTACAAAACGACGATTGTGTCTTACAAACTTGCAAATGCGTCACTCTTGAACAGGCCCTTTACGTTTGCATCATGACACATCAAATGTGTTGAATGCAAATATGAATGCAGCTTATGCAAACGTGAATGCATAGCAACGCATTTGTTACCCTAACTTATAGCCATCTGATCATTTGAAAGTCTGAAAAATGTAACTGTGGTGCTCAAACACTGAAATCACCATCTTCGCCAAAGTCTCCTCTCTCTGAGCTCTCAAATTTCCAAAGGTAAAAGTGAAAATGAATTGACTTTTTACCCATTTTGAACCTATTTATAGGCTAAAAGTGGGATTTTCTTCAAAAATTTATTATTGGAGGCTCTTTTGACCAACCTTTTGGCTGCTTTAAACACCTCGAAATATGAAACCGATCGTACCAATGATTTTTTGATTGTCAAATTAACTTTTTCAAACACTTTCCAAATTTTCTTATCGCCGGACTAAAATTTGAAAATTTTCCCGAGGGGGAATAAATACTCCGTACCTTCACTAGGACATGTTTCTGACTGAATTTTCTTTGTCACAATGTAACAAGCTGCATTATGACAAAGAGGGGCAAAATGTAGACACATAAGACTGACCTAAGTCTGCAAGTTTTATTTTCTCCATATTTCTTCCTAGCATAATTAAAATATTTAATCATGTCCTATGGTCCAATTCAACTATTAATTAAATAATTCATAATTATTTAATCAATTCTTATCTTTTATTCATTTTGACTATTTATTTATTTAAATACATCACTAACTCTCTAATATTTTTCTATGATTAAATATCTTTTGTCCATTATTTCCTCCTGATTATTTAAATAAGTAAATTTTATTTTTTTATTTAACTATGTCATCAATGTCTAAATGTCTTTAAATAATTAAATAAATTTATTTAATTATTCTCCACTTTGACATTCTCCTAATTTTTTTGATTTTCCCTCTCTTCATAAATAATTAGAAATTTATTATTTATTTTCACATAGCCCCATCTTTTGAATTGAATTCATTTTTAATTCAAAATAGCAATTTTCCCTCTTAAATCAAATAATTTCTATTATTATTTGATTTTCCCAGCTTTCTTCTTTTCTGTGCCATTCTTATCTCTTTGTCACATGCAATTTTGTCCCTTGATTTGATTTTCTAAAATCAAACATTGACCATTCATTTCAAATTACTTTAATGTTGCCTTAACCCTAATTGTGGGTTGTCACATCCGATTTTAACCATTGATCTTAGGGCATTTGTCAATCTTCAATCTTGGCCATTCACCAAAAATTGACTTTTCTATAAAATGGCAAATTTGGTCTCATTTGCACATCTCTTAATCTTATGCAATCTACGCCTTAACCAATCTACATCTCCTACATCTCTTGGTATCTTGACATTTTGGCATTTCATAGGCTTGCTTCGTAGTTGCTTAATTGCATTGTGTCGCACTTTGATAGAATCGTTTAACATTTGCTTAGCACATTTGCATAGTCATAGGCTACTCATCACAAATCCGACAAACACAATATTGCAGCAAATAAAGAAGGTGCAATGGAAGTCAATCATAAAGATGGAAGACATTCGGTAAACTTTTTCCTTATTTTTGTATTGTTACTTCTTTATATTTAATTGTTTGCTTTTGGGTTATCTTATTTTATGCTCTAATCTGCTAATCTAGATTTTTTTCCCTAAACTACACTATAATGTCTATACATAGGTGTTTTTGTCGGGTGATTAGCTTCTCCCCATTATAAACATATAATAAATTTAAATACAATAATACATTGAAAAATTAAATGTGGTGGCAAAACCTTGCGCTGTTCTTGCCCTTTCTGCCGTCTTCCATCATTACCGCTTACTGTCTGCCCCCTTCCTTGATGGGCCCTACATATGATGGTATGCTAGGTTTTTAGGGCATTTTTATGTATGTTGTTTTTGGAGATGAGCCGCGTCCGTAATATACGGTCTAAAATCAATAAAACTGCCAAATACACCATCTGGCAATTTCTATTTTGGACGGCAGTATGACCGTGAGGAAGATCAAAGAGTTTGTAATGAGTGACATTTTCGTTTTAAAGATGTGAGAGTGCGTTTAAGCCGTGAACAGAGCGATCAGATTGCTTCGGCTTCTTCTCTTGCAAATGGAGAAATTTGGGAAAAAGGTGATGCGTTGGTTGCCTTTTAAGAAGAAACACTACACAATCCAAAGGGCGAATCCTTTAATCTTCAAGCAATTCATTTGGCGCAGCTGCATTTTTGTTCTGAGCGTGTGGTTAAGAAACGGGGGTGTAATGAAATGCTCTAGAAATGTCAATGTTTCAAGATGAAAATGTCCCAAAATGCAGCAACCAGGTGGGAAGCTGCATATATTTAACACTGTTTTCTTCTATTTTTTTTGCATTGTTTTTCGTGTTATCCCCTGTTCTAGCTTTGGTACAGTTTTTTTAATTGTGTTAGATGGTGACTGATTTTATTATTTTGGGCAGTTCCATGGTTCCAGAGACTATAACTTCATATTTTTCTTTTCAGTTTTTTTGTTACGGCATGCATAGAGGCGGGCATATTTGGATCTTCTATGCCATGTGTTCTTTCTTTTTCTCCACCTAAGGTCTTGGCGAAGATTACGTAAATCGAAATGGAAAGCTGCCCAAAATCTTGGTGCAAATTCAAAAAGAAATTCTACCATTCATTTCATCGTTTCATGCATTTTTTTGCATCCATCTAGCAAGCTCCATTCGACTTTGAGGTTCCACTTGCTAAATTGCATACGACGCATTGTTAATGTATGACCTTGTTTCGTTGAAGTTTGCCTGGAAATGGATACAAGTACTTCAAGGCAAGGATTTCCAGAGGTATGTTCCGAATGAACCGACACTTTCCAGACATATATTGTTATAGTTGGATAGTGACTACTTTTATTATTTTGGACAGTTGCATTGTTAGAGAGACTGTAAATATATATATATATATATATATATATATATATTTTTCATGTTTTTATTATATTGTTTTATTTGATTTCTCTCCATGAGACATAAGATTGGTCAATTGACCATTATAAAAACAGAGCAGACTGCTTTACAAGAATGCGTAATTTCATCATTGGTATGTGGAAAATCTGTTGTATGAAAGGATTAATCGACCTGTGCAGCATGTTTCTAGACTATTCTTAACACCAAATATAAGCAAATCTCTCATGATGTTTTGACCATCAGAAAAATACAGAGTCCCAAGCTTTTTGTTTCTGTAAACTCAGACTAAAACACAAGCAGTAAGAGAACTGAGGCAAAGATAAAATGTACATGCCAATATCAACAAATTCAAAAAATTTCATTGCTTTCACTATTACATAGAAGGGGGGTTTAAGACAATTTTTTAGACAATTTTTAAGTAAATTGTTTTAACTTGAGACAAAAAAAAAAGTTGTTTATTGTCTCAAGTATTGTCTTTAAGGGGGTGTCTCTATAAAGACAATATAAAATTGTCTCTATAAAGACAATATGACATAGAAGTATTTTTGTCTCTTTAAAGACAATATGAAATTGTCTCTATAAAGACAATATGACATAGAAGTATTTTTGTCTCTTTAGAGACAATTTCACGTTTTGTCTCTTTAAAGACAATAGTTGGGATTAAAGACATATTGTCTCTATGTAAAAATTGTTTCTTTAGAGACAATATGTAAAAATGTATTAAAAAAATAAACAATTCAATGTTTTCAAATTCTCGTCATCCTCCTATTTGTTGGAGTTTTTATTTTTTATTTTTCAAATGCGATGGAAAATTATAATAGAAATTATCAATGATTTTGAAGTTGAACAATGAACAGTTGTTGAATACACAAAGCATAATGTTCATAAAAAACAAAGAAAATAATGCATCCTAATCCAAATTCATAAAGTAAATTCCAATAAGTATTTTTTTATTTATAGTTTATAAACTTGTTCATACAATCATGAGCAACACGTACGTCATAACATGACATACACAAACAATTCATTTCTAGGAAAGAGAAAATGTTAATATTTTCCTAAAAGCCATTGGAATATACCCAACTACCAGCATAACTCTTTCGAGCATGGCAAGGTAGCTTGACAAAGAGTTGACTCAATTGTCTGGACTGGACAATTTTGCTTCAGAACGGAAACTTTCTTCTTGCATGCTTATGTATGGTCCTCTCAAAGGCTGATAACTTTTCATTGTAACAATCCACTAAATCATGTACTTTGTTATTGATGAACAACAAGATTTCCAAATCGTCTTTGAGCATAACACAACCTTTCAAGATTTTGATATGATTTTGGAGAGAGTTGAATTCTTCCTTTAATATAATCAATACGGTGAAAGAAAAATTTTCCTGCAAGCAAACAATATTAGATTTAACAAGTAAATCCATTTGCATTATTCATTTAAAGAACCACAAATCCACAAGTCTCTACACATTAACTGAAAATAATAAATCTGCAAATCAAACCCCAAAAAAATATCCAATTATAAGCAACCACTACACTAGTCATTTGATAGCCCAAAAGTGAAAATATGTGATCCCAAAAAACTTTCACAAATATTTTCTTTCATATAACTTACTGCTCAAGCTGGGCTGCAAACTGTGCAATTTTAAGTTGGCACTGGTTAGCCGTACTAGTAACTTCTTCACCTTGATAGAGCCCTGCAACTTGCTCAAACTATTCCAAAGCCAGTTCCAAAGTTTCTTCAGCTTCATATATTTCACCGAATTCCTGTAGAAAACAATATTTTGAAGTACATTGGAAATCTACATTATGGAAATTGACTTCTAAATTTCCAAATCAAAATCTGGTTGATGACCTCCAATATCCCAATTGAAGTATAAAACTCTAGAAACCAAAAGATCTGATAGATACATGAAATTCTAACTTTATAAATTATATACAATAAAATTCTGCTTAGACGCAACCAACACATAGAACAACCAAAACTCTCAGGTAAGCCAATTTCAATTATGATGCTAAGGTAAATCAATCACAGAAAAAAAACTAAACGGACAAGGAAAATCTCTATGAAATTTAGTGTAATGAAGAACAGTTTAGAAGCTGTGATAGTTTTAGCATAACAAGGAGTACAATACAAGAAACAGCTGTGAGAAGAAGTACCAAGAACTGGAAGTTACAGCCATCTCCCACTTTAAGAAAAGGACACAAAATAATGGACTGGAAAGAGAGGACAGCCATAGTAGTGCCAAAACTAGTGTTGACCTTAGAAACTACTATCTTTGGGTCACCATTCAAATTCAAGGAGGACTGTTTGGTCTTTGCTCTATCTATGACCCCAATCACCTCTTAATATGACCTAAGTTTGGAAATGGATGAGGTATAACTCACCATTATAGATTGGGTTCTCAAGGGAAACTTTAACATGGTTGAATACTCTTTTGACATACGTTGGAGTAACAACTCACACTTGTCTTGAGTTAAATTTGATGCTTCTAGATCTTAGCCCATAATTCTTTGGGTGTTTTTGACTCATTCACTAGATTTGTATAAATAGTTAAAATCACCATTGGTCCATTTGGAGTAATCGTAAAGATAGATTCTTCAGAAAATGAGTAGATTAGACTACATTAATCTCTAATGGTTCAAACAAGTTCAAACTTAAGCACCCTTACCTAGATTAGAGTTCAAATGCTGGAATTGATTCTAGATAAAATTTGCATGCTAATAACACATTCTTCTTGCTCTTCAACTTGAAAGCAAATGTAAGACAACCTTTAGATAATTTATACTATAATTATTAACAATCAACAGATTAACATTCTAACATTAAAAAATGCCAGCATATTGTACTACCTCAGGATGCACAATTCCAAATGCCCCAATGCTCTTCCCTTTAAACATAATATTTGCTTGTCTACTAAAGAAAAACTCTGGCTCTTGCAATCAGAAAACATCAGAGCAATGTTATTTACTAGCACTTGCACCTATAGGAGGTTCAAGGGATAGCCGATAGGAAACTAAAGATAAAATTTAAATATAATTTAATATTTACATTAAAGAGAATACTACAACAAAAATATAAGAATAACAGTTAGACAAATTAAATTAAGTATTAAACTACAAAAATGTGTTTGTAAGCGCCCTCCACCATCATGCCAACTAATTTACAAACACATGCTAGATTGATCACACTTGTACAACATTTTTTGCCCCAACCTCATCTATGTAGAGTTGTTGGACACTTCTCTCTTGTCTAGATGCACATATTTGTATATTGGATATTTGATATGGATATGGATATGATACTCCTCGATACAACAAGCATACTATATCTAGACTTAACCATAAACAAGACTATACTTGGGACATATCCAATACATTTGGATATGGCACCACACCATTTGGTGCCTTACTCAATTTAAGGCTTGTGAAAAACATTCAAAACTTGCAAAATAAAAATTGTACAAAAACACACACAGATGTATGTTTAAAAACAATAAAGATACAAACATAATATAACAAAATAAACATTACAAACTAAAATATAAAAATCACTCACACACACACACACACACACACACATATATATATGTTCTATACCCTTAGATATATAGATAATTGAATATATGTACAATTTATAATTGCCTTATCCAACCATATATGTATCATGGGATCTTGAAAATTCATCATATATATATCTAATACTGCATTTGTTTCCATGCAACTCTACTTCAATGATCTCACTCAAAATCTTCACCTACAACACTCCCACACTCTCAAAAAAATCCCAACTCTTTGGTTTGATTATTCAATGCTAGCCTCTTCACTACAGTAACCCTCACTGCTGCTCTTTCTTATTTCAATTAAAAATAGAATGCTAAGCATGTTGCATCGTCCCTCTGCCCAAACACCATTAATCTCAGCTTGCACATTTATGGTGCCCAATACCCAGTTTGGTGCCCTCATTGTTCCACGCTGCAATTAGATGAGATAGTTTTGGGTTAGGAAGAAAAAAGAATTGAGGGTTTCAGATGCCTTCCTCAATTTCCTTGGTGCCTTACAAATGTAGGAAGACCATCA
>VDFB02086081.1:354158114-354177974 GCA_007258455.2 Sequoia sempervirens | reverse complement strand
CTTTGGTTTTCTAGCTGCCACACCATTGAATTTCTTTTGGAATTCTCTAAGTGCTTTCAAAAATGTTAAAGATTTTACATTTACAACAACATTCAAGATCATATCATGATGTCAAAGATCATGTGTGTTCATGTTTTTGGAGATAACATTGTGATGTAGGTTTCAAGCATTCAAATCAAGACTCAAGCTATCAAATCAAGCCATTCATGCAAGATCAATACCTTGGAAAGATGTGCTAGATTTTAGTCCTTCAAGGATCTCTATTCAAGGGTTTGGTGAGTTAAAACATATAAATTGTCCATTCATCATTCCTTTCATGTTTCATTGTTTTAATTCAAGGTTTAATTACCAAAATAGGGTTTGACCAAGGAAAACCTCCATTCACCATAAACAAACAATTTTTCCATATTGTGTATTTTGCAGATCTTAGGTTGAAGAAGGATTGAAGATCTATTAAAAGATCAAAATTATAAAAGTTGTCAAAGTTGCAAAGTTTTCAACATTACATCATCAAGATACAAAAACTTAGATCCCAAATTTATTTTTGACTTTTGATAGTGAAATCTAGAGGAAACAAAAGCTTAGATCCACCTCTAAAGGATGTTTAAAGTTGAGAAAAAAATCCATACAAAGACTAATTTGTCTTAGGGTGAATCTGTCCTAGGAGGACACTCAACATGAGCTTTTTATGATAGGTGCATAAAATCACATCTTTCATAGATATGTCAGAAGATTGTTGATTCTAATAGATTAAGGTTTTAAATTGATGTTTCAAGTGTTACATTACACAATTGGGTTTATTTACTATTTTTAGTTTTTCTCCCAAAAGTGCATTTCAGGTTGATTTACCCTATCCTAAGTCATAAGAAAAATAACAAGATCACCAAGGTTGACTCACCCAAGGGTTAAAAGTTAATATTTTCCTAGGGGATCTCTTTTTCCTAATGAAATGAGGAATATGGGTACGTTACATATACAATCATCCCATTTTGACAAGACATATTTTCCTATGTTTCATTTTGGTGAACCCGACATACTTGCACTATAAATTTTTTTATTTGGAGGTCATTCAAACCTTAGATCTAGGATTTGCAATCTAGTTTGCATGGCATTGCATTATTTTACATTTCATTTCTAGTTTATTAAAATTGCATTAGTTTGCATCTCATTTATGGTTTTAAATTTACATTTTGCATTGCTTAAAATATGAAAAATAAAAAAAATTTGCATTCATATTCCATTGATTTTGCATAGTACTTGCATATTATTGTATTGTCAATCATTCACATTCACAAATTGAGTCAAAATTGTATTTCAAAAAGTGTCACTTTGTTCACTATTTATCACTATTTGTATTTGCATTCAGACACCAAAATCTAGAAAAATCTACTACAAAAATCACAGTTTGGAACCTAGAATAGATTACACAAATAATAATCCAAAATTTGCATTTTTCATTTTTAAAAAACCTATACAAGGACCCATTTTCCCTTGGGCGAATGAATCCTTGAGAGCTTATAAAAAGAATCTTTTTTGGGCATTTTGTGGTCCTCTACACTTCTACATCAAATATTTGAGTTGAACTGATCTTGAACCTCTTTGTCGAGAGATCAACCCTCAAATCAAACCTCTTCGCTCTATCTCTCGAGGGGGCAATATATCAATGTAATTCTTCATTCGCTGGGGTAGTAGTGGGGCATCCAAAAAAAAAAAAATTGAATTTTGATCAAGACAGTTTATTCTTTGAACCAACGCAACAAGTACATTGCTTGAAAGAGGGAAAAAATGTAGACACGTAAAATGTACATGAACCTGATCTTGATTTTAACTAACACCATTTCATCCTAAAATCATCCATCTATCTAACCATTTAATCAAATACCCTTATTTGATTAAATTCATCAACTTCCCTCTCTTAAGTAAATAAATCATTTTCATCTTGTTAAGTCATTATCCCTTGTTAATTAAATAAATCATTTTATTTAATTAATTCTTGTATCTTTTTTTTAATTAAATAACCCATTTTATTTAATTAAACATCTCAATTCCATCCATTAAATTAAATAAATCAAAACCTTATTTAGTTTAATCTAACATCATCTCTTTTAATTTAATAAATCAAAATTCCTTATTTAATTAATCCTTTTATCATATTCCTCTCATATTTGATTTAAATAAACCCATAAATCTGAATCAATATGTCACAATAGCTAATCTCTCATTAAATTAATTAACCTTGATTAATTTAATCTCCATTCATGTCCCATCCTCTAGCTTTTGCAACTTGCACATGAAAATAGATTTAATTCATTTATTAAATCTCTATTTTCCATCAAAAGGCATAATAAAGGAATATTCCTCAAATTTGAATTCAAAAATCCAAGTGGACTTTGTCCTTCCAACAAGGCATTTACTATACCTAAAAAGTCCTTTTGCCTTTAGCCAAGTGGCATTCAATTCATTTTCTTTCCCTCTTACATGTCATTTCAACAATTTCAAATTCCACCTAATGTCATTTATTGACACATTCTTCAAAACTTGCACATCCTCCATCCATTCACATGTTGACAAGTGGCATCTTACCATTTGTTGATTCTTAGTCCCACATTACTCCATTTTGGACATATCTTCAACTTGACATTCTATAAAGAGGAGGTCTCATTCCTCACTTCATCATCCACAACTTGAGTAAACTTACAATACTCAAATCCATAGCAATTGTCATCCAATTTCATCCAATCTTAGCTAGGTTATGTAGATTTTTATCTTTGAGCACATTGGAGGTCCTCATCAAGTGGATCATTCTTCATCATCAATCATCTTCATCACATCATTGGAGTTGGGAAAGGGCCAATTTTACATCAAATTGGCACCAACTCCCTCAAGAGATTAAGAGTTTGCTTTGTGTTAGAATAGGATTTGATATCTTTTTTTTAAGTTTGTTGTGTTCTTCATTTCATTCCTTTTCTTTTGCATTCAAATATATTTCTTGAGGAATCATGGTTCTAACCTTGCATTCAATCTAATCTATTGATTGTTTGTTGTGTTTGTGTATGTTGGGAATCTTGGTTCACAATAGTCAACAAAAGCTTTGGGGTTGGTGTGTATTTCTTAATAGAATTCGATGGCACACCCCTTAAGGAACCTATCAATGTTGTGCATTTGTGTCGGTATTATGTCTAATCCATTTTGAATAGTATGAATAATAAAGTAGTGTTTTTAAAGTCATGGGGTCATATCCTATATGCTTTCACATTGCTTCATTCTTGAAAAACCCACCATGCATATGTCTTGGTCACTAAAGTGATTATTTAATTTATTTTTCTAATTACTTTTGGTTTCATGCTATTTAGATTAATCTTGTGTGTTATGATAAGTTACACCATTTCATTTAGCATAACATACTCAATCATCATGTTGTATATAAAAAGAAACTATAATAAGTTTTAATTAGATCACATAAACTTTGTTAAATCATGAACACATTAATTAAGCAATCTTGCAAAGGTTATTTAATTAATCACATTTCCATTTAACATTCAAACACATTAAGACAAATCATAAAACACCAAATGCTCATATATATATCCCAAGTTTTATGTACATATCATCATCATATACAATATCAATGAGGTCTATGAGAACTAGACCCCTCAGACTCTGGTGCTTGTGATTCGGTACCAGGATGTCAGGAGGTAGTTGTGTGTGATCATGATCATGATCCGTTGAACCTAAGTGCAAACTCTAGGCCCTGTATCCATCCAAGGGCCACCCGATGCTCCCCTACTATCTACTCCCTCTCTTCCTATAGTTGTGATACCTCTACATGTAGTCTCTCAACCTCTGCTAGAGTATGGGAAGACTATCCTATAGTCTCAGCTTGGCATACCTGTCTCCTCACACTCTCATACATTTCCCGTAGCCTCACGAATGGTCTAAGTGACTCTGGATCCTCCTCCACGATAGGTGGTGGCACATAATATGAGTCCATCTCCTCCTCGTCGATGGATGCAGGCACTATCTCTATAGCTACTTGATGGTAGAACTCCCATTAGTCTCTTGTCACTCATGCAAGGTAGAAACAATACACAATCAATAAACAACCTCATGATATATATATATATAAAGAGCATAAGCACTAAATGTACATACATCAAATCAAATATCATCACCTATATCTCTCATAGGCCTAGCAACCTTGACATCATCTTGTGCAAGGGGCATAGAAGATGTGCTAGCCTCTCCTCGACTATGAGTACGAGTACCTGTTGCGGCTACTCCTTGTGATCTCATCATATGAATGGGAGAGGGATCTCCCCACTCGTGTCGATCCTCAACCATTGCCTCATCACTCTCACTCATGGGTGGCTCCTCCTCCTCATCCTCCACCTAGTCCTCATCCTCATCCTCATCCTCCTGCTCTTCCTCCTAGCCATCATAATCCAGATTTGCATCCTCATTGTACTCATCATCAATAACATTAGTGAATATAAATACAACCTTGTAGCATGTCTCCTCAGCCCAAAAATCACTATCATCTCCCTCATCTGGTAGTGGACCTGCATCTCTCACTAGCTCATCCATTAGATATACCGGTGTTGGTCGTGTCAATATCCACCACTCCTCATAATCCCCTGTGGCATTGATTTCATCTACGTCAGAGACTGAAGACTGGTCATGATCAAAGAAGTCAGAGTCACTCTCAACCACATGGGCTATGGTGAGTCACACTATATCACCTAGTCTCTGGGAACTCCATACTAACCTCTTGAAATAGGATCGTGCCCGAGGTGGTGTTTGAATTTATCAAAATTACTGCATGACTCGATCATAGTAAAAAGGATGTACTACATGGTCATGTCAGCCAACCAAAAATCTATCCAACTATAGTCTCCTCAACTATCTAGTATGATTTGGCCACTGTACCATCAACTGGTAAGGTCTCCATAAGATCTCATCCTCCTCTAGTTGGTCAAATCATACTCTCAAAAAATGCAAATCACCATACTGCCATAATCATCATAGAGGATAGCTAAAATCTTGAGGATACCCTATTGTTGTAGCACACGGGTAGCCTACTAGTTTGGTACACATAATATGCTCTAGGCACCACACCTGTAGAAGTGTGCAATGCACCATACTATCTACCTCCCGAAATACAAATCACCCAAAATCATAATACAAATGTGCCAAGATACACCGACCCTAGGTGTACACTGTGTGATGCTCTGCCATCCCTTGAATCAAATAGACTAGTCCTCCCTTGAGGTGCACTACCTACCCATTAGGGATGAGAACTAGTGCTACAATATGCATCACAATCTGTCTAACCACTAGCACTCATGAGTATAATAGCATCGGTAAATCAAACCACCCTCTCACCCGATAATCATGAACTGGACCATCTAGATAGTACTATAAATTAGCCTTCTCCTCATGGAAGGTGTGGTCTCTATGGAAATGTACTCGCTCTCCTCGAATTGGAACATGGAGAATATGGTGTACATCCTCTAGGGCGATTTTCATCTCCCTTATCGGTAGATGAGTGTGCATGTATTTGTGTCCTAGCACTCATAGAGAGCCATCAACATAGCATCATGGTACCTCATGGGAGGCATGAGGTACACCCAATAGATTCCTATAGCCTAAAGGTGTTGCATCTCCTCTGCTAAAATTCATGGGGCTAAATCTCTTAAGAAGCTCAACTGTCTACACCCTAGTCACTGTCGCGATCAGGTGGGTACCTATCAAAATCACAATAATATGCTCTAAAACTCATTTAGTCTTTAATTTTTACATTATTCACCATGCCAATGTACTAAAGTTCATCTAGTGTGCTTTCCCAATGGCCCTAGACACTTTAGAACCCTTTTGGGACACTTCACAAAGAAACAAGACACTTCACGAAGAAATGGGACACTTTGCAAACAAATGGGACACTTCACTTGAAAACATCCTAAATTAACCTAGATATGCATAAAAATCATTAAATAATTACATAAACACATAACTCAGGTAGCAAGATCGACTCACCTTGTGCTCATGCTCACCATGTGCCACCTGGTCCCAGAGAACGTCCAATCACGTAGGTCTATAATCTCGTTTTCTCGGCATTTTTCCATCTCACTTGTCACTCTCAAGCTACAAGAAGGTAAAATGAAATAGTAAGTGACAAAATACTTCACTTTCAGCTCTTTTAACTCTTTTCATTCTTTTGCATCAAATTAGGGTTTTTCCTCTCTTAAGAGTTACTAAAGTACTTTTTATTCAAAATACCATAACGAGAGCTAGGAAACTTCATTTTCAACACTATTTGATGCATTGAAATCATGATTCCGCACTTGACATCATCAAATTTCTATCATTATGTGGCATGGTACTTAGAAATTTCCTACGATATGTTGTTCCTTATTTGATGTGGCTAGTTTTCTACCTTGGTTCCACCTCTGTAATGCAAGTGGAATCAAGGGGGCATACATCTACCCTCGAATTTGAATCTTAGAAGTTCAAATTTTTTTTTTTTGGAGAACTAACAAATTCATGTTGTAGGATGCAGTTCCTAATGTTGTGGTTTTGCAAATAACTACAATGGGGGCTTCATTCTCCCATCTTTTGAATGAGTATCCTTTTATAGTAAAGCATACTATTTAAAGTCCTTTAGCTTACATATGCACATAGATTCATATGGGTGCTATAGTGGGGGCTTAATGTGTCACCAAAAATTGTATACTCTTGAAGAAAGAGACAATTTTGCGATTAATTTGGTCCTATTTTAGACACCCTTGCATTAGTCACCCCTTAAAAATTGCATTTATAGGCCCCTAATGCTCATAATTTTTGATGTGAAAGCCTATTCCACTCACAAATCATACAAATCCCAACAAGAAACATTCAAACTACTCAAATTTTGTAAAACCCACCTCAAAAATCCTTGGCCAAACTAAGTCGCCTAGGGTGGTGACTTAGTCCCTTTAGAGGTATTTTTCACTTTTGAGTGAGAAAATCAGCGACTTCATTCGAATCCTTGAGGGATGTCAACCTGTGAAGTTAAAATAATGAATAATTCATTTTTAATTCCTATAAATACATGTTTTTAGTTCATTTTTCATAACATTAAGTTATTTTCAACAAACAAAATCAAAAGTCGAGATAAATATCTTTTACAAGAAGATTCATTAGTCTTTCTACATCAAAGTTGAATCTTTAGGGTAGAAAAGTAGGGTTTTTGTAGGTCTTCAAGCTCACTTTGTGTTCAAGATCTTACATTGCAAAGGATTGAATATGGATTTCTATGGTGAATCATGGAGAAATCTAGGTTGAGGAGATGCAACTAGCCATCAAATCAAGCCTAAAGACTTATTTTCATAGCCATCTTCCATTTTCTTCCTATCTTCAGCCTAAGGAAGGTTTACATGTCATTTAGATTCATTTATAATGTGATTTATTATCTCTTAGAATGAGTCTTTCATTCTTCTAAATTCATTTATGCATCTTATTCTTACACATTAGAATAGGGTTGCATCTTATTTTCAGACTTCCTAGTCTTAGACACACTTAGGGCTAGGGTTTTATGCATATTTTATCTCTCGAAAGGTTTAAATACCAACTAGGGGTTTGAAAAAGGAAAAACCCCAATTATAAATCAATTTATACTCTATTTTGCAAGTAATTTTGAGATTCATATTTGGATTCCTATCAGAAAACAGAGTGCAAACTGTAGGCTTCCATTTCCACTTTCAGATTTGTAGAAAATCCTAAGTGGACTAAGTCACCAATAGTGGCGTCTTAGTCCCACTACATTTATTTTTTAGAATTTTTTACAGTTTCAAGTACCCATTTGGCAGAAACAACTTTCTAGACAGTTTTACTAATATGGGACCAAGTCACCAACTTGGCGTAAGTGTCCCAGTTGGCTCAAAATTCAAGTTTTCCATAATACAATCTTCATTCTATCCTTTATTAGATTCTAGGTTCACAACTTCTTTTCATCATATTTATCTTGTTCTTTATTGTATTCATTTCATTTTTTTGCATATCACAATGTGTTTTCAAACACTTTGCATTTCTTGGGTTTGCATGAATAATCATCTTTCTTTTTCAGTTAGTTGCATTTAGAAAATTGTATTTAGGCATATTGTATCCATCCTTACATTAATCTTGAGTGTATATATTAGCATTTTGGGTCCATTTCTCTCATTTTAGGTGAAAAACCCTAGAAGTGCTAGAGAACCCTTGGACACACAAAACTAGTGTCCACAAACCCAAAACATCTTCCAATAGCTTAGTGACTTCATCAATTTTATTCTCGTGTTCTTACTTTGTGATTTTCACTTTTGTTTCTTGTGTCAATACTTCCAAAGGATCGTGTCCTTCTCTTTCAACAATCAAACAACTTTTAGGTTTAGGATTAGCTTTTAGCGTGTAAACCTTGTAGTTATAGACATAGTTCATGACATAGTACAAAGTAGAAGGCACACCATTTATTTCATGAATCCAAGGTCTTCCTAAGAGGAGATTTTAAGAAAGATCGTCAGGAATAACATGGACCAGAGTTTGCAATGTTAATTTCCCAACTTTAATAGGTAATGTGATGACTCTGAGTGGTTGTTTTCCTATATTACCTTGAATCCACAAATAGATAAAGAATTGGGTCTAATATTGCTTCCACTCATTTTAATATTTTCCAAAAGTCTCACACTACATATATTCAATACCAAACCGTTGTCAACAAGGGTTCATTTTATCATGAGTCGATTAACATAGACTATTATATTGAAAGCTTCATGTCTCTTCTGAATTTATAAGGAAGGTAACTCTCTCTGGTGAAAAACAATATCTAAGTTCATCTCATTCATTCCCTGAACTATCATTGCCACATTGTTTGAACTAGTGTTAGGAGAAATTGTAGCTTGTTGTAAGGTCATTTGAAGCATGCTATGATAATTAGGTGAGTTTTGAATAAGATCCCATAGGGATATCTTAGCAGGAGTATTCTTAAGTTATTCAAAAATATTATATTCCTTTCCATTGTTCACAAGTAAACGAGGAGCGCTAGGAAAGATAGGGTTAGGCAAAGGTAATGAAATAGGAGTTGTTTGTTGTTTCCTATTGTTCCTTGTATTGTAGGTATGCACAATTGTATTGTAACTGATTTTTTGTGAAACATTACCATCATCAAGTGAAGCCTTGTTTTTTGGTGGTTCAAGGATAAGCACAGGTTTGTTTTGAACTTGTGGTTTTTGTGAGGGTGGGTAAATAATTAGAGGATTCTTATAATGTCCCATAGGGTATTTAGGAGGTCCAATACTCAAGGAGATCTAATAGACACTTGTGCATTCATAACCTTGGCGGTTTCAATATGATGTCTTTCTAATGAAGGGGAGTCTAGTGTCATGTTTTCACCATCTTCTAAGGAGGTGACATCACTAGTGTTTGAAATTCATGTGTCACTATTTTCATTTTATTCCATCATGACATCTACCCTAGTAGAAGAGTCTTTAGGAGAGATACAAACTAGATGTTCATGACATTCAATGTTTGGTTCTTCTAAAATAACTTCATCACAAGTAGGGGACTCATCAATGGTTGGATTGTCTTGTTTATCTTGTATCAAATCATTCTCACAAATAGGAGCAATAGGAAAAGTAGTATTAGGGGATGTGTTAATGGTCTCATCCATGTATCTAATGATGTCTTCCTTAGTAGGATAGGTAGGGGAAGAAAGCCAAATAGAACTCTCATAAATCTCATTGGTTTGATCTTCTAACATCAAAATATCTTCGTCACAAATAGGAGAGATATTAGGAGAACACTAAATTTGATTGTCATCATTATCCACCATTTTATTCTCTTTCACTAAAGAATTCTCATGAGGGTGAGGGAAGGACTATCTCTTTTCATGCTTAGAAAGGTAAGATACTAACATTATTTGACCAAAAATGAAAAGTACTTCTAACCATCTTATGCAATGCTTTAAAAATATAAACAATGTATATCCAAAGATGAAAAGTACTTTTATCCAATGTATGCAAAACTTTAAAAATACAAACAATGTGTATCCAAAAATGAAAAGCACTTTTATCAAAACTTCATGAATGTAAACATTGTATATGCAAAACTGAAAAGTACCTTTATCCATAAGTTTTAGAAATGTAAACATTTTCAGATTTTCTGACTTAAAACAAGGTAATTTTCTAATTACACTATGCAAGAGAGTGGAAATGACTTGTTGTAAATGCCATTTTGAATTTTGAAAATGCACTAAATGAAGAAAACTAAGCTAAATCCGATGAATTTAATGAAACAACAAATCAAAAAATTGAAATAGAAAAGGTAACAGCAGCAAACATAAGCCTAAAATGAAGATTTAAAATTCCAAAAAATTTAGATCAAAACCTCATCAAGGACTCCTTCGCCAGTTAGGGTGAATGGATCCTAGATAAGGATTTTTGAAATATTTTTAACTAATTTTGAGGTGTTTTTAAGCAAGTTTTAGATGCCAAAGTTGGAGTTCAAGTTTGATTAGGGACTCATTCACCAATAGGGGCGAATGGGTCCCAAATCAGGGTTTTAAAAAGGTGAAAATTACAATTTTTAAGTTGTTTTATGTGTCTTTTATGCCCAGTTTTAGTGTAAACCCACAAAACTAGTTTACAATTCTAGTGAGGAAGGAAAATTGCAAAAACATGCCTATGATTTTTTTTCTTTTTATGGGTTCACACAAACTGGGGTGTTCAAATGGACCCAACATGGGTTTGAATGGACCCCAGTTCAAGTGAACCATATTAAATGAAGGGACCCATTTTTTTGCATTTTTTAATGATGAACACAATGGAAAAGAGGGGGTTCAATCAAACCTAGGTTCGAGCAAACCTCCAAGGGGGGTTCGCTCAAACCTACATTCATTCAAAACCCCTTTCGCCTTTACCCCCTTTCTCCCCCTTTGGCACAAATTTCTTCAAAAAAATTCCTTCAAGCTTGAGTTGAGATGAAAATGGAGGAGACTTCATAAAACCAACTGGATGATAGTAGTCCTCATAACAAGCTATCCATCGAATATAATTTTAATATGTTTTGGTTTTATTATTTATTTTTTTTAGTTTGATTAAACATAGGTTTTTCATCAAAAATCAAGCTCTCTATTTTGCACACATGTGGAAAAATAGTAAATTATCAAAATAAAATTTTGAAAATATGTGCAAGATAGGTATTGATGTCCTTGATCCAATAAAAAAAATGAATTTCAATACATACAAAAAAGTTATGTTGTATACAGTCCACCTATGTCTAAATTGTAATTGGTTTGACTTTGAAACTTGATTAAGGAAAAAATATTCAATAAAACACACAAAACCAAATGAATGGTTAGATATCATAGTTACAAATCTAAATTCAAAAAAAATTGAATTTTATCCTTCATAGAAAATAATTTATGTTGTATACGCTAAGCATCACTCCTTAAAATTGGTGTTTACTGATAAAAACTAGTTTTTGAAGGAGATGGAAAAAAAAGTGCAATTTGATTTCAAAATTTTTGAAAAAAATATATTTGGAATCTATAGACAAAATGTCACAACTCACTAGTTTAGATCATCTTCAAATTCCTCACGGTTTAGCCACTATAAGTGCCTGAAAGTGAAGATTTAGCTAGAAAAAAATAGTTTAGTGTCCAATTTGGCCAAAAATTGTAAACCAATATTGTGGGATCACCCTTCAAACTATACCTCTTGTGATAGAAATTTCCAAAATTTGATGAACTATTGCAAGTGAAATGAAGGGTAAATGATGACCTATATGACACCTTATGAAATGCAATTCTAACTCAATTTTTGAATATGAATGATGAAAAGAACACTGATATGCAAACACTATGCAAAATCAATGTAATATGCATGCAATTTTTTGAATTTTTTAGATTTAAACAATGCAAGAATATAAATTTAAACCCCTATATGCAATGCAAACTAATGCAATTTTTTAAATAACCCCTAAATGTAATGTAACTAGTGCAAACCTAATAAAAATATTATAAAACTAAGATATAGGGTTTAAATGCACTCCAAATAAGATATTAGGATGTTCAAAGGGATCAGGTTCACCAAAATGAAACACAGAAAAAGAGGTTCACCATCAATAAGGTATCAATGATGAGCCTAATTTTCCCTAGATGTGTGTTTCATTCAATTATGAGGGCTGAAATTCCTAAATAACAATTAGAAATCACTCCTAACTATTATAGTAATAATAAATATAGTTTTGGAAGGCTGAAATAATGTGTACCTTGTTGAAAACTTGTTGTTTTAGGTCACGAAGGATTCATTCGCCTTTAGTGGTGAATAGGTCCTTGTTAGGGTTTCAAAAACTAAGATATGGGTTCTATTCCTTGATGTCTGTACTTCTAGCTCCTTGATGCTCGGCTCCCAAAAACTTGAAAAAAATTCTATAGCCTTGTTTTCATGTTGTTGCAATATGAATGACAACTTTGCAACTTTTCAACTTTGACAATTTTGCTCTAATCTTGTTCTTCACTTGATCTTCAACCTATGAATTTGCAAACACACATCAAGGGGGAGAAAAACTTATTGATTATTAGTGAATAGGGGTTTTCCTCGGTCAAACCCCTTTTAGGTAATTAAACTGAATGATGAAATATTGAAATAAGAACATGAAACATGAAATATCAAATGATGATACCTTAGATGATGTCTTAGAATATAAATATGTAAACTAGCCTAAAGTGTCCATGGAGAATGTAGATCTTGATCTCAAATTAGATGTGAAACAATGCTTGCAAATGGATCTTCAATGCTACATCAACACACATTAACTCAACAACATGCTTGATACACTATGCCTTTGAGATGATGTCATGACCTTGAATTTCTGCAATAGAACTTTGATAATCTACCCTTGAATGCTCTTGTAAACTCTTGAATGATCTCATGATCATAAATTTTTTCTAGTACATGAATACTTGAAAGCTTAGGTGAAAAATGAGTGAAATAACCTTGTTTTATACTAAATTTAGAGATTAACCCCGAAATTCAAATAATTCAAGCTGAAATTAGATCTCAGATTAAAAATCATTAAAATCTTGTCACAATTAAATTCATAAAGGTGTGTCCTATGTGAGGAGGACCCATTCACCCACCTTGGGAAAATGGGTCCTAGCACAACTTTCTAGGACCATGCTTCAAGTGGATGAAATAACATCAAAATCCCACCTCAAATATGCCAAGAAAGGGATGTATTATGTAAGGAGGACCCATTCACCAGTAGTGGCAAATGGGTCCTAGCACCATTTTCCAGGACACCAAAATTTCCAAATTCAATGTCATGCAATACCATTATTGGGTGTCGGGATAGATACTTCAGAAAATGTAATTAATAAGGCTTAAATTTGAATTAAAGGGCATTAAGCTCAATTAACCACAATTAATTAATGAAATCCTATATTAGTGTGAAAGTGTAATAAAACACTTTACAACACCCTAAATAAGGAACAATTAAGTACATTTTAGCTTAAAAGGGCCCTACATTCAATGTGAATGTGTAAGACACATTACAACACTTTGGTTTCCCCCATTGACTTTCAGCCTTCCACATGTCCTTCTCCATAGGTGTCCCCCCATCCATCTTGTCTTGTTCCCCTCCATTGTATCTCACCCAATTTTCCTCTTATCCCCAATTGGGAGAGTAAACTTGTAGTCAATTTGTCCAGCATTGTCTTAGGCCCCCATGCCATTAATGTTCTTAAACATTGCATTGGGTTCATTCTATCCCCTCAGTTTATCCCTCACATTGATTTCCTCATTGAAATTGATAATGTTGTATGTTCTCTCCCTTTGGACGTTGCCGAGGAAATTAGACAGGATTATGCTATTGCCCTTAGGCATGCCAAACCCCCTAAGCATAACATCCTAATTCAAGATCTTTGTGCCTTTAATAAATTATCAAGCCACAAAGATCTTGTTATTTCCAAGGGAGACAAGGGCAATGCCACCGTTGTCATGAACAAGATTGACTACCTTCCTAAAATGCTTGATCTCCTCTCCAATACCAATAGCTATAAAGTCTTATCATGTAACCCTTGTTCCAAAATTTTTAAACTTGTGAAATTTGAGGTGTCTTCCTCCTCGTTTGATGAGGCCCCCAAAACTTGTCTCCTTCCCCATAAAGAAATTACCCCTCACATTTATTTTGTGCCTAAAATTCACAAAGTTGGCATTCCCTTGAGACCCATTGTTGACAACATTGGGTCTCCTACTTACAATCATGCCTTCTTCCTCTCCAAATTGTAAGCCCCTCTCATAGGGAAGTCCGACTCCATAAAAAATTCTTCCCATTTTTTCCAATTTTCCAATGATCAAATATTAGACTATGGTGACCTCTTGGTGAGTTTCGATGTTGTCTCTCTATTCACCGAGGTTCCCATCCCTGACTCTATCAAAATTTTTAGGTGCAAATCTAATGAGGAGGTTGCTTCCCTAGTCGGCTTATGCTTAAGGTCTACTTTTTTCTCCTTCCAAGGGGTCATTTATGAGCAAGTTGATGGTGTGGCTATGAGTTCCCCCCTCTCCCTAGTCATTGGCAACCTCTATATGGAATATTTTGAAGATTTGGCTCTTCACTCCTTCCCCCTCAAACCTAAGTGGTGGAGAAGATATGTGGACGACACCAGTGTTTGTTGGCCACATGGCTTGGAAAAATTAGAGGAATTCCATGCCCACCTCAATATCCTAGCGCCTTGTATTTCCTTCACCAAAGAAATTGAGTAGACAATAGTCTCCCCTTTCTTGATATCTTGCTTCTCAAAAAACTTGATGGCTCCCTGGGTCGTTGTGTGTTCTGTGAGACCACCCACACTGATCTTTACCTCCACTCTTCTTCTCACCACCATCCTAGCCAAAAAAGTGGTGTCCTTAAAACTCTTTCCTTTAGAGGCTTTAGAATTTGTGATGAAGAGTTAAACCATCTTCATCACATGTTCATCCTAAATGGATACTCTAATAAGCAAATTCTAGGGCTTTCAACCAAGCTAAGGTGAGTCTTCATTTCGTCTCTAAACCTATCCAATCCTCTATTCTCCTAGTTGCCTCCCTCCCTTTCATTGATGGATTATCCCAAAAAATTTCCAAGATCCTATTTAAAAAAGGTCTCCATTGTGCTTTGAAACCCCTCTACACGTTGAGAAATGGTATCCCCTCTCTCAAAGACCCCAAGGACATCCTTCTCAGCTCGGGAGTCTATAAGGTTGTGTGCTCCTACGACACTCCTTATATTGGCGAAATAGGTCGATCATTTGGCACCAGAATCAAACAGCATAGTGTTGACATCAAACATGAGCGTGTCCTCAAATCTACTCTAGCAGACAATTTTTCCAAAAGGAAGCTCAAAGAAGCCATTGAAATCTTCAATCATCCCTCAAACCTTAATCATGATGAGGGGTGGAGGTTGAGTCAGGCTTGACATCCCTTGTTAGCCAACCTTCATAGCCATCATCTTCCTTCTTCTCTCTAACCCCCTTCCCCTTTGTACCTATTCTTGTCTTTTGATTCCTTTCCTTCTTTCTAGTGTTTTTTTCTCCTTGTGTCAAAGGGTTTGTTGGCCTCCTTTTAGTTCCTATTTTCTTTTTTCTTTCCCTTTCTTCCTTCATCTCCTTGATTTTGGGCTTTGGTTTTTTATGTATTTTTTACTTTTTCAAGTATACATGCATTTGATTGTATGGATACTTGCCTTTGGTTTTTTCTGCTCTGCTTGCCCTTGTTTTTTGTTTCTTATTTCATTGTTTTCTTTCTTTGTGTTGTTTTTTTTTTCTTTTGTATTTAGTTTCTTTTATGTTTTTCTTTTTATTGTTTTGTTCTTGGGTTTTGATTTGTGCCTTTGGCTTGGGATTTTTATTTGGTTTTGTGTTTATAGGTTGGTACTCGTTTGCATTCTTTTGATTTTCTTTTACACATACATTTGAATGTATGTGTACATCTTTTATGTTTCTTCTTTGTTTTTTTATTTGTTTAGTTTTATATTTTTTGTTTTCCTTCTTTTTGTTTCTTGCTCATTGTTTATGTTTTGGTCTTTAATTTTACAAATATTTTTGACTTTTTCGTTATTTTGTTTTTCCCTTTAGCCCCCCTTTATTTTTTCTTATCTATTTGTCTGTGTTTTGAGCTTGTTATTGCTTTTGTTTTTAAGTTTTTGTTTATTGTTTGTGTTTTATATTTTTGTAATTTTTGTCTATTTTCATTATATATATTTTTTTGTTTTGTATTTATTGTTTTTTTGTATTTTTCGTTGTTATCATATTTTTGTATTTATTGTCTATTCTATATATATATATATATATATATATATATATATATATATCTTTGGAATTGTTTGTAATTTTATTTTGTATTTATTGGTGTGTGGTCGTGTTTTGTATTTTTGTAATTATTGTCTATTTTCTACATATTTACATTTATTTTGTTTTTAATATCTAGTTTGTTATTTTTGTAATTATTATATTTTTGTATTTATTGTCTAATTTCTTTCTATATATATATCATTGTAATTGTTTGTAATTTATTCTATAATTATTGGTATGTGTTTGTGTTTTGAATTTTTGCTATTATTGTCCATTTTCGTTATATTTATTTATTTATATTTATATTGGAATTTGTTGTAATTTAATTTTGTATTTATTGGTGTGTGTTTATGTTTTGTATTTTTTGTAATTGTGGTCTTTTTTCTTTATATTTATATTTTATAATTTTTCTATATTTATTGTCTAATTTATTATTTTTGTTATTGTTTTATTTTTTGTATTTTTATCTAATTTCTTTATATATATTATGTTCATTTTTTTTTGTTTCTAATGTGTTCTTTATACTTAGTGTCTAATTTTTATTTTCTTCTTTCTTTTTTTTTTTTTTTTAATTTATTATTTTTTCTCTTTTGTCTTGTCTCTCCTAGGTCCTCATGCATCCTTCTCTCCCGCTACCCCCCCACCCCTTCTCTTTTCTTTTTAGGTAGTGTTTTGTCTACATCCTTTCATTCTTTCTCCTTGAGCTCTTTGTTTCATCCTAATGATGGATCACAAAGTGTGATCCGAAACATTGATGTAAAAATTCTCACACTCAAATCCAGAAAATTTTGAGGATGTTGTTAATTCTTCCCAAATTAAGCGTGGATAAAGGTTACTTTTTTCTACGCTACAATTTAAAACACCAACACCTAGCATACACCATATTTCTACACTTGACATACATGTACGTAAACTTATATATGTATGTATAAAATTATATTTATTTTAAATATAAAAATATATTATAATTATATTTGCTTATATATTATATAGTTTATAAGATTACTATATATATTTTTAATGTGTCTGTATATAAATTTTAAAATATATATGTGATGTGTTATAAGTAGTGTAAATTTTAAAAAATAGAGAAGCAAAAATAATATCTATCTAGAGTATCTTCTCTATGAATTTTTTGCAATTTTTTTTAGTCAATTAATATTTAACAATATATTTTTTTTTTTCTAAAACATTTGTCTCACAGATATTAAACAGTATATATTTAATATAATATAGTTTAATAAATATAAATATAATTTAATATTATTATCGTTAACCTATTATATACATATAATTCTATTTACTTTTTAGGAATCTGAAAGTTCGAGTGTGGTTAATTGCAATTCTCTTGTCACCTTACAAGAAGGCTCTACAAATGCCGAGTGTAGAACACCGCTACTTTTAAACTTCATATGGTACCGTGGACCGTATCTCTGAACGGTTCTGTAGAAATTCATTATTCGTTGGCTTTTTCGTCAGTGTTATAAAATGAGTGTTCAACAATAATTTACACAAATTTCCGGTAATAATACAGATGATGTTTTCAGGGAAGAAAATCACCGTGAAAACTTGTCATTGACGGATATGAGTTTCGCTCGTTGTTGTGATAATCATTGAGCAGCCGGTTTTATCTTCATGTGACCCTCAAAGTTACTCTACAAATGGTCCACCATACTGCCCCTATGGCTGTTGTGACGTTACTATTCAAGATAATCAGGAGTTTTTTAATTTCACGGGCGGACTTCTGGATTACTCAAAGGATGAGGAGGACTTTTGTGGTTCTCCACCATATTGGACCCGACTACCTTCAGAGTGGGGGATAATAAAACAAACTTCTTTCGAGGAGAAATCAAGAAGGCTGATTATGGTCTCCGCCTTAACTGGGGTATCGACCTTCACAATTGCTCCACGGCTAAAGCAACTGCCGAATATTCTTGCTCCTCCAACGCAAAATGCATCGAGTCTCCTTCAGGAAAAGGGCACGTATGCAAATGTCTCCGTGGGTATGAAGGAAATGGTTACTCTAACGGCCCTGGCTGCACCGGTATGACTTCCGCATTTTTTTAAATTTTAACTGTCGTTGGTATCATGTGTTCTCTTTCATAATCATTTCTCTTTGAAATCTCAAAGCTAGTAAAGTTAATGGTGATGAATGTTCAGACATAGACGAATGTCGTGAAACAAATAAGTACGTTGAAAGAAAGGGAGGAATATGCCGTTATTTGCCAGGTTCCTATACATGTTCGTGTGCAATGGGTTATAAGGGAGATGGCTTAAGAAACGGGTCAAGGTGCGATAAAACAGTCATGTTTGCAGTAATAGGTGACTATGCATCGCATCTAATATCTTTAATGCAGTTTTTCTATATTAAATATTTGCTAGTGCATAGTTAATAGCAAGTTCTATTGGGTTTGTGGGCAGGATCTCTTTCTATTGGCATATGTAATTTCTCCCGTAAATTGTAATTAATTAATTAAATGAGAAAAAAAAACAAAAAGTTAAAAAAGGGAAAATTCTAGAAAGTTGGAATGTTCTAGGTTAGAATGTTCTAGAGGCAGTTTCTAGAAATAGATGAGCAATAGAACAGTCTAGAAATGTGAGGCATGAATGAAAGACCTCTATATATTGAGGCAATTGTAAAGCAAAGGCATCAAGCAAATGTAATGATCAAGTGATCATGAATGCAACAATATTCGTTGTATTGATTGTAATCATATTATGAATTATATTGTGCAGCAGCACACATTTGAGCATGTCTGTTACATATATTTGTATTTAAGAGTGTCTTGTGGATGTTGCATCCACCTTCTTCATGTGGTATCAGAGCCGTATGGTATACGACCTTGGAGAGTAGAAGATTGTGGGAGTTTTTAAAGAGTTTGAGATGATATGTAGATCAAGGTGCCTCCATAGCCACGGTGAAGAGAGATTGTTGTTGCGAAGACTGAAGAGATCACTGAAGTTCCAAGTAGCCATTTGGATGCTGCCAAAATAAAGCTGAGTATGAACTGTAGAATTGTAGAATTGTAAAGGTTGATGCTGGTAGGAATCGTTGAAAGGGAGCCATTGGCATATTCAAGCCACCCGTTGCATGTAGAATCTTCCATAAAAGTAGATCGTGGGAGCTCCTGCTGAAGAGAAAGTCTCCACAACTGACAGTCATTAAAGGGTAAAGGAAGAGTTACAGATTTGAAGAAAAGAAAGCTGCCATAGAAGTTTAAGGCACCGATTGCCAAGTGCAAAAGCTGTGAGAAGAGGAGATCACTATGGATCGGAGATTTGAAGATATCTTATCATGGTAAAAAAAAAAAAGCAAGGAGATCGAAGGTGTCAAACTGTTAGCTGCAGCTGACAAGAAAGTGTTGTATGAAGAATTGTGAGCTGCTTGGAGATTTTGTTGTGCTGTTGAAGCGCACCAACAAAGGCTAGTCAAAGAAGATTGAAGGAAGCACTGTTGGAATTAGACAAGGTCAATTCGCAGTTTTTGCTAGAAGATTTCCATGACTTTGCTGTCCAAA
>VDFB02086081.1:354101386-354158014 GCA_007258455.2 Sequoia sempervirens | reverse complement strand
GGCATACCAACTGGAAAAACTAGTCAAAGCAAAATTTTGGTCAGCACAAGAAACAGGGAGGTCGGTGTAAATCTCAATGCTGAGATCTATGAGATGGAACGTTTGACAGATGAAGAGAGTTGGAGGTTGTTCTGTGCTCATGCATTTCCTAAGTTTGAGGAAAATAGAGCGCCGGAGAATCTGGAGGAGGTAGCTCGTTGCATCGTCAAGAAATGTGGGGAATTACCACTTGCAATCAAAATCACAGCAGCATCTCTGGCGAGCACTACACTGCTAAGTGACTGGCAGTCCAAGTTCAGTAAGCTGAAAAAGGTAGGCGCTTCCAACGACCATGTCATGGATATTCTCAAGTTGAGTTAC
This sequence comes from Sequoia sempervirens, assembly GCA_007258455.2. Lineage (NCBI taxonomy): Eukaryota > Viridiplantae > Streptophyta > Pinopsida > Cupressales > Cupressaceae > Sequoia > Sequoia sempervirens. The sequence goes on along the minus strand of VDFB02086081.1, from coordinate 354,157,654 downwards.
CACAACCTGCCAGCACATTTAAAGGCTTGTTTTGCTTATCTTTGCTTTTTTCCTGAGGATGAGGTAATAGAGTGTGAGTACCTAATATATCTATGGATGGGAGAAGGTTTCATTCCGGCAGGAGAGAATCCATGGGACTGTTTAGATCAGCTTGCCAAGCTCTGTCTGGTTGAAGTACGGGAAGAAGAATGGAGACTGAAGAAACATTGTAAAATTCATGATTTATTGGTTGACTTGGCCATACTTGTATCCCGAGAAAATAAATGTGCATTCAGTGTTGAAGATGCCTTCTCCAAACTGCACTCTGTGAATAGAGGTGGTGGTGGTCGCTGGTGTCGCCTATTTTTGGCGAAGAAAGATATAGATGAGCATGCCATCTCAGAGAGGTCTCCTGTTTCTCCCACACTTGTCCGCACACTGTCGCTCTCCCGCAATATCCAAATTGGAGGAAGCATTCCGGCAATGTTGTTAAGCGGTATGAGAGTTCTGCGGGTTCTCGATTTGAGCCACACAAATATCTCCACATTGCCTGCTTGTATTGGAGAGATGAAACTTCTCAAAGTGTTGAATTTAAGAGAGACGAAGATTGAGAAGTTACCAGAGTGTGTGAGATGTCTTAAAAGTCTCTCTTTTCTTGATGTCTCTCGATGCAGTGGATTAGAGCGTAGTCAGGCACCCAAATGGGTAAGTGAACTTAAGTGTCTTCACCATTTGGAAGGCCCGTTTCAGCGAATGCCAAAGGGCATATCAAAGCTGGAGTCTCTGCGGACACTGCGAATATCGAAGGAATGGTTGTCCCTGTCTATGGAAGAGGACGGCGTGTTAAGGTTAGAGGATGTTGGGAAGATGAGTGAGATGGTGGAAATAGCATTTCTAGTTTCTCATGAATCCCAGTTGCAGAGGATGGAAGAAGGGATCCTTGCTCCCTTGCTTAAGATGCGTCGGCTGAAAGTCATAAATAAGGTCAATCGACGCCGATCGGATCTTCCGCAGTTTTCAGAGAGAATGAGTGCAATGAGAGATTTGGAACATCTCAGACTAGATTATTTTGCAGTGCCAAGTTGGATATGTTGTCTGGCAAATCTCACAGTCCTTGATTTACAGAATTGTGATTGCAGTAATTACCCGGAATTACAAGCAATGACCAATCTAGTGACTTTGGTATTGTGGGTGAACAGGAGGTGCAGAGAATTGCCAAATGCGTTTGGAAAGTCGGGAGGGTTTCCACACCTTCGCTTCTTTTCGATACATGATTTTCCTGAATTGGAGGAGTTTCCAGAAATGGAGGATGGAGCGATGGTATGTCTTGAGAAGTTGGAGCTATGGCGTTGTAAGAAGGTGAATAAAGTGGGAGAGGGATTGGAGTTTCTGAAAAGGCTCAAGGAGTTTAATTTTGAATACTCCGGGACTGATGAATCCAGGGAGACGTTGAAGGAAGGCGGGATCTATTGGAACAAAATCAAAGCCGTCAATCCCCAGATAATAATAAAATAATAATAAAACTAATAAAGTTTTATTATTGTTTGCTGCATGAATGGAGTGTTGACAGAGGTGGATAATCATTTAGGCAACAATCTGTTGTTGCAGGCTTCTGTAACTTGCTGTTTTCTAACAGCAGTGCTAATAAAATAATAATAAAACTAATAAAGTTTTATTATTGTTTGCTGCATGAATGGAGTGTTGACAGAGATGGATAATCATTTAGGCAACAATCTGTTGTTGCAGGCTACTGTAATTTGCTGTTTTCTAACAGCAGTAGCTGTTGTAATTTGCTGCTTTCTAACAGCATTGCTCTTGGTTTTTTAAAATTACTATCTTGCTGGTTTATAACAGCATTTGTGCTGTTGTTACTCTGATATAATTTTTGCATGCTGATTATTTAGAGTGAATATAGTTTGCCCGTACTTCTTATAAATATACTATTGATCACAGATTTTCTAATTGTTTATTTTTAGGGGTAAATGCTTATGAACTGGTACAAGAAACCAAAAGAAACTATCAAACCTACGAGCACATTGGCCCACCAAAGGCATAAGGCCTGCGAGCACTTTGGCCAAATGAGGGTTTGAACCCTGGTGGCCGTCACTACAACGAAGCGACTTGACCACCGAACCACACCCTTATCGGCACAAGTTTTCTAATTGTATTTTAGGGTATTTATTCAATTAAAATTTTGTATTATATATTTATCAATTATTTGGTGAATGTTTATATAGATATTTGTAATGATTTGTATTTATTTTATATTTATATTAAAAATGATTAAATATTTTAAAATATGATTTATGTAAATATAAATAAATCTATTTAAAAATAAAGAGAAATACAGTTTTATTTTATTTATTTTATTTATTTTTATTTATTTAAGAAGTATTTTATTTATCTTCAGAATTATTTTAGAATAATTTCAAAATTATTTAATAATTAAAGTTGAAGGAGATTTTACAATAAGGGGTGGAGCCTAATGGTATGAGCGTGTTAACATTTTTTTATCATACTATTTACATGTCAAAACATTAATATTTAATAATAAACATGATATTTCCAAATAAATCTTCAAGAATTAATTATATTTTAAAGAAAAAAGAAACTCTAAAAATATGTAGTTGGATTCTAATAGTGAGGATTATTTTTCTAGCCTCTCATCAAGAGAGCCTTGTAAGATGGGGTTTTCATAAAAGAACTTTTGGGGGCAATTGCTTTACCTATTAAACACCACAGTTATGTAGGGATTTTTGAGATAAATTATCATTTTTATTGAAAAATTAAAAGAATATTTTGTAACTTTGTGTCTAATTTTTCCTCATTCTTTGATGATTCTCTACTACATATGGATGGATCTAGGTTTATAGAAATTGAAAGAATATTATTAGACTTTGAGTTATTACATCCTTTCTTGGTTACATATTCATCTTATGTCTAATGTGTGATCAATTCCCCACTTTTTCTTGTATGTCAAAAAGGGATGGTTGTAAACATTGATAATTATTATTCAAGGCACAAAATGTTGAACTTTGTGTCAATATTTGTTCTTCTCACCTTTTGTTTCAAGTCTATTCTTGAGAAATCTAGGTGATTTTCTTATGTCTCTTATCTAGGGTCTCTCCTTGCATTTATTTTTCTAGTCGTGTACCTTTCCTACTTTCAAGTTAAAATCATAGACACACCCCCCCCCCAAAAAAAAAAAATGTAATATATTATGTGGGAGCTACCCCTCTCAAACATAAAGGAAGATCACTAATACAATAGCATGTTCTCCAGCTATTGGATAATTTTTTGTTTCCCATAAGGTGAGTCTAAGCTATTTGCAACAAAATATCCTAGTGGTAAATCTGTTTACCAATATAATTTTTGTGACTCCACTATGGAACAACAAAAGGAAAAAATTTATTAGTTGTCTAATGCATCTCTAGATATATTTTCTCATCTATAGTGCTTCAACATAATTTTGGGCTGATTTTATAGTAATTATTTTGTTTAGATGTTGAGTAGGAGGATACTGTAACAAATTTGTGAACTTTGTTTTGGATATATTAGAATAACTAGAAATTTAATCAAATAAACCAAGTCTTAAATAATGAAGATGATATGGGATGAGAAGAAAGAAGACTTGGAAAAAAATAATTTGTTTATAGTTGACATGATTGTTGTAATACCAAGGATGGATAGACATAATCAAGCCCCTACAACTCAAAACAACAAAAAAAGTGGCATTCCCATAAGACCTAGATTGTTGACACTATGGGGTCCCCAACTTACTATTTAGCTTCATTCCTTTCTAAATTATTAGCCCCTCTTGTTGGAAATTTTGACTCTTTCATCAAAAATTCCAACCATTTCATCCAATTCATAAAGGAAAAAAACTTAGACAACAACGATATCTTGGTGAGTTTTGATGTGGTCTCTCTTTTCACCAAGGTTCCCATTTTTACTCAGAAATTGTGAGACAAAATTCCAATGATGAGATAGCAACCTTGATTGAATTTTTCTCAAGATCCACTTTTTCTCCTTTCAAAGTGTCGTTTATGAGCAGGTTGATGGTGTGGCCATGGTTTCACCCCTTTCCCCTATTATTTCCAACTTAGACATGGAGCATTTTGAAGAAATGACTCTTCATTCCTTTCCTCTCAAACCAAGATGGTGGAAGAGGTACATGGAAGACACTAATGTAAGCTAGGAACATGGGTTAGATAAGCTAGAAGAATTCCACAACCATGTCAACAACCTAATCCCATGCATATCCTTCACTAAGGAAATTGAATATGACAACCAACTTCCCTTTCTTGGCATTATTCTTCCTAAAAGTCCTAATGGATCCATAGGTCCTAAGGTCTTCCACAAAGCTACCCAGATCGATCTCTACCTCCACTCATCATCTCATCCCCATCCCATCCAAAAATTTGGTGTTCAAATTTACAATGATGAAAAATTAATGCAAAAGTTGACTCATCTTCATCAAGTCTTCAAACTATATGAATATTCAAGCAAGTAAATATCCAAGGCATTCAACCAAGCCAAATCCAATTTTTTCTCTAGATCCAAACCCAACCATTCCTCCTCCACCCCAGGTGTTTCTCTTCCTTTTGTTGATGGCATCTCCCAAAAAATCTAAAGGATCCTCCTTAAAAATGGCCTTAGTTGCACTTTTAAACCACTCTCAACCTTGAGAAAGCACATCCCTTTGCTTAAAGACTCCAAGGACATCCTTCTCGAATTTGTCTAGTCTATAAAGTTTTCTGTTCATGTGGCATTCCTTACATAAGTGAAATTGGTCACTCTTTTAGCACCAAAATCAAAGTATAGTGTCAACATCAAGCATGAGCATAACTCCAAATCAACCTTAATTGACCACTCCTCTTCCACCAATAATAACATTTATCTTGAAAATACCCAAATCTTATTCACAGAAGATAATTTATTCAAGAGGAAGCTAAAAGAACCCATTGAAATTAATCGTCATCCTCAAAACCTTAACTGCAATGAGGGATGAAGTTTAAGCTCGTCTTGGCACCCTTTGCTATCCATCCTGAGAAATCAACATCATCCTTCTCTCCAGTAGTCTTGTCCCCTTTTTCCCCTCTCCTTTTGTAGCTCTCTCACCTTTCTCGCCTACCTTTGTCGGTCCCCCCTTCCCCCCTTTTTTATGTTCATTTGTTCCTTTCCTTTTATTTGTCTTCTTTCTTCTCTTTTGGTTTCCTTTGTTTCCTCGTTTTTTCATTTCCTTGGGTTCATGGTGGTTTCTTCAAGGTTTTTGCTCTTTCTCCTTTCTTTGCTTTTTCCCTTCACCTTCTCTCTCACTCTTGTCAGCTCTCCTAGTGTCTTTTCCCTTATGTATTTAATTTTTTCTTTTGGTTCCTTTTATATATTTATGTGTGTGTGTTTATTTATATATATGTCTTTTCTTTCATCTATGTGTCTTTTATATATTCATTTACTTATATTTATGCATATATTCATATATATGTATATGCATATGCACATGAATACATATATGTACATGTTCATGTACATCTATATGTTTATATATTTGTATATTTTCCTTTTCAAGTTGTCTTTTATATATATTTGTAATATAGATTGGTATATTTCTTGCATATATATGTTTATTTATTTAATTTATTGTATTTTTCTTCATACATATTTATGAATCCTTTTGTAACTCATATAAATCTTTGCTAAGAAAATAAAATAATTAATTATTATATTTAATTATTATAAATTTTGAAGCTATAATAATACATTATAATTGTATGCAAATTATGAAAATATGTAACTACACATTGAAATATTATTGTTGAAATGTGTAGCTTCATAATATAAATCTATTTTTCTATTTTTCTACACACAGACAGATATATATATATATATATATACATATACATATACATGTATATATGTATATATACATACATACATATGTATATATATATGTATATATACATACATACATATGTATATATATATGTATATATACATACATACATATGTATATATATATGTATATATACATACATACATATGTATATATATATATATATATACATATACATACATACATACATACATGTGAATATATATACATACACACACATATATATGCATATACATACATATACATATACATATATACATATACATACATACATATATACATATACACATGTACATACACACAAACACACACATTCTCTTTTTCCCTATTAGTCAAAAAATATACTTGTTCATTTATATTTATATTCATTTAATGCTTTGTATATATATTTATATCCATTTATATTAATATATATTCATATATACATTTAATTATATATTATATGATTAATATGAGTAGTAATATTTGCTTTATATTATTTTTAATTATATATATATATATATTATTTTAATAGTTTCATATTATTATTATTTTATACATTATATGCTTTCAATTTGTAATTTATAATGTATATTCATATTATTATTTTTGCACATACATAATAATAGAATATATTTAGACTATTCTTCTTCTATATTATATATGTATAGAATTTTTATATTTAATAAGGTTGTTTCATACAATTTTATATTTTTATATATGTAGCTTTATACAATATTAAATATTATGTAAAGCTACATGTATATGTATATGCATAATATGTATATTATGTTTTTGATTAGAGGTAAAAAATAGGTTTAGATGGGACCCTAGAACCTAGTACAAGTGATTTTGATGGGATCCACACCGTAATCCAAAGTGGGCAAGCTGCTAATAGAATTAATCAACAAATCATCGACAGCCAAACATGAGCAACCATCAAAGATCAACAATACAAATTAGGTTGTAAACAAAAAGAACCAAAGGGACCTTTATCCCAAATAACCCAGTTTATATAACAGTAAACACCTAAAACAGTTAGGAAATAAAGCAATCAAGCTGCAACAAACCATCTTCTCAACAACCATATCTGAGCCCATAAAAATAGAAAATGAAGAAAGGGACGTATCAGCCTCCCTACATCACCATCGCACTCGAACAACCAACCTAACGTCAATCTCTAAAGGAGAGGGCTCCTCTTTGACAGAGAGAAATAAATGGAACAACTTCCCACCAAAACCACTATGCACCTACTCACCAAAGCTCCACCTCAACAGGACAGCTACCACCTTCACCTCAATAGAAGAGGGTTCCACCTCAAAAGGAACAATCTCCCCCTGTATAGGAGAATTAAGCTAAAAAACATGGTGGCAACCGACTTCAGTAGGAAGGGCAACCATGACATCCTCCTTAAGCATCATGAGCATCAGGAACTAATAGGAAGGATCAAGACACATAACAAACAACAAATAAAGCTAGGCCAACAGAGATAACCCAGCCACCAATGAACCAACACTAGCCAGAACAAAGATCTTTAAAACCACTAGTATCTTCCACCAGAACCCCAAAACAACCTTCGTTAAATAACAAACTCCTAGCATAAAAATAATCTTCACCAACTCTGGGAGCTTCACAACCAAAAGGCTAAAAAGAAACATCTTCACCCCCAAACAATGCTTGAGGGGGAACATAACAACTACCAAAAGGCCCCCAAAACACCCAACAACAAAAAACTCAGTTGGGTAAACAAAAATAGGAAGAGGAGAAACCTAGAAAACAACTCCTCACAAGACCAAAAGGAGGCAGCACACAACTACATTATGTTCATGTACATGTATAAATGTATTATTTTTGTTACATATTATGTTAGCATTTTTTGTCTTCATTTTTATCATAAATTAGTAAGTCGTTTTAGATCATCCATATAGATTCACTTCTTTTTTATTCTCTCTTTTTATTTCTTGGTCTTTCTTTCCAATTTCTCTTTCTTATTATCCCTTTTTGATATTTCTTTCATATTATTCCCTTGTTTTTTCTTTCTAGCCTTGTGGTCAATGTGGTTAATTAGTCCACGTTTTTGCTTTATTTTTCATGCCAACCCATCTCTCCTCCCTCCTCCCTTTCTATGCAATTCTTGGTCTAAAAATTTTCATTTCACTCCTTATGCTCTCTACTATCCTGATGATGGATTACGAAGTGTGATCCGAAATGCTAATGCAAAAATACTAACATAATCCAATCCATAAACATTTAGCAATAACCAAAAAAATCATTAGCAACAAGTATTTAAAGTTAGAATATCAGCAAAATTCTAGGATATTGGTGACTTTGTGTAAGTAATATAATTACTATTGTTATTCTCAAAATTGTGTCATGACATTAATTTCATCTCAACCATAGGGAACCACTTTGGCCCATTAACCTTGGCTCAATACACATGCTTTGCTCTACGATCGCATAAACAATTTCCAAAGTTCACTGCAAAGAACTTATAGGATCTTGATAATCATATTCAAGCATTCACTATCACTTGTATAATTTAGGGATTTTGTGAATGTTATGCCCATATTTTAACATGTAAACATGAACAAAAATTGATAAATTTTGTAAGACACTAAAATTATATAATTAATATCATGTTAAACATGATAAATTAATGTGTACGCCAATTGATTTTGCACACACAATTTCATCAAAAGAATGCCACTCAAAGGCAAAGAAAGGGGAGTAGCATGAGTGGATGTGGAAGGATCCATTTCATGAACCTTGTAATGAAGATTTCCCTATTTAGGGTTCATTGTCTCTATATGAGGCATCTCAAGGGAGAACCATACAATGGATATTCCCTATATCTATAATCTAATTGGGTTAACCTTCTCAAGGAATCAATTCTTGAATTAGATTTAGTAATCTCATAAAATGTTTTACAAAATACATTGTTCTTTATACAACATCATAAAATTAATTTATTTTAAATTTTTTGTCAAAACTTCTCATAAATTTAACTAGCCTTATTAATAAAAAGGAGATAATATTAAAAGCACATAAATCTCCACACAACTTTAACTAAAAATAATTTAAATCGATTTTATTATTTAAAATTTGAAAAATCCTTCAAGTTGTGACCCAAATCAAGGGTCATAGTCTCATGAACCCCCGCCAAGGCCCTAATTTGACATTAGACCAAATTAGTTTGATAAATTAAATCCTACGAGGCTTTTAGGTTTCTAATTAGTTGTACAAAAAATATTATATGTTGGATGAAGTTTACTATGCACCCTTGGATCTAGGGCATTAGAACAAAACCCTACTCCATTAGAATAATTCTTTAAGATAAATCTCTAGTGTATTCTCTCATTCTTTCTTTGTTGGATTACTGCTTTTTTATTTTATTTTATGTCCATGAGTGCCATTATTTTTTCTTCTTTTAATTTTAAAATTCACATTCATCTGATTATTTAAGAAAGCATTCAAATACCCCCAACACAAACACACATCACAAATTTATTACAAAAATATATACACAATATATATAGGGTTACAAAAATATTTAAATACGAACATGTCCCAAATCCTAAATATATTATAAAATTTAATTATGCTTCACAAGTAAAAATTATTTCACAAGTGTCACACATATGGGGTTGTAGTTGGAGCCTCAAGGGTTGTTGGCTCCCATGGGAGCAACAAGCCTTCCTTGCTTCCACCTACAAGAGGGATACTACCAATGGGGCTAGGCCCCTTAGTGGGGAGGGGCAATGACAAGTCTTAGCCCTATTACTGCCTCCTTTAGGGTTTCCTTCATTTTGTAATTTATATTTAATTTATATCTTAATATTATATAACCGATATATATATATATATATATATATATATATATATATATATATATATATTATAATGGGTATTTTTTTATATATGTATATTTAAATTAATATTTGGTCATAAATATCCATATGTATATTTGGAATATTTTTTCATAAATTAAATAATATAAGTGCTAGAGTCACTCAAGGACTCAAGCTTCCAAGATCTAGTCTACAAAACCAAAAACAACCTTCTACAAGAGAGAAAAGCAAGAGCATAAATATGCAGTAATGGATGCAAGAAAATATTAGATAAAATGTGATCAATATGCAATGCATAAGATTGCAATGGAATGAATGGAATTATTTACAAATGATAACTCCTTTGTTATATAGCCAAGTTGAGGCATAAGATTAGATGGTATGATGAAAAGTGTCTTAATCCTAGGTCATGTGACAACTAACTCATCAAGTATTAAATGACCTAGGAAATAAGAATTCAATGGTATGATAAGATAAGATCACATAACACCTAAGACTTCTAGAAATATTCCTAGGACCTAAGTAAACATAACATGTAAATAGGACCTATAAGTGAAATGGATAGGTAAAATACCTATTTGTACCAAAACCCCCCTTAAGTGAAATTTAGTAGTAGATTATTATGCAAATGATGCAAGGATGGGTGCTGACTTCTAAGTCATGCTAAGTACCCACGTACAAATGCAATCTCTCAAAAAATAAGAAAGGGAGAAAACCTTGTGGGACATAACTCCTCCCCAAAAGAGAGATGTAAAAAAAATTATCTCAATGAAGGTTGAGAAGGAAAAAAACCCATGTAAGAAAAAAGACCCCCATAAGAGAGAGGAAGAGAGACCATACATCCCCCCTCAAATTATAGTATCTTACAATGATGTTAGTGTTGGGAGATTGTTGGATGTTGTCCATGTGTTGCTGATATGTGGTTTTCATTGATGTCAACACTATTAGCATTTGGTGTATCAATTGTTGTATATGTTGAGGGTATTGAGAAAATTGTAAAAGAAAGTGTTCCAAGTTCCTAGTGGAACTGTGCAGGTCATGAAGGAATTTTGTTCTATACATTGAAGATGAGCTAATGTGGGTTAAGGGGTTTATTGTTGAGTATGTCTAGATCATCTAACGGAAGTTTCAAAGGTCCGCATGAAGTTTTGTGTGAGTTGTGGTCTGACAGTATTTTTGTTGTCTTTGTCAGTGTTCCTGAATGAAGATTGTGTGATTCTGGTTATCTAAGTTGTTGCAGATGCTTCTCTATTGTTTCTTGGTGTTCTTAGACATCTCTAGTTCATTCTCTATCTTTGCAATATGTCCACTTGATCCGGTGAGCTCGTGATTGAAGATCTTTTCTTGTGCATGTTTGGTTTTTCATGTTCCTAGCCAACATGTTAATGGTAGCATGTTGTGGATGTTCGAGGTGAAATTAATTAAAGTATTTTTATGTTGGAAAAGTTAATTTGGGTCTCCACTATGGTGTGGATGACCTTTGTGGGTTCACATTACGAATTTAGTTGTTAATCTAGGCTGACATTGCAAATATAATTTATTTTTCTTGGCCGACCATGTTGTGATAAAATATCCTATAACGTATATATAAGAATGATTTTGTCATCGATGGAGAGTATGCTTTGTGTACTCCTATGTGTGTATATGTGAATATCATTCTTTTACAGAGTAGACTGTGAAGAAGTATTGAGCTTAATTGAAGTTGTAATCAGGCTTGAGAAGAAGCTATTTTCTTAGTTCATACCCTCCATATTTTTAATCCTATCTTGTTGGGCAGTGAGCCCCTTTTGTAATTGAGCAGTGAGCTCTAGGAAGTGTGCTTGAATGCATGTGCATTCCCCTTATTAATTCTCATTATACTTTTAGTAGAGTATAATCTTGTGGACTAACAACCACAATGGTTTTTCCCCTAATAGGGTTTCCACATAAAAAATATTGGTGTTCTTTGTCTCTCTGATGTGTTAATTTCTCATTCATCAGTTATGAGATTAGAGTTAAGTTTATGTGACAACTAATTCACCCTCCCTCTTAGTTTTTTGTCCTTGTTTTTCCAACAATCCTAGCTTGAGGTGATCTAGGATGGCAACATTCAAGAAGGACAATCCTAGATTTGATGGCACCAACTACTCACTGTGGAAAGTGAGGATACAATGTCACCTAAGATGTATTAGTGAAGCCTATTGGAAAATTACAAAATATCCATATTTTATTCCTCATAATGGTCCCTCTTCTGTTGATGAAATCAAAGATTCTAAAAACAATGTTAGGGCTATTGAAGCTTTGTTGAGCGCTTTGACAGATTCGGAGATGGCTAATGTGTTAGGTCTGCAGAAAGCTCATGAGATTTGGATGAAACTAGAAAATTTGTATGAAGGTGATGCACAGGTGAAGGTGGCTAAGCTACAAAGCTTGAAAGGTAAATATGAGAATTTGAAGATGGGAGAAGATGAAAATATCACTTATTTTATGCAGAGAGTAAATAAGATAGTGATGGGTATTACATGTGTCGGTGGTTCTGTGGAGGAAGATGAAATTGTGGCTAAGATACTCAGATCCTTGCCTCCATACAAAATGAAAGTTCATGCTATTGAAGAATTCATGTCGGTAAAAAAGATGGTAAGAGATACACTGATAGGGAAGATTAATGCTTTTGAAATTGGTGAGTTTTGTGAATCAACATCGAAGATTGAATCTACATTCAAAGCTACTATATTTAGAAGTTATAGGAAAAGATACAGTCTAGGAGAAAGCTCCAAAAATATATCCAAATATGATGAAGAACTGAAACGACTTGAAGACAAAGAAAGAGAAGTAGAAGAACTGGAAGCATTGATTGCAAAGCAAGAAGGAAAAGGAAAAGGTAAGTATGAAGATGTATTTCCTATTAAATGTTTTTCATGTAGTAAAATAGGTCATTTTGCATCAAGATGTCCTAAAAGAGTTCCTAGGTCTAAGCCTAGAAAGTCTAGATTCCAAAAGAGATGCTACTTTGTTGAAGAAGCAATGATTGATGATGAGTCTGATAAAGACAATGGAAATGAAGATGATTGGGATTTCATTGCTACCATTGAAGATAATCTTGTGGCTACTAAATCCACTAAAGATGAGAAATCTCTTGCACCCCAAATTGAAGAAAAAGATGAGTGGGTCATTGATAGTGGATGCTCACATCACATGACCGATGAAAAAAGTAAGTTTGTGAGTCTAGAGAAGTATGACGGTGGGGTTGTAAGATTTGGAGATAACAATGTTGGTGTGATTCATGGTAGAGGATCTATTAGCCTTAGTGGTAAAGATAATACTGATGATTTCCTATATGTTGAAGGCCTAAAGCACAACTTATTGAGTATTGGACTATTAATACTATTGTGCAAACTAAAGGTAATATTTTTCACTTGAATACTACTAGTGGAAGCTGCTTAATTGCTCAAGTAGATGAAAGTTGGTTGTGACATAGGAGGTTGTGTCATGTAAATTTTGACAATATTATCAAGATAAGTTCTACTCAAGCAGTAAGAGATCTTCCTAGGTTAGTGAAGCCTGCTAATGTAATCGACAAAGAATGTTAGATGGGTAAACAAACTAGAGTCTCCTTCCAAAGCAAACAATTTCATTCAAATAATGTGTTGGAACTGCTACATCCTGACCTTTTTGGTCCCTCTAGAGTTAGAAGTATTCATGGAGAAAGGTATTTTATACTGGTTATTGATGATTACTCTAGAATGATTTTGGTTTCCTTTTTGAGAGGAAAATTTGAAGCATTAGATAAGTTCAAAATATTTAAGGCTATCGAAGAAAATGAAAAAGGTTTGAGAATCAAGTGCCTGAGATGTGATAGAGCTGGTGAATTAATCTACAAGGAGTTCAACTCTTATTTTGAAGAATATGGAATTAAAAGACAATTATCTACTCCCCGAACCCCTCAACAGAATGGAGTTGCAGAAAGGAAGAATAGAACAATTTTGGATTCTTCTAGAATAGTGATGATGGAAAGAAATGTGTCTCAGATGTACTGGAGTGAAGTGGTAAGCATTGTTGTGTATACCTTGAACCAGGTAAATGTGAATGGTAATTCTAGTAAGACCCCTTATGAGTTATGGTTTGGTCACAAGCATACTGTTAAGTATTTCAAGATATTTGGAAGCAAATGTTACATCAAGAGAGATGATGATATAGGAAAATTTGATGCTAGAAGTGATGAAGGGATCTTCCTAGGTTACTCCACTAAGAGCAAGGCATACTAGTGCTATAACAAAAGACTGAGAAAGATTGTTGAGAGTGCAAATGTCAGAGTTGATGAGGACTTTGTCAATTAGTCCAGATGATGCAGATATGATTCAGATGAAGACAACACAAATCAAGGGAAGAACACTCAAACACCAAATCTACTTCATATTTTTCCATATGTTTTAGTGAAGCAACCACAAATTGTTCCTATAAGTCAAGTTAGTCAGGAGCATAGACAAGTGTAAGTGTAGAAGAAAGTTTAAAAGACATAGAGGTATGAGAAAGTAGCAAGACTCCATGGTATGTAAAGTTGAATCACTTTGAAATTCAATCATAGGAGATAAGAGTAAAGGAGTGCAAACTAGAAGAAAGATTGCAGAAGAACATCGTCTGATTTCCAAGATTGAACCTAAGAGTGTCATTGAAGCCTATCAAGATGAACACTAGTTGGAAGCTATGAAGGATGAGCTGACACAGATTGAGAAGAATGACACATGGCTATTGGTTCCTAGGCCCAAAGACAATAATGTGATTGGTACTAAGTGGGTATTCAAAAACAAGCTGAAAGAAGAAGGTGAAGTGGTCCGAAATAAAGATAGACTGGTATGTAAAGGGTACTCTCAAATGGAAGGTATTTATTTTGATTTGGCTAGTGATGTGGATGATAGAAAAAGTACTATTGGTGGTGCTTTCTTCCTAGGGAAAAAGCTGGTGTCCTGATTAAGTAAAAAGTAGAGTTCCATTTCTCTATCTACTGTTGAAGCAGAATATATTGCTACTGCAAACAATTATACTCAAGTAATATGGATGAAACAAATGCTGAGAGATATTAGAGTAATATATGAAGAGCCTATTGCCATATACTGTGACAAATAAAGTGTAATAAATATATCAAGGAATCTGGTGTTGCACTCAAAGACTAAACATATATCAATCAAGTTTAACTTCCTAACGGAAAAAGTTAATGAAAAAGAAGTCAGATTCGAGTATGTGCCTACCAAAAAACAAATTGCAGATATATTTACCAAGCCATTACTGAAGGATACTTTTGAGTATCTTAGAGGAATGCTAGGGGTAATTACCCCTCCTAATAAGAACTAAATGATGAATTTACTTGCATCAATCTGTGAGTCTCATTTGCTACATTATGATTCAGATTGATGTTTCTATGGATGCTACTTGGGGGGAGTAGTCAGATGTACAAATATGTGGTTTAGAGCATGTGTATTGAAAATTCATGGTTACCTTTTCCATTGATGTCAAAGGGGGATAAGAGTAGTGTAAAAAATCCCTATGGAAAGAAGTTCAGTTGAGAGGAGAAGTGCAGAAGAAGTCAGTATGTTGGGTTGATGGTATTTTTCACCTCATGTGAACATTGCCATCAATGCCAAAGGGGGATATTGTTGGATGTTGTGGATGTGTTGCTAATATGTGGTTGTCATTGATGTCAACACTATTAGCATTTGGTGTATCAATTGTTGTATATGTCAAGGATATTGAGAAATTTGTAAAAGAAAGTATTCCAGGTTCCTAGTGGAATTGTGCAGGTCATGAAGGCATTTTGTTTTGTAAATTGAAGATGAGTTGATGTGGATTAAAGGGTTTATTGTTGAGTATGTCTAGATCATCTACTAGAAGTTTCAGAGGTTCGCGTGAAGTTTTGTGTGAGTTGTGGTTTGACAGTATTTTTGTTGTCTTTGTCAGTGTTCCTGAATGAAGATTGTATGATTTTGGTTATCTAAGTTGTTTTAGATGCTTCTTTATTGTTTCTTGGTGTTATTAGATGTCTCTAGTTCATTTTGTGGTACGTCCACTTGATCCGGTGAGCTCGTGATTGAAGATCTTTTCTTGCGCATGTTTGGTTTTTCATGTTCCTGGCTGAGATGTTAATGGTAGCGTGTTGTGGATGTTCGAGGTGAAATTAATTAAAGTATTTTTATGTTGGAGATGTTAATTTGGGTCTCCACTATGGTGTGGCTAACCTTTGTGGGTTTGCATTAATAATTTAGTTGTTAATTTAGGCCGACATTGCAAATATAATTTATTTTTCTTCACTAACCATGTTGTTTTGAAATCTCCTATAACGGATATACAAAAATGATTGTGTCATTGGTGGAGAGTATGCTTTGTGTGCTCCTATGTGTGTATATGTCAATATCATTCGATTTCATATTAGATTGTAGAGAAGATTGTGTGAAGTTTGAAGAAGTGTTGAGCTTAATTGGAATTGTAATCATGCTTGAGCATAAGCTATTTTCTTAGTTCATACCCTCCAGATTTTCAATCCTATCCTGTTGAGCAGTGACCGCCTTTTGTAATTGAGCAGTGAGCTCTAGGTAGTGTGCATGAATGCATGTGCATTCCCATTATTCTTTCTCATTATACTTTTAACAGAGTATAATCTTGTGGAATAACATCCACTGTGGTTTTTCCCCTAACATGGTTTCCACATAAAAAAATCTTGGTGTTCTGTGTCTCTCTGATGTTTTAATTGCTTGTGGTTAATTTCTCATTCATCAGATCTAAGATTAGAGTTAAGTTTGAAAATTTAAAGTTTTGTGACAACTAATTCACCCCCCCTCTTAGTTGTCTGTCCTTGTTTTGCCAACAACTAGATGCTCGACATTGAATGTTGAAGATGATCCAATCTCTTTGAACAACATTCCTCCCCTTTGGAAGAAACAAAACCAAGGTGGTATGTGGGAAATTCGTCCCATTCCTGAAAGGAAGATGTGTGAAGAAGGATGATGTGATATGTCTCTAAAGTATGCTCAAGTTCCTTCATGTTGATGTTGAAAGTTGACACACTCCAAATAAGCATTTTAGGCCACACTACTAAAGAGGATAATTTAGATTCTAGTAGAGATGACTATAGAACACAATTTAAAGACAAATATATCTCCTCTAGAAATAAAGAGGCCTCCTCAAAACACTATCCAAAAGTATCCACACTCATGTAAAATTGTGAAAAGTGATCATGTAGAGAATGAAAAAGAGGGTAATAGTGTTCCCTCATAACAACTAAAAAAGGATCATCTCCATCAAAGAGAAGATTTAAATACAATCAATGATGTCTGCCAAATTAAAAATGTGGGACTCAAAAAATAAACCTGCAATGTCTATCAAGTACTCATCCCATATAGCCATATCTAAAAGATAATGTATATCTTATTGCATTGCATCACAAGAGGCCAAAATTGTGACAATAAATGCATCATCAAATAAAATAGAAGAGAGAGGAGATTGAATGAAGGGCTCAAGAGTGGGATCACATGTGAGAACACCCAAGTTCAAATAGCCAAAAGTCTCCTCTAAATGATGGTCCATTCTAGGAGTGTGATCAATAGTGTAAGGATCAAGGCCATCATAAAATAAAATAATGCAAAGGTGTATAATAGAGATCAACCATCCTAGTAGCAATAATCTCTCTACTATCCTTGAGTCTCTAATGATAATTGAATCAAAAGTGAATTTCAGAGTCCTCCTTGATCCACCATGGGTAATCTAATAGATCTAGAAATAAGATTGTTTGGAAAATGAGGTACATACAAAACATCATTGAAATTTACCTCCCTAATATCAATAGATACCTTTCCAATTATATTCACATATGTATTATTACCCATCAAAATAGGTGGCTTAACATAAGGCTCAAAAGAAGAGAATAGACTATGAAGATGCCATATGATGAGATACTCCTAAATCTAGAAGCCATCTTCCCGATCCAAGATCTGTAGAAGCACAAAGATCTTGTCCTTTTTTGCCTGATGTAGTAACTAAACCAACATGGCCTTCATCCTTATTAAACTACTTTAAAGAAGAAGAAGATGAATCAAACATTCTAGAAGGTAGATCAATGTGATTACTTTTAAGATTTTTCAATTCATTAATATCATTTTTATAACAATAATTATCATCGTGTCCAAGCTTCTTGCAATAGAAACAAGTATACTTCTCATTCTTAGATGATTTCTCTTTCGAAGATAATTTATTATGTGCTTGATCTGAATGCAAATTGTTCTTTGATTTTTTTTGTTTCTTATCAAAATGTTTTGACTCTTTCAACTAACCAATAATGCCTGAGATTTAGGTGAATTTATGAGACCCATAGAAAAAATATTTTGTTTATCATGTATTAATATCTCAAAAAAGATACAAATGAAGGTGTAGTAATGAAAACCCCATATTTAACCTATGGGTATGAAATCTAGAAACAAAAGTTACACAATTAGGACCAAGTTTGTTCAATGCATTATAGACCAACAAAATATCCTTTTTTATCAATTTTACATGATTTACATTGCTTTCTTAGATCATTGACCATACCAATGTAATCTTGGATGTTGTCAAAGTTCTTAGGATCAAGGCTCATCAGATCATTATCAATTTTATAACCTTTTACTTCACATGTAGTGTCATACCATGTTCTTAATTTGTTCCAATCTTCATGAGAATCCTTACATGATTCAACATGAATTAATAGATCTTGAGAAATTAAGCAATTAAGAAATCCAAAAGATTCAATATGTTCAATCAACCATTTTATGTTCTTATCATCGTATTTAGGTTTAGGTATCTTATTCTCAACATATAGAGTGACCTTGATTCATTAGAGCATTCCATAGATGTTGATGCAAAGTTAAATAATTGTATGATGTTAGAAAAGGAACTATAAAATTATTCATGGAAAATAAGAGCACTAGCAAAGAGATCAAAAGAATGCACTAAAAGTTCCCACCAAATCACTTAATAAAAAATCCCCCTAAAATTATAATTTGGCACTTTATATGTAGTGTGATTACAACACCATAATTGCTTTCTAGAGTTTACAATGTTGAGATGGACCATAGATGGAAAAATACAATATATTAGAATGATATCTTCAAACTAAAATTATACTTTCCCAATATCATCTAGACTAAAAATGAAGCCTTCCCAAAAGGGAAAATATTCTATAGGTGTTAGTATGTCCAAGCAATCAACTAGAATGTAAATACACACAACTCTAAATAAAAGATACATAGAGCTAAATCTAGAAAAAGTGCATGGATAGAAATTTAGAGCTCCTCAATACCTTCTCAATGCCACACAATTCACACAAAATAGATAAAATGAAAAAGTTATGAGCTTGGAGGTCCAAATTTTTTTGAAAAAATGGCTTGCACCACTATGAGCTTCTTAGGACCAAATTTTCATCGATATCTCGTTTGTAAAATTTTGACACCTTGGAAAAAAGTTAATGTGTTTTCAAAAAACTCTTCCCTATTAGGGAATAGGGGCCAAAAAATAAAGGCATTTATGTAGGTAGGTGTTTTTTTTTTGGTCACCATTGATGGAAATGGGTGAGTCGATGTGTGGTGGTGGTGACTCTTCACACCACTCAGGGGGTGGTTGTAGGTTTAGCCCAGCCCTTGGGTGAGCCACATGATCACTAGGAATATAAACCAATACTTAAAGTGACAAAATTTAAAAAACCAAATTTTAATTAAAACCTACAAAAATTGTACTATTGATGTCAATGATGATGTCATATGACACAAACTATAGAGAATATGCCATTTTTTGTAGAGAATATTCACTCGGATACCACAAATTGAGAGTGATTGGTATGACCACATACAAATTCCATATGACTATATGGAATCATTTTTAGCCAAAAGTCTTAAAAACCCCAAAATGGTCTGAAAATATTTTTTTTCCCCAAATATCAAGTGTTTTATATGAAAATAATTGTTTTTGGGCCTTTTGAACTTAATGGTGAGTTTTGTTTTACCCCAATGTGCACGCAAAAAATATCATGCATAAATCACCCTTACATCTGAGAAGGATATTTATAGATCTAAAGCTCTGATTTTATGTTAGAGTCAATCAAGGACTCAAGCCTCTAGGATCACCTATAAAACTAAAAACAAGCATCTACATGAGAGAAAAGAATGAGCATAAATTTTCAATAATGGAAGCAAGATAATATTAGATCAAATTTTATCAATATGCAATACACAAGATTGCAATTGTATTGAATAAAATAATTTACAAATGAGATCTCCTTGGTTATATAGCCAAGGTGAGACATAGGATTAGATAACATCATGACAAGTGTCTTAGTTATATTTCATGAGACAACTAACTCATCAAATATTAAATGACTTAGAAAACAAGAATTAAACGACATGATATGATAAGATAAGATCACATGACACCAAAGACTTCTAGAAAGATTCATAGGACATAAGCAAACTTAACATGTAAATAGGAACTATATGTGAACTAGATAGACAAAATACCTATTTAAACCAACAATAAGGACTAAACTCATGTTTTCTTAGAAAAGAACTAAGTAAATACATACTATATAGTTGCTTGTGTAATTATTTTTACAACAATTGATAACATTTAACGTAATAGTAAATACATATTTCAACATTTTTTTTATATACATATATACATACATATAGATATATGCACATATGTATGTATGTATATCTATGTATGCATGTATGTTATATGTATGTATGCATATATGTAAGTATATGTATATTGTATATGTGTATACGTATACATATACACATATACATATATACATATATATGTATATATGTTTGTATGTATGTATATATGTATGTATATGTATATATGTATATATGTACATACATATACACATATACATATATAGGTAATACATATATGTGTTTGTTTATATATATACATATATATACATATACATTCACATATATACATATATCTATGTATATATATATTGTAGTGTAAAAAAAGGGATCTTACATCTAAGTAGTAGATTAATTAGGATCAATTATTTTTTCCCCACATTATAACACAAACCAACTAGGGTTTTTTGATTAGCTAGATACCACAAGGGAGTCCCAATTTGCTAGGGTTTGGTTCTTTTGTGTTGCAAAGAGAGGAATTTTTTTGTATATTTGATGTAGGATCATCGACTCTAAATTTTTGGTTTTCATTTATTTTTGTTTTCTTTACTGTTTTGGTTTGAAAATTTTGTTTTAAAATTGGAAGTTTGTGAGGGTGCGTTGTTTTGAGTGTGCTAACCTTTTTTTTTTCCAACCTTTTCCACCTCAACATTCATTGGAAGGTAAATTTTAATATCAAAAATTTTATTTTTAAGAAAGACATTCACTCACATACCTACGTGGAGTAGGAAGATAAGGGAAGGAATGCAAAACAATTATGTTTTGGAAATTGGAAAAAAGGAAAGTAAAATAAAAACGAATGAGGGAGTTGGAGGTATGGCATGGGGATTCGAGAAAACTACATGGGCATAATGAATTGTTGCCAAAGTGAACTCTAGCTGAAAGTTTTATCTCTACATTGTGTTGCTAATTTTCTATGTATTCTTGTCCTTTTTTTTATTTGCAATGGTGAATAGTTTGTTGTGCAACTATGTAAGGATGCACTGAAGGATATTTTGTTGTGTTGTCCTTTTTTCCAGCTAGAAATAGCATTGGTCAAGGAATTTTTAATTGCTACACATTCAATTTCTTTATTGTTGTATAAGACTAAAAAACCATTGGAAGCTCCATAATTTTTGGTCATTGTCAAAGCAACTTGTCATGTAATATTTCCTTTATTTTACTTCCAATCAAGCCATGGATTTGATAATTGATGCTTAACTTTATTGTGCACTTATTTTTGTGTATGATTTTTTAGAAGACTAGAAATAAAACAAGAAAAAAATAGTGTGGATTGAATTCTGTACAACCATCAATTTTTGGTATCAGAGCAACAAGAGATTGGGAAGGGTAAGTGTTGTGTGTCTCAAAAAACACCCAATTATTGTAAGGCTTGGGGACCCAAGTGAAAAAATTAACACTTATGGTAGATGCTAGTTAGCCGAAATGGATCACCAAAAGTTAAATCTAAAAGGGAACTTTTGGAGTAATTGGTGATTCAAATGTATCGAGTACCGAGTATCAAGTATCAGAAGGCCAAAAGTGTTGAAATGGTAATGAAAGTTTTGGTAAAGTGTTCCGATCCAAGAATGAAGGTCTAAAAAATGTGAAGGTTCTGGTAGAATTCAGGATCTAGGAAACTTTTATTTTGGTAAAGCTGAAGTTGTCGGGTACCGGGTACCAAGTAATAATGTTAAGTTTTAAAGTTAAATGTCTAAGTTTTCTTGGGAAGTTCAAGAGGTCCAATAATCCACCTAAAATGATAATTACATGAGAATGTATTGAAAGCGTGATATTTATGGGGTATGTGTAGGATCATCATGGAAAAAAAGGCCCTTAAGTGACAAAAAAATTAGAAAAATCAGAGTTAGGAAACTTGACGTAAAAAATTGAATAAGTTATCTATATTATTTCAAAAATATGTAAGAATAGAAAATTGAATGTAGTTTCTAAACTATTAGGTTTGTTTAAAATAAAAGAAATCTATTTGGTGAAAATTTGAAATTTCAATGTAGTAGTACTTAAATTTTAAGGAAAAAATAAGAAGTAGGTGTCTGTCTGACCACCCTAACCACAATAAAATGATAATATTTTTTTAGAAAATTTTAGATATAAGTAGAGGACTCATGTCCTGATGTGATGCATATTTTTTTGTAATTTTTTTCCAAGTAAATAATTCATTATGAATTTTATACTACAACTTTTTAAAAATATAAAAATGTGTATGTCTGACCACCTTAACTTGGTCAAAACTTCATGAAATTCAATTTTTATTTTTTTAACACTATATTATGCAAATCATAGAATGTGATGCACTTTTTGGATTCAAAAAATATGATAATGTTTGAAAGCTATAGATTTTTTCAAACAGTTTATCAATCAGGACTTTAGTCATAATTTGAATAGAAAATGAATAATAATTACTTATTAAATTCAAGGTAAAGCATAATTTATATTGGTGGAAAGCTGAGAATCTCCTTTAAAAACCCTTTTCATTTCATCAATTTTGGGTAAAAATAAAGTCATCAACCACATACCCATCATATTGCCACTTTTTGGCCCACCATGATCTTGCACATACCCTATGATTTGTTTAGAATGATGATTTATTAATGATTGTTTTTCTTTCATGAGAGTTTTATGGATGTTTTAAAAGGGATTAATATGCTGAATTTGTACTTTAAGCATGAACAAATTGTGATGTAGTATTTAGGTATGGAAGGTTAGGAAAACTTGGGTTGCAAGAAAATTTGATGGTGTGACCAGGTTCAATAGTGCACTTTGAAAGCTCATGCGAGAACAAACTTTGTTGCAAAGAAGCAACAAATATCAAAAAACCAGGAATCCTGGCATTATGTATGTAGCGAAGGAGTGTGCTAAGCCCTAGGATGATTCACTTCTAGGTTTTTTAAGCCCAAATTTTGAATTTGAATGTAGGAACAAATGTCCACTTGATCATTCTAAATGTATGGGAAGTTCCTACATTTTTTTGGTAGATTTTTTCAATTCAAGTCAATATCCTAAACATTTTAAAGATGGAGGCCCTAAAAGATTTTAAAGTGTTGAAGAAGGTTGAAATCTATTGACTCATTCAACAATTATCCTGCCAATTTTCATTTTTCACGTGCCTTGTTGTGATTCATCCATTGGATTCTATCTCATGTGTTGATTGAATTTCCCAAGTTCCTTGATCTTATAAAAGGTCGAGAGATGTTTCATTATAAGATAAGTTTAGAATTTTTGGATGTTAGAGAACCAAAAGTTCTTTAAATTTTGTTCTTTTTCCTATTTTTTGTTCCATTCTAGATTAAAAACTTGTATGTTTCATTAGAAGCTAATCAATATCAAATCCAATTTAAAATCTATCTCATGATATGAAATATTATGTAGCTGATTATTTGTTCCTATCAGACAAGACCATGTGATGTGTTGTTTAAGGGTACATATTGACACTATCTGGTGGCAAATTATCCGCCCTCTCTTTAAAATATCACATCATTCTGTGCCTAGCTGTGAAGCAATCTAGTGATGTATGGAATAGTTTTCTCTAGTTTGATTAATTCTTAAGGGATGCATGGATAATACCTGGGAGAAACTTTACTCTTTGAGTACCTTTTATGCCTTATTTTAGAATATATGTTTAAATTTTAGAAAATGTTCAAAAAAAGAGATGAATGCATGTAGTTTTCTTATTGAAGATCTTTTGATTCCATGATATTTTTGAATGCTTAAAGCTAAATTTACTTAAGTGAAAGAAATTTATTTGATGTTCATGAAATGTTATTGTAAATTTGTCGATTTCATGAAATTAATAAATGACCAAACCAAGATTATCTTTTACCTATCCTTATGATTCCTTTAAAAACCAGAAAAAACCGTTTACCCATCATGATTAACAACATTATCACAATGAAGCTTGATGCGAACCTAGTATGGTCAAGGCCTAAGATAAATGAGCCTTGGGATTAAGTTCAGTTAGCATAAGATTTAGCTTGTCCTAGTGCAATCTTTCAAGTAAAGATAGATTCCCCCGATGTGTCTTGAGGATTTATCTATATTGTTGGTGTGAAAATAACATCATCATCAACAGGAACTAGTGCTAGAAGGAGGGCCATCTCCTATTTTTATCTAGAATTGGTATTGTCATCTCGATTCCAGGTTTGAAAGTTGCTTGTGTTGACAAAATTCTATGCAAGCTAGTAATGAAAAGTAAAATAGATGTTGATAAGCTCTAGAAAATCCTTAGTTGAAGGATTTATCCTTTGATTTTATTCACCTTTGGTAGGATCACTGAGTGTAGAATTCATGATACAACCAATCATTGTGAACTTGATTGTGAAGTTTTTTTTTACTAGGGTAAGTTTGGCTACCAATATTGTGATTTCGTTAATGGAAATGTCTCTAACTGCTAAAAGAAAGGAACCATTAAGGAAAATAAGTTTATATTGTGAGGAAAATACTAACCCTAGTAAAACTAGAAATACTAGAAAAATAATTGTTAAATAAAATGGATCCACTAACCATAATTGTCATGAGGAAAGTCCTAAAATTTTGCAGGAAAAAAGGAAAGGACATCGAAACTTAGAAACAACACGCCAAAAGAATGAATGAGGAAATGATGAGTCACTGGTCTTCTCACACATGGAAGATGAAAAAGAAGAGGAAGAGTGGAGAAAACAAGTGAGATGCATGCTTTTCACCCCTAACTAAAAATCCACGATCTATAAGGGAAGAAATTCTTGATTTCATGTAGAATATAGAATATCAAGTTTTTACTTTCTCTCTTTTTGATGATAATGTAAATTACATTTTTCTTTTGCAAGAGGCATAGCCTAGATATATATATATATATATTAATTATAAAATATGTACACAAAGCATTTGTGTTTTTGCTTGCCGACTGAAAATGGCAATTTCCTTCCTAAGACTGAAAAAAAATCAACATGTGATTCTTGAATTCTCAATCTACAACCCTAGCAATAGGATGCCATTTCCTAATACACATTCCTAATTATAGAGCATTACATATTTTATGCCACATGTTACATTTCAACACAACCATTTACTTGCAAAATTTGAGAATACTATAACCAACCTACCCCCTAAAGAAAAACTTAAAGTAGAAGAGGCTTAATAGACTCCATTTTAGATACATTGCTACCTTAATCCCACAAAATCATGAGAAATTTGACACTGTATATCATATTATGACAAAATTTCCCAATATTAACAGACCATTTCAGTCATTCTTCCATAAACACTAGGAAGTTTTCATCTTGTCCTTCCTCCATTTTAGCTATAGGCAACACTCAAAATATTTTTCCCACCGAAGCCCTCACATCTTGCTCCCCACCACTTATTGGAACCATTTGTGCACCTGGATTAATGTATGTTTGTGTGGCCTCATGCAATTTCTTCAATTGAGGATTTTTATCAATCAACAGACAAACATGAGAGCGCAAGAAAAAAATTACAAAAAAAAATTCTCTTATGTCAATCTCCAATTTCGCACATAGGTACCTACAATTATTCCTTATAGCTTTCAAGAAAATTCTATCACTGCTATGCCGATAAGCCAACTTCATTGTGTCATATATTTCTTGAAAACCTTGGCATTTTTTGAGCAATTTTATTGAAAATAATCCTCCTATGAGCCCTTTCCCCTTAAACAAGTTATACCCTTAAATTTCCATTAATAGAGCATTATCTTGCAAGAATTGATTCTTAACATATTTACCAACAATGTCTTTAAAATCCCTTAGAGACTGACATAAATCCATCAAATTCGATAATAAAATAGAAAGCACCTATGATGGCAACAAAATCCTCCATGCTTTTGGGCTAATTACCTTGATGTCGATCACTGTGTGAATGCAGTCTTCTACCCATGGGAATTCTAGCTTAAGCACAATTCCAAGATCCTCATGTGAGAGGAAGCCCTCAAAGGGATTCTCCCAAACCTGCACCCTCATACAAATGTGGAAATTCTAGGGTTGATACACCATTTTCCAAGCACACAAATGGTTTTAACACACACCACCTTTAGAGAGTTTCTACCAGCCCTCCTTTCCTGCCACCCACGACAATGTTGCAATAGCTTCTACACCTTCTAGATGCCACACCTCTTCACGCATTCCTAGAATAACATGAGAGAAAGACACCAAAACAAGTTTTAATGCTATCAAAACCAATGATGGCAGATAAATACATGGAGTTTGAAATAATAATTAATCCAGCTAGAGAATCGCTTGCTCAGGATTTGCACATTCCCCAAATCTCAAGAAACACGAGAATAAGGCACACCAATTAATGATTTAGCCTTACACACCATCTATCATGATGAATTGAGTACCTGCAAAATCAAAACCATATTATTAATAAAATTGGTTGTCGTGAGATGAATTCATCCTTTGTGGAAGCTTGTAACACCGTCATATGAAGAGTCTGATGTGGCAAACAACACATCAAAAACACATATGATTTCTATAACATCCTCCCAATAGTGAGTCATTTCATTGATATTGAAAACAAGGCATCATTTCTTCATCTCTCATAGTAACTCTATATAGGAAATTACGAAAGGGTAACCATGTTTTGAGCTTTCTCTAATTCAACCAAATTTTGTAATATAGGAAAATATTTTGCATTATCCCTATCACCCAGAAATGTAAATTTTTGACCTTCATTACCAAAACTTGCAAGCTTGTCTACTATTTTATTACCTTCCCATTACACATGCGATATTTGATTTTCTTTAAAGAGTCCATTAGCAACCAAGCCCTCTTGAGAATGTAATCAAAGAATCCCCTTCAATGTGCAAATTATTTAAACCCAAATCCTTTGCTAATTGTAGACCTTGAAGAAGTTCCTTTTCCTTTGCCATATTATTTGTGTCTTTTGTCAACTTCATTACTTTTTCTTCTAGTAATGATAATGTAAATTATGTTAATTTACTTGGTCTAACAAAGTGAATAGTGCTACTAAGAGTGAAGAAAGGGCGAAGGACCTAAGAAATATTGGAGAGAAAATGAATCAAGAAATAAGTGCAATCGTTCATGGAACAAGACAAAGTGAAAAGGAAAACCATGCCAAGACTGGAAGAAGGCAGAATATGGAGAAACCAACATAGGTGTGTGCAATCAACCTTTAATGAGATCATTTTCATACATATGAGCTAATTCATTGGTAAGTACATATTTGAATTTACATTTGTCAAATGTAGAAAAGTTAAAATAATTCATTGTTACAATAGGATATTTGAAGTGTATTCAAGTGAATTTAAAGAAAATCCTGATGTAATTCATACAAAAAACACCATGAAGATAGTAGTAGAAATTAAGGTAAATTGCTTAGTTAAGGTTAGTTCCTTTCTTAGGGTAAATTCTTAGTTAGTTAGGTTAGTTTATTTTTGTAGGGTTTATTTTTGATTTTTGGTTTGTTCTCGATATTAACAAATTCTTCTTAATTTAAAACACACATGAGAATGAATTGAAATATTCTTAAAACATTGCATTGTGAATTGAGAAAAAAAAAACCATTCACAGTAAATACATGCTTAATGTACAAAAAAAAAACAAAAATTATTATACTTCATGTGTACATGGAAATAAAAAATTTCTTGTTGTATAAAGGGAAAAAGGAGCAAAAAGAGGAGCTAAGCTAAGAACAGTGGGAGACTAATCAGTCAATTTGGGATTCTTCATCCATAAGGGTAGTATATCCCAAGTAAGCATTTTCCCTATGAGTATCAAGGTCAGGGGTATGTAGATCAGTTAGGAAAGGCCGGATGGGAACTAATTATCCTCATTCTAGAAATAGTCGAATATTTTCAACAAAGGGAATTCCAACAATTGGGTGTGCAATAGAAAGTACATAGTCCAAATTCCCCAAAAAATCAAGCCACACTATCATATTTGCAACTTCATGAACTTCAATAATAGAAAGCCTAAGGTCAAGGAGTGAGGCTACGAACCAAAAAACCAAGTATAAATTTAACCTATAATATGCTCTGGACTCCACATAAGTTTCCCTAAGGACTAGGCTCAAATTAGATTTGGTGGTTGGAGTCCTAAGAAAGAAAACCTTACTCAATCTCTGGGTAGTAATCTAACCTAGGAAGCCATTCTGGAAATGAACATAAGTCAGGTAGATGGGAGTATCCATGAGCTTTGAATCAACAAACCACAAGCAGAGTGGAAAAACAAGAAAATTGAAACAAAAAAATATGTGAAAATTTTGAAGGAGAAGTGTGGAATTTATAGAAAACTATGAGAAATTTTCTGTGTGTAGTTGCCTAGATTGAAATATTGGGAAGTGCAAGTCAAGGTGGCAATAGGATAATTTTCTCCAGAGTTAAATGTTAAATAAAATAAATTCTCACAAAATTGGTGGCCATTGCTTCAAAGTTTTCTAGTATGAAGATCACGAATCAAGCAAATTGAAGATTTTAAAATTTAATAGTGGTCATTTTGGTGTATTTTATCAAGCCGTATTAATCATGAAGGTGTCCATATGTGCATTGTAGAAGGGAAAATTTAGTCGGTGAGGTGGCACACATTGACATCTAGGAAATTAAGGGAAGAAATACATGCGTGTTAAGGCATGCAAATTAAATGCAGAGTATTGTGGTCAAACTTAAGTGTAATCATTACAACTCTGATGTATTAATTTTTATGTAGCACTATCAAATTGGAATTGCTAGCCAAGTTTATTTTAGCAATTCCCATAAAAAAATTAGAATGGAAGGGTGCTAATTGGCATTTCTAAATTTAGAACTAATTTGGTGATTGGATTACTTGCTGATAAATTTTAACTTATGCATTTTTTTTTGACAGATCTAGGGAATTGTATTAGCTGGAATTTGGCATAAGGATAGTAAATTTTAGCTGGAAAGTCACACATACAAGGAATAATTAAATGAGTTTTTGGGAATTTTTGAAATGATGAAGGGATTTAGATTGAATGAAAAATCACAAAGTAACCTTCGCTACCATTGTAATTCTCAACCTAATAGTGGGCTTCATTGCCTGCAAGTTGAAGCATATGAGCTTACAAAGAAATATCAAAATAAATATCTGTAGACACCTAAAAATGTCTTCTTACAACACCTTGTCACAACACTACATCATTTAGACGTCTTGTAGCATGTTTTGCCCTAGGTACACATGTCATCATCTAATTAGATAAATAAATATTATTTATTTAACTAATTTCATTTATTCCCTTCATATGCATAATCCATCTATTCCTCTAATGTTAATTAAATAATTTATGTTATTTAATTAATTAAATCATTTCTATTAATTCTTCTAATGTTAAAATAATTAAATCATATATTTAACATTAATTAAATAAATCAAAAATTTATTTAATTAATAAAATCTAAAAAGGATATTCTCACTTTCTTTCCAAAATTTGAACCCATGTGTATCTAATTAATTTATTTAATTAGATAATTCATCAATTATCCTTCCCATCTTTTTAGGATTTATTTCCTTTAAAACAATAAATCAAAATCTTTCTATCTTTTTAAAATCTTATCTCATCTCGTTGTATTTCCTCTTTTGTCAAAAATCAAATCCTTATCGCATCTTTCCAAATATTCTCTCTATCCACATCAAGGCTCTATAAATACAGCCTCTCACAATCTATTTGAGGGGGTTGATTCTTAAGTATCCTCACTCTGTCAAAATCATTCTTCAGTCTTCCATCTATCTCTATCATTCTCCATTTTTCATTTTCATCAGGTCGTATTGCTACTGAATTGAGCAACCAACATTCCTCCATTATCAATCCTTCAAAATATTGCATTCTCATGTAGGTGGAAAAGAGCAATGGAGATAAATCAAGTTTAGTGTGGATTTGGGTTTGCATTCGTTTGTTATTGTGATTTTCACACTTGCTCGTACTCTATTGTGCTAGTTAGGATTTGATATATTTATATTTTATTTTTATATCTAATTTTCTCCTAATTACATTGGTGAACCTGACATGAATCCTTTGATCTAGTTGCTTTTTGTAGGTTTTATTAATTTTTTGTTACAGATCTACCATTTTTTGGACAAAACCCCATGTTTTACAAAATTTTTCATATCTTCTACATAGCTAATAATTTTTCTACAATATTTTCACAAAATTTTGTGCATTGTCTAAAGAGGCTACAGTAAAAAAATTGAGAGTTTATCATCATTTTTATAGGATTTATTGTGATTTTATGTTTTTTCATAAAATTGATTTTTTGAACGTAAATCAGCGAATTTTTCATAATTTTTTATATTTTTGGAAATATATTGAAATTATAATGGGGGTATATGTTTTAGAGATTTAATTTGGAGGTCAAATATAATGCAAAAAAATCCAATCTTCATTTTCTATATAGTTTTCACAAATCCGTGTTTTTGGGTGTAAAACAGGGAATTTTTTTGACTTCTTTACATTTCTGGAAAGCTCTAAAAAAACTAGTAGGGATCTCTTCTTTAAGTTTTTATTTTTTAGATCAATAAAATCTTCAAATAATGAAATCTAATTTGGCTATGTCAAAAACATGTATCTAAAATTGCAATTTTCTGACGAGCTTGTTTTTTTTTTGGGGCTGCCTTATAATATAATTTTTTGATCTTGTAGGTGATCATAAGAAGCTATATTAGCAGCAATATCATTCATAGATAGTATATTGAAAAGAGAAAAATTTTTGGGTGCACTTGTTTAATCTTTCACCTCTTAATCTTATTTGTCACACATTTGGATTTGGGCTCTTAAAATGATTCCTGTCTTCAATCGCATATCAAAAATCAAGGCTAAAATTAACCATTGTCTTCCATCACATCTTGATTTGGGAATCTAAATAGAACAAGTGCTTCCATTTTTTGCATACACACATTTCCTTTCTAAGGGTCAATTAACAACTGCAAGTGTGAATCAAGTGTGTGTGTGATCACAAACACCTCACTTGGTTTTCTTTTGTCAAACCCTTTATAGGAGGCCTGCTAGGGGATTTCATCACCCCTGGGGATTACCTCAATCGAAGTGTGAATCAAAAGACACTCTTGTTTGGGATTTGAAATCTTGTCACAATTGGCTAGGCCCCAAAGAACTTTATACCTTTGGAAAGTGAAGGTGAAGGGTGGGTTACCCCTTTCTCCCAGCTATGTAGCAGGATTTTGCTTTCAAATCATTCCTTAGTCAACCTTGTGCAAACTAGCTTAAGGCCTAATTGGCCATACTCCACTTGACTAGTTATAAGGCTTGTTGATGTGTCTTCCATGTGTGTTTTTTTAATAATCATCATTACATTCTTCAAATTTAAAATTCAAACTTGCTTATGTGTCTTGCATGAGTGATTTATGTGTGTACATGTGTGATCATTCATTTAATCATTTCCAAATCAAGCTAAACACCAAACACATAAAGACAAGTCACTCTACACATTCTTCCAACACATTCATATCCAATCACTTTCATCCTAATCACCCTTCTTAGCCACATCCTATCCATTTCATCCTAATCAATCAAATCATCCAATCTTGTCATTCCACATCATATCCTAATCATCATCATTTCTTTAATCTATTCAATATCATTTGACATCATGCCAACATTAGAAGACCTAGCATCCCAACTTAAAAACCTCCTTCAAACACTTCACCAAATACCCCAACCCCTAGACCACCAAACCATACAAAGCCTTCAAACCCTCTTCCAAAACTTTTAACAAATTAAATCACCAAAAATCCAACACCTCCTAGCTAAAGCCAATCATTTCATTGCCATTTGTCAAATTCAACAACCACAACATCATCCCCTATCCATTCATTATCAACCAATGCCACCTCAACCTAATTTTCCATCCCCTTCCACCTCATACCAATCTAATCCATCCACTTCATTGTATGTCAATGCCATGTCAACCTATCAAGCCACATCATGAAAAACACATGTGAATTTAAGTTCTACCTTGCAACAAGGTCAAACTTCTTCATGTTCTCATGCAACCATTGACAAGGGGAATACTAACCTATGTCATACACCCTATAACTTTCTCATACCACCATCCAATCAAATACCTATCCCTAAGACACCATGTCCTAGTCCTAATCCATTGGCCTCTACACCTTCTAACCAATGAAACTCTTCATTACCATTACCATCATTTAATCCTCCATCAACTCTACGTACTAAATTCAAAATTTTCAAAAGTAAACCTATGGAATTACCCAAATCCACGTCTCCAACTACAATGGATGTGACCCAACAGCTACTAGCAAGGAATCAAACATCACCATGTCATCCAACTCATATGTTTGAACCTGCCAAAGAGTCTTCAAACACCATACCTATTCCTCTAACCCCATCATGTAGTCTCCCCATTGAGCCTATTCAAGAGTCTTCCCCATTGATCCTAAGTCAACCTCCATCATGTCTCGATGTTGTTAACCATCTAGAACATGTTGAACCCATTCAAGAGTCACCCCCTTCCACTTCCATTCAAGAAACCCAAGAGTTATTTCAAGAGCATTATCCTAAACATGAGGAAACATTAACCTCTCATTCTAATCAAGATCTAGGCCCATCTAATGATCTCACTCATAAAATACTTGGTCCTATTTATGATCAAGCTCCCCTCTATGATCTTACCTATGATCAAGAAGGCCATGATGATCCTCTTAGCCAAATTTATGCATTCCATGGTCAAGACCCTATCACTTCACCTATCCATCATTAAGAAACCTCCATTACTCCTATCCATCCCCTACCTATCCCTATCCATGATCCATCAACATCCTCTTCCCTTGATGAGACATATGCCTCCCAAGAACACATAGAAGATCAAACAAATACCTTGGATCTAAGTGAACACAATGCTAATCAAGATCCTAATGATCCTCCATCACCCACTATCAACCCCATGGGAAGTCCTCCATCATATCCTATTGGTCTTTCCACCCTCATTCATTAATTTTCCTCCTTAGAACAACAACAACCATTATCTTCCCTTGCTTCATTTTCTCCATCCAATAAGGAACTCGTGTCTAGTGTTCCACCTACACCTAGTCCCGTTATCCATTGCATACTCCAAAACATGAACCACCGAGGTAAATTTCTAGACCTTCATGAACATGGTATTTTGGAGCCCATCCATGTCAAAGTCTCTCCATGATCATTTGTCCTTGGACACTCACCCGCCTATCATATCCCTAAGACATATGTTGCCATTCCACCACCATCATCCTACAAATGTCAAAAGCATGTGACCATACACCTTCCACCATCCAATCTACCACCATTGCTTCCAACTCCTAATATCCCTCCATTACTCCCTACACCTACTATCACGATTATACAATCCCCTTATTCATCCATCCATAAATCTTCTAATAATCCTAATCATGACCAATCAATGCACACATTGTCTAAACATGAAGATTCCACTCATTCCACCATACCCATGGGATTCCAAAGAAAAAAAATCAATGCCTCTATCTATAAAGTAAAAAATCCTAAAAATCCTCATGCCTTAGGGAATCAATACAAAAATTCAAAGCAAAATGCATTCAAAAAGTTATATAACCCCATACCTCCAAAAGTAAAGGCCAAAACTAAAATGGTTTGTGTCCCTAAGAAAAAGAAAAGCAAGTCAAATGAGGCATCTACATCACAAAAATCCCACCCATCCCCTTCCATCCAAAATGCACATTCTATTCAAAAATTACAAAAATCCCACAAGCAAAATAAAAGTCATAAAAATACTAAGTCTATGTGGGTACCTAAAACACTTCATCCACCACCTCCTAAGAAAAAAACACCATTGCTTCCTACACCCCATCCAAATCAAAAGCTTAAACATTTATCATAGTGTGTGCAACCATTTGTTATGGTTCCCTTCCATTTCACAACAATTCCACATAACTCCATCTCCTCATCCTTCACTCATTATCCTACATATCTCCCCCACCATCTTCCTATGGTCCATGCTTTTGGCTAAGCCTCCCCATTCATATTTTTCATAAGTCCCATATAAGTTCTATATCTTTCATACTAATGAGCCCAAAATATGCTTATAATTTGGGTATCATGGTGTACTTTTAATACCCTTACTTTTGTTGTTCATGGTTGTTTAACTCTTTAGAAACCTTTTATTGGGGGATATCCTGTGGCAATACACTTTTATATTCCTATAGCCTATCATGTTGATATGTCTCTATTTATTACCCTGTTTGACTTCCCAAATGATTGGTATAACACATGTAGTTTTTGAATAATGAAGAAAATTTGATATGTGATTAATAAATGAATATCGTGTAGTTGCCATGCATGTTTTCTGTTGCCTGGTGTTTTGTAGGTTGAAGAAAGTATGAACGAGTCAAGCACAACTAATCTTGGCCTTGCAGTAAAGTCCATTTCCTACACGACTTTGAGGAAGTTATTCTGGAGAAGACTCTTTGACCGAAATTGTTGGGAAGGAATTTAAATGTCAAATAATTTGGAAATAGTGGAATGCTGAATTCTCTCTGAATGGTGTTGAGCGGATAAGTTCATTTATTTAGTTTGTTCCTCAATTCCATGATACATTTACATCCACATCTTTCTTTGTTAGGGTTAGTTAGTTAGTTGTTTTCCTATTTAAATAAGTGTTCATCCTAAGCGAGTGAGCAAGCATAACAAGATAGAAAGGATATCATGTAAGAGTTAGTATGATAATAAGAGATAGAGTTTTGTGTTAGTTTTCATATGAGCAGAACAATGTATACCATTCTAAGTTTATGAATAAAAGCTAATGAAGTTCTAAGTTCAACTCTTGGATAGTTAGTTGATGCTTGCTAAGGGGGTCCACTTAGTAAGTATCTGTAGTTAGTATTTCATTTTCTGTTGATCATAAGTTAGATTTCATTCTTGAAGTTTCTGTGCAAACTCAGTCTTATATTGTTCCTGCGGCATCGAGAATCTATCCCTATGTCTGTTCCTGCAGCATAAGGCCAGTTCATAGTTTGTTTCTCAGTTGTAGCTATTATGATTTCTGCTTTGGTTAAATTATGGTTGAGTTAAGAGAACTTTGCATTACCTTCCTGTAATGTAGGTAGAATTCTTTCCAAGTATTTATTTTCAATAGGTTGTGACTGAAACTAGTTCTTAGTGCACATACAGTGCCACTCCACTTCAAGTATACGTTCCCTGGTTTGACAAGTAAATGAACGACCATGAAAAGATATTAGTCACCTGTTGGAATGTCCAATTCCCAGGATAGGTTTTGTCATGATTTTCGTATCCTTTTGTGGGCATGACCATTTTTTGCGCCATTGCCGGGGATGGTGTCAAACTAAGAACCTATTAAAAGTCATTTTTAATAGTAGTTTAATCTGTTATTCAAACATTTTCAAAATCTTTCAATTCACCATTCATTCTATTGCATGCATAGAAGAAGACACTCTGGGAAGATTCCTTCTTGAACCAGCTTATAATCTATTTGAGGAAGAAGGAGACCAAGATATCAATCCATTTTCTGAAAACCTATTTGTTGAATTGCCATTTGACCTAGCTAACGATGAACCTGAGGAAAATCCATTTGCTCTAATACTCCATTAAGCAAATATGGCATGAAATCCACCTAATCAACCTCCTGCTTTTGAGTTTCCCATCATTGTTATGTAAGATATTGATAACCTTAAAAATATTCCTTCCTCATTACTCCTCAAGTTTTATGGACTAGTTATAGAGGACCTAGACACTTTCTTGTTTGAGTTTGACATCCTCTGTCGTAGCTATGATTACACTTTAGATGCTCACAAGCTAAAGTTGTTTCCTTCTACTTTGAAGGAAGGAGCTCTTAAATGGTTCATGAGTTTGGGAAAGGATGTTGTCGATAGTTGGGTAGTCATGCAAACAAAATTTCTTAAGAAATACAAGGAATATTGTAAAAGTGGTAGTAAGGGAGATGATATATTTAGAATTCAACAAAAGGAGGATGAAAGCCTGGAAGACTATATCTCAAGATTCTTGTTTTCCCTGAAAAAGAATTCAGACCATACTCTTAATGAAGAATCTCAGAAACTACTTTATATAAGGGGAATCAGTGATACCTGTATAAATGCCCTGGACTTGATGGGAGGAGGTGATATAACCCAACTTCCTTGGGATGATATCAAGAAAATATGTCTCAACTACTCTCAAGCAATTGTTAAGAAGGGTAGAGGTCATCAAGCCACAGTGGGAAAGTCTTCTATTAATGTAGTTTCATGGATGGAGATCACAAATTTGTTGTTTGATTTCAAGCAGGATATCATAAACAACATGACTACATAGTTGGATACTATGCAAGCTCGGAAGAAACATGAGGAAGCTGAAGCAATCTTGGCTGAGTTTTGTCCACATTGCAGACAAAAGAAACGTGACTGCAGATGCAAGATGGTGGCTAACCTGGAGGCTAAGTAGCTATCTACTAACTTTAAGGTGGTAGAAAGTGATGATGACCAAGTATTCTTTGTCGCACAAAGGCAACCATGGGCTCAAAGACAAGGTATGCCTCAAGATCCTTTGACTTTTGGTAATCCTTATTCTAATTATAATAACCAGTGGCAACCTACATATGGCCCATCACCCCCTTGGAATACCCCTCAATCACATTGGCCTAACTATCAGAGTCCTCAATGGCGATCTCCTCAAGGAGGTTGGCAGCAACCACAAGGACAATGGACTCCACCCCTAGGTAACTGGCAGCAGAACCCTCAATGGAGAAATCCACAACAATGGCAGAACCAATCCCCAGCCTCTCTGTAATTTCAATAGCCATAGCCTCAGACCCTCATGCCACCTCCTACAACACCTACAGCAAATATTGGCCCTCTAAAACAAATGCCTATGCCTGCTCAACCATTGTCAAATCCTAATAATAAGCAGCAGCAACAACAACAACCTATGTATTTTGTAGAAGCCAATCAGTATCCAACTTATGCCCTGAATATTCATGATATCCATCTCAGATCTGGAACCAAACTTCTTGCTCCACAACCACCTGTAATTACAAAAATTTCAGATTCTGCCTCTGAGTAATCTACCAAACTTGCACAACATATACCTATATCAAATACTATTTCTAAGGATCCTGTCCTACAACATCAGACAAAACCGCCTTTTCCTCAGAGATTTCAAATTACTACATCAAAGTTTATGGAAGAGCCTACATTTGATATTTTGGATCAGTTGAAGAATGTACACATTCAAATTCCCCTTTTCCAAGCCATTAAAGATGTCCCAATTTATAGAAAAGCCATTAAGGAGGCCTGTTTAAATAAACCAGGAAGAAAGAAAAAGGATTCCCAAACTATCCATGTTCTATGACAGTTGGCAGATATTATGTTAGGAAAGGTAGTCATTCCAAAATATACCGACCCTGGGAGTCCTGTGGTACAAATAAATATTAATGGCCAGATAGTAAAGAATGTTTTGATTGACCTTGGTGCAGCCATCAATGTAATGACCAAGAATACAATGGAGTATTTGAATATCTTAAATATTCGGTCTACACCTACCGTCCTCCAGCTTGCTGATAGCTCCATAGTAAAGCCTAATGGAATGGTAGAAGATGTTATTGTCATCCTTGAGTCTTGGGAATACCCAGCAGACTTCACCATATTGTCCACTAAGGAAACTTTGGGAGGATATCATGTTATCCTAGGTAAACCATGGTTAGTCACTGCTGATGCTTTTATAGGATGTTGCTCAAGAGACATGACAATTTCTGATGGTCAGTCAAGAAAGAAATTGGCTTTATACCCATCTACTCAGCCTCAACCAGACTTGTCTCAACCAATTTGGCCAGATTTAGGAGAGGAAACTGAAGAATTCAATTCATTGGCTCAACTAATGATGCTGCAAAATAATCCGTTTTCATAGCTTTAGAGTGAGGATGACCTGCTTTTACATATTTTGCAGTCCAACCCTGGTCTGAGTAGCCCATCTACTGCAAATAGCTATGTTCAATAGTGTTTCCTACAACAATTGAATTCTGAGGACCTGACACCTAAATCTCTTGCAGTTTATCATAATTTGCTTCCATATGAAATACAGACACCGCCGTTATTAGTGGCCTCCATGAATGATCTTATCAAGCAAGTAGAAGTGTTTCCAGGTCATTGTCTAAATAATAATAATAAGCTACCTCAATCTCAACAAGTTACCCTAGTCACAATGTTGCAAGAACAACACAAAGCTTTTGCATGGGACTATGGGGATATGAAGGGAATAGATCCTCAACTTTGTACTCATAGGATCTACATTAAAGAAGACTGTTTACCTATTAGACAGCCTCAAAGAAGGATAAATCTAGCACTTAGGGAAATAGTTAAAATAGAGCTTCAAAAATTGCTTGATGTTGGTTTTATATACCCCATTTTAGACAGTCAATGGGTATCTCCATTGGTGATTGTCCCTAAAAAGGGTGGAAAATGGAGAGTTTGTGTAGACTACAGGGAGGTGAACACAACAACTAAAAATGATCACTTTCCACTTCCATTTGTTGACCAAGTACTAGACTCATTGTCTGGGAAAAAGTATTTCTCCTTTTTGGATGGCTATAGTGGCTATAATCAAATAAGAATCACCCCTGAAGATCAAGATAAAACAACTTTTACCAGTCCATGGGGTACTTTTGCCTACTCTGTCTTACCTTTTGGGCTGTGTAATGCACCTGCAACATTTCAAAGGGCGGTGATCAGTATTTTTGCTAATATTTCTCATGATTCTATGGAAATCTACATAGATGACTTCACTAATTATGAATTTACTTATGAAGAAGCATTAGCCAATTTGGAAAAAGTGTTGACAAGATGTCATGAGTAGAATTTGTCTTTGAATAGTGAGAAATGCTTCATGATGATGCAAGAGGGAATTGTTTTAGGCCATCATATCTCTCAAGCAGGAATTTAGGTTGATCCTACAAAAATGGAAGTTATTCTAACTTTTCCAACACCTACCAAACAAAAGGATGTTAGAAGCTTCCTAGGACATGTTGGATATTATAGAAGATTCATCAAAAATTTCAGCAAGATAGCCAGTCCATTATATACCTTGTTGACTAAGGATTTTAAATTTAGTTGGACTCAAGCCTATGACATATCTTTCCTGTAGCTTAAGAAATTGCTTACTCAGGCACTTGTTCTTCAAGGACAGAAGTGGAGTTTTCCTTTCCATATACACGCAGACACTTCTGATTATGCAATAGGGGCAATTTTAGGACAAAAAGAGAATTCTATTGACCATGCTATATATTTTATTAGCAAAAACTTGCAAAGTCCTGAATTAAATTATACTGTCACAGAAAAAGAATTGTTAGCAGTTGTGTATGCTTTAAACAAGTTTCGACACTTTGTCACTGGTTACCAAGTATTTGTTCATACAGACCATGCAGCAATAAGGTACCTCATGAATAAGCCTGCCATATCTGGCAGATTATCAAGATGGCTCCTATTGTTGTAGGAATTTGATATCACAATCATTGATAAACTAGGACGGGCTAATGTAGTGGTTGATTTCTTATTAAGGATTCAAATGACTACACCCGGCACACCAGAGGTAATTCATGATAGATTTCCTAATGAACATATATTTTTCATTACTGAGGTGTGTGCAAGAAGTTGAGTCCACTTTTTGGCCAAAAAGTGGAAGTGTTTTCCCTGATTTTTAGAATTTGACACTTTGACCTTAAAATTTGAAGCACTTAGAGATGGAATCTTCAAAAAAGTCACTGATCATAAAATGTAGTACTCAGAGTCTAGTTTCCAAATATGTAATTTATTTCAATACCCAGATTGTAAAAATTGAATTTCAATAGGCGTTTCTAAAACCACTATTTAAAAGTCACTTTTTATACCATACCATGCACGTGTACGACATCCATATTTTGACCTAAATTATCATATTTTTCTAAATCCTTTTGGGAAAAGTTTTGTGACTCACTAAAGCTTGCTTTTAATAATTTTTTATAATTTTTTATTGAATACTTTTTTTTTTATTAAATATTTATTAGGCATATTTGTCATTTTGAAAATCGTCGTGTACGACACGCATAAGATGACCTAAACTTATCATTTTTGATTTTTTTAAAACTGAAAAGAATTGTCTGAATTTTGCTCTCGTGCAATCCGTTCATCAAAATTTTATGTTGATCAAAAGTTATTAAAATACTAAAAAAACCTGATAATTCAAGTTTATGGACTAGTTTCATTATAAATTAATTGAAAAATAGAAAAAATAATCAAATTATTAAAAAAATTACATATTTGGAATCTGCACTGTCTCATCTATAATGGGTTTCAATTTCGTAAAAAAATTCTGCAAAATAGGTCTTCAAACATATGTCCAAAGTCATTATTTTCCTGTGACATTAACAGGACCTTCAAGTTGCAGGTCAAACTAGGTCCAAAGCTTAGGTTC
This sequence comes from Sequoia sempervirens, assembly GCA_007258455.2. Classification (NCBI taxonomy): domain Eukaryota; kingdom Viridiplantae; phylum Streptophyta; class Pinopsida; order Cupressales; family Cupressaceae; genus Sequoia; species Sequoia sempervirens. Next base: position 354,116,879 of record VDFB02086081.1, on the reverse strand, counting down.
GGGTCCCCAAGCCATTTCCCGAACCAAAAAACAAGCCAAAAAACCCGCTCAAAAATTCATAATTTAAAAAACGGGATCCCGTTTCATTAAAAAAGATCTCATTTCAAAACGGGATCCCGTTTCATAAAAATGCCATTTTTTATAGTTCTATGAAACGGGATCCCGTTTTGAAATTCTTCCAAAAACGAAAAATTTCCAAAAATGGAAAGTTTTCAAAACGGGATCCGTTTTGAAAACTTTCAAAAATAAATTTTCAAGAAGTTTCCATTTTTGGAAATTTTTAAAACGGATCCCGTTTAAAACTTTCTATTTTGGAAATTTTCGGGATCCGTTTGAAATTTTCAAAATGGAAATTTTGATCCCATTTCCAAAACGGGATCCGTTTCAGGATCCGTTTTTAAACTTTCGGGATCCGAAGCTAAGCGGGATGTTTTTAAAAATCATCCCTTGGATCCCCGAATTCATTTTTTTGCCTAAGGAAAAAACTTCCACGTTTCGTGGACTCAACTTTGTGCACTTACCCACTGCTCGTACCCCATGGTATGCAGATATTGCAAATTACTTGGCTGAAAACTAGATTCCAGCCCATTTTTCCCCAAAGAAAAAATAATTGTTGGTGGAGAAAATTTTTAACTTTTCATGGATTGCAGATTGTTTATTCTACACAGGACCTGACCAAGTCATGAGAAGATGTGTAAGGGAAGATGAAACCTATGACATACTGCATGCTTGTCATGATAAGCCATGCGGTGGGCACTTTGCAACCAAAAGAACATCTATGAAGGTGCTTACTACTGGATACTATTGGCCTACACTACACAGAGATGTTGCAGCTTATAGCAGGAAATGTGATAGATGTCAACACATGGGAAGACCAACAAGGTCTGATGAAATGCCCCTGTATCCTCAAGTGGTATTCAGTCCCTTTGATAAGGGAGGCATAGATTTTGTTGGACCCATTGATCCTCCATCCAATGGGAAATCATATATTTTAGTTTGTATTGATTATGTAACCAAATGGGTGGAAGTGAAAGCAATGACTCATGCCCGTGACAACAAGGTTGTTGAATTCCTATATGAGTAGATCTTTACTCGATTTGGAGTCCCAAGGGAACTTGTCACAAATCAAGGAGCTCAATTTACATCCAATTTAATCAATGCACTAATGAATGATTACAAGATCCGACACAGGAAGTCTAGCCCCTATCACCCTCAAGCCAATGGTCAAGCAGAAGTTACCAATAGAGAAATTGAGGCGATACTTACAAAGACAGTTTAGCTACACAAGAAAGATTGGAGCAGTCGACTTCCTAAAGCTGTCTAGGCCTATAGGACAATGTGGAAGACAACTACAGGGTTTACACCTTTTGAATTACTCTATGGAAAGATTACCATGTTGCCAATAGAATTTGACCACAAGACCTTGAAGACTGCTTTAGAGCTTAATATTGACATTTTTGATGCCCAAAAGGAATGACTCCTACAACTAAATGCGCTAGACGAAATTAGAAAAGTAGCCTTGCAGCATACTGAAATCATACAACAACAAAGGAAAAAGCGGCATGATCGACATATCAAAACTAAGCAATTCTCTGACGGTGATTGAGCGCTACTCTATGACTCGGTATAAAGAAAATTAGGGTAAACTTGCCACCCGATGGCTTGGCCCATATGAAATTGAGAATGTATTTGATAATGGTTCAGTTAAATTAGTCACAATTGATCTTGTTCGATTCAAGCTACTGGTTAATGGACACCGTCTTCGGTTGTATCGTAAGCCAGTCTCAAAAGAAGAATTTGTGCAGCAGTTTGTTTAGGATCTTGCCACTAATCTTCCTACAGCAAAAGGCTTTAGCCTTTCTTCTATAGCTTCACCATAATGTTACAATGCATGCTCATAATAAAGGTTTCCTTTTTAAGGAAACCCTTTTTCTTCGTTCCCACTCATCACCACATCTCACTTCCTTATCTTCCATCCCATCCATCCATTCCATCCATACATCTCATCTATCCATGTCACCCATCCACCTCATTCATCTGCACCACCCTTAATTATTATTTTATTCCCAACTATCATTTCATGCTGAAGTCATCATCTTTCTCAGCACGTACGTGCATTTATTGAAAGGTACGCGATATCTTTTGTTGTCGCATCATTGATTTATTTCATTTTATTCATTTACTACTATGTTTCTATCAGTTATTATTATCTGATCTCTACCTATTCTTTAGTATATGTGTGGACACATGTCATATTTTAAGTAGGGGGCAGGATAATCCATTTCACTTACACTATTGTCACAACTATTTAGATATTTTTCTTTATTATTTTCTTGTACTTTCCAAATATGACTGCATGTTTCATCCTAAATCATAATTAAAATTGCTTGTTTAAGTAGCTGTAACAATCATTACATGCAAATATCTTTTGGGTTCATTCTTGCAAAAGAAGAGAAAGTGACCGCAGGGCAAAAAAAATAGAGTAGAAAAGTAAAAAGTTTTCTTTGGATTTTCAGAAAAGAGTTTAAGTTTCAGCTGAGATAATTGTGAATATGGGTGGTCAACTGGTAAGACATGAGCTTGTAGCTCATGAGATATTGACACACAATCCTCCAATAGTTCAAGCATTTGGCCTCTATGGTTGGTTGAACTACTTTTTGAGGTTAGATACTTTCAATGAGGAAGTCACAGGCGAACTTTTAATAACCCTTTCTGCAGGAGAGGCTATAGTATGGGGTTTAACAGTAGCTGTAACTAAGGAATGAATTGCAGAGGTAATCGGGCTTCCAGCTATTGGAGAGAATTTTTTTTCAGACGTTGTTTCTATTAGGGAAGAATTTATAGTACCAATTGATGGACCCTTGGAGGTCTCTAAGCAAGGATGCAAGCGAGTGTCATTGCCTCCCCCATATCCAGAATATGCTGCTTTTATAATCAAGTACTTAACATGTGAAGGCCATTTTTCTTACCTACATTCCTACCATTTTAAATTGCTGTCATATGAGGCATGGGTTAGCATTAATGTCCCAAAATTTTTGTTAAAATTTCTGGAACAATGTACCCATGAAACCCAGAAGGGGAAGGATAACTCTATTGCCCACCATGTCCTTATAAAACTATTGATTGAATGCTCTTTGAGGGATTTGTCACCTCTTTCTTGGCAAGAATTTGTTGCCCAAAAGAGCCTACAACTTTCAGAACCCCTTAGGGCACTTGCTCCATGGCCTATGAAAAAGAAAGAGAAAATAGAATCTACCAGTAGGAAAGCAGGGCAAGGGTCATCTGCTCCTATAGCACCTAGTCCTACAGCCTTCACACTAGAGTCCTCTTCTCGGGTGCAAACTAGGTCTGTCAGTAGGAGAGAAAAAGGAAAAACAAAGACAAGAGAGTCATCTGGGGCAAAACAAACTCCAGAATCTGACCCTCATCCTCAGAAAAGGCAACGCTCTACTCCTGCAGCATCTTCTCTTGTAGCAATTTCTCCTATAGCAACACCTATTGCCACCACAAGTTCACCATCATCTTCTGATAAGGCAGAGCCCTCTAGGCAATTCAAAAAGAGGAAAGCTACATGAGCACCTTTGGCAGCTACAACATTTCCAAGAATAGTTTCAACAAGAAAATAATGTAAAGTCTCCCCTGCTTCACCTCAACTTGAAGTTATCATAATTTCAGAGGAATTTGTAGGTTCTGAACATAATGTCTCTTAGGATGTATCTAAGAATATTGCATAGATTCCATTTGTTATTCCTGAAGAAGAACAAATTGAGACAAAGGAAGTTGAGCATAATGAAAGGGGGGTACCAAGTCTCGATGACTTGGCTCCTGCGGCTATTCAGATTTTGGAGGAAGCACAGTCTTCTCCACTACAGCAACAGGAATTCATCCTACAACAAGAGGAAGAATAGCCTAAACAATTGGAAGTGGCCAATGAAGTTCATTACCCCCTAAAACTTGTCAAGCCATGGTTGTCTACAAAAAGATACTTTTGATTGAATTCTTGGAATATCTTAGAATTACAAGGAGACCGATCACATTGTAGACCTTGAGTTTCCGCCACCTAGCCAAGACTGAAATGCAACAAAGTCTTTGGGAGGAAGAAAAGAAGAAACTGAAAAGAGACATTAAAAGGAAGAAACACGAAATCTAAGAAATGAAAAAGAAAATGGATGAAATGATGACAATAACTGGTAAGATTATGGAGTGCAGACCACTGCCTAGAGTTTATGCTTTGTGTCTCAAGGAACAATTTTTGTGGTTCTAATTAATGAGAATTTCTAGGAATCTAGATCCTGTTCTTCACACTGCTAAAGATTTCTATGATGCATACCAGGCAGCTCCTAATTGGCTAAGGAATTCTTTGTGCGAATTTTATTTACATGGCTTTATAATTCCCTCTAAAACAGAGTGGAATCCACTTCTATACATTGGCAACATTCATTTAAGATCACTCATGTCTTAGGAGGCAAACGGAGCTAATTATGGCAGGAAATTAGAAGCATATGAAGAAGCCAAAAGGGATGAGCCTATTCCATTGTGCCCTGAGAGTTCAGACCCCTATACAATGTTGAAAACCTGGCTTACTATGGCATATGGCCTCAATAATGGTACAGTCAGGATGAAAATATTCGATCTCAAAAAATAGGTGTATGATGAGTTTCAAGAACAGACATACTCATTTTGGAAGTTGTCATACTCCAGAATTGAGAAGAGATGGGAGAGATTGACTGTTGGGTTAAGAAGGTCTGAGCCTCACAGTCCCCTGAATTTTATGATAGCTCTCAGAAGATCAAATAGATACATATAGTTGGGCCTTCAAGAGAGGTTTGAATTGTGGTTGCCCTTGACATTTAGACCTCCTGAGCTTATGTGGCCTCTTTATCCCTACCAAGCTACAAATATTAATGAAGATACAGAAGCTCATAGGTATGAAAGATGGCAGAGTTTCAGAGGTTTTTATTACAAATTAAGAACTTCATTTTAGGGTCATGCCTCAACCACTAATTTCAAAGAGACCACTAGAAAGTTTAATGTTGGAGGACTAGCATTATGTTAAGTAGGGGGCAAATGATGAGCCCAAAATATGCTCATAATTTGGGTATCATGGTGTACTTTTAATACCCTTAATTTTGTTGTTCATGGTTGTTTAACTCTTTAGAAACATTTTATTGGGGGATATCCTGTGGCAATAAACTTTTATATTCCTACAACCTATCATGTTGATATGTCTATATTTATTACCCTGTTTGAATTCCCAAATGACTAGTATAACACATGTAGTTTTTGAATAATGAAGCAAATTTGATATGTGATTAATAAACTTATATCGTGTAGTTGCCATGCATGTTTTCTGTTTCCTAGTGTTTTGTAGGTTGTTGAAGAAAGTATGAATGAGTCAAGCACAGCTAATCTCAGCCTTGCAGTAAAGTCCATTTCCTGCACGACTTCAAGGAAGTTATTCTGGCAAAGACTCTTTGACCGAAATTGTTAGGAAGGAATTTAAATGTCAAATAATTGGAAAGAGTGGAATGTTGAATTCTCTCTTAACCGTGTTGAGCAGATAAGTTCATTTATTTAGTCTATTCCTTGATTCCAGGATACATTTACATCCATGTCTTTCTCTATTAGGGTTAGTTAGTTGTTTTCCTAATTTAAATAAGTGTTCCTCCTACGCGAGTGAGCAAGCATAATGAGATAGAAAGGATATCATGTAAGAGTTGGTATGATAATAAGAGATAGAGTTTTGTGTTAGTTTTCATATGAGCAGAACAATGTATACCATTCTGAGTTTATGAATAAAAGTTAATGAAGTTCTAAGTTCAACTCTTGCATAGTTAGTTGATGCTTGCTAAGGGGGACCACTTAGTAAGTATCTGTAGTTAGTTAGTTAGTAGTTCATTTTCTGTTGATCATAAGTTAGATTTCATTCTTGAATTTTATGTGCAAACTTAGTCTTATATTATTCCTGTGACATCGGGAATCCATCCCTATGTCTGTTCCTACAGCATAAGGCCAGTTCATAGTTTGTTTCTCAGTCATAGCTGTTATGATTTCTACTTTGGTTAAATTATGGTTGAGTTAAGAGAACTTTGCATTACCTTCCTGTAACATAGGTAGAATTATTTCCAAGTATTTATTTTCGATAGGTTGTGACTGAAACTGGTTCTTAGTGCACATACAATGCCTCTCCATTTCAAGTATACGTTCCTTGGTTTGAAAAGTAAATGAATGACCATGAAAAGATATTAGTCACCTATTGGAATTTCCAATTCCTAGGATAGGTTTTGTCATGATTTTCGTATCCTTTTATGGGCGTGACCACCTACATAATCCACATCATAATCCATCATCTACCTACTCCATCTCCCTTTCATGTCATCCCTTACTGACATCTATGAGCATAATTAAATTTGACATGGTCCATGCAATGACATCCATCCCTAGTGGGACTATCACCTTTCATGTAACTAGACACTTGAGTACCTCCCATCCATATTACCCTTCTCCTATCCAAAAAGTCAAAAAGTCAAAAAAAAATGAAAAAGAAAAAAAAAGGTAAGAAGAAATCCCTTCGTCCAATGGTGAAAACCTAGAAAATAGGCACCCTAGATAAGTACCATGATGAAAACCTAGAAAACATGTGTCATGTGTAGGTTGATCTTCTATGTCACTTACACTTGGGGGCACAATGTCTTAGCTATCTAACCTATCATTTTCATGTCTTGTCATTTCCATCATACATACCTATCATATTAAGTCCACTTATCCACCCTTCTCCTTTTGATCTTGATGAAGATATAGGGGAAAAAATGTTGAAACATGTTTTTTGGGTATCTCTTGACATACCTCATCCTTCCAAACAAGCCTATCATTATCCCAGTGTCATAAGTTTTGTCCAAAAAAATCCTAAGTCTTGTACCTAGAATGGGGCATGATATTCCTATGTGACATAGTCTTTGGAAATCACATCCTTGCTCTCTTATGAAGCATATATTTATACCATTCATCTATTGATCACGAGCCTTTTATCCCTTATCCCATCACCCACCCTTGCACCTAGACTTGTATTTTCCCTTGTAATTGGTATCTAGTACAAAGGCTACCCAAATTTTCATCCATTGACACCTCAAAACATTTCAAAAATCCAAAAAAAAAAATCCAAAAAACTCCAAAAAAAATCCCCCCCTAAAAAGACAAAAAAAAAATCAAATAGCCAACAAAAATCCAAGCAATAAAATCAGTCCATGTAATTAATTCTTCCAATTTCATCTACTCAATCCATAACCTTAATCCAATCATCCAAATAGTCAATCAAATCAATTATCTTCATCAAATCCATTCATCCATACATCAAATCATCTTCAATCATTCCAAGCAATAATCCAAATGCACGTCAATCCTTAATCCATACCAATCAAGTCAATCAATCTTGTCAAATTATGCAATAACATCATTTGGTCTTGATCCCAATCTTTTCATAAACCAAATCAACCAATCAATCAATCAATTATCATCATCCTTGTGTTGATCTAGGGGTATGCCGCTCCCCACAATGATAACACTATCATCATCAATCAAAATCAATCAATCAATTAATCATCGGTTTACAACTTGACAGGGGCAATACCTTGTTTTTTTTTTAATCATTTGTGCATGCTTGCTTGCTTGTCTGTGTTATCATTTTATCTTGCATTTGTATCAAATTTATATCATTCCAGCTAATATTCATATCTTGTATATGTTGGAGTATCTTTTTGCACTATCCTTTGTATTTAAGGTCATATCATACCTTTTGTGCATTAGGACTTGAATGCTCTTAGTTTACTTCTTCATACATCTAGACAAGGTTGTATTACGCTGGGGCATGAGACACATCGTCACCTTGGTCTTTATACCTTGGTATAATGTCTAGTGCTATATCAAACATCATGGTTGCTCACCTCCATTGCAGCATAATGCATCCTTTCATCTCCTTCATCCACTTCCTATCTTACATCATTCATTTCATTTCAAGATCATACTCTTGACCCATCCCTTTCATTTTGAGAGCCTACCCATGTTTTTCCAACCCACCTATCCTCTCGAGGGGGCATCCTCATTCCATCATCATCTTATTCTTATATCATCATCATCCTATTCTTATATCATCATCATTATCTTATCTTTCCTTCACCATCCATTTTCTTTTACTTGTACCTTAGCTTCTTTGAAATTATGTTACTCGACACAAATCTCATCATCTCGAACATCATCTCAAAGAGGGGCAAAATGTAGACACCTAAAAATGTCCTCTTACAACACCTTGTCACAACACTACATCATTTAGACATCTTGTAGCATGTTTTACCCTAGGTACCCATGTCATCATCTAATTAGTTAAATAAATATTATTTATTTGACTAATTTCATTTATTCCCTTCCTATGCATAATCCATCCATTCATCTAATGTTAATTAAATAATTTATGTTATTTAATTAATTAAATCATTTCTATTAATTCTTCTAATGTTAATTAAATAATTTATATTATTTTGATTAATTCAATCATAAATTTAACATTAATTAAATAAATCAAAAATTTATTTAATTAATAAAATCTAAAAAGGATATTCTCGCCTTCTTTCCAAAATTTGAACCCATGTGTATCTAATTAATTTATTTAATTAGATAATTCATCAATTATCCTTCCCATCTTTTTAGGATTTATTTCCTTTAAAACAATAAATCAAAATCTTTCTATCTTTTTAAAATCTTATCTCATCTCATATTTCCTCTTTTGTCAAAAATCAAATCCTTATTGAATCTTGTCAAATCTTCTCTCCGTCCACATCAAGGCTCTATAAATATAGCCTCTCACAATCTATTTGGGGGGGTTGATTCTTAAGTATCCTCACTCTGTCAAAATCATTCTTTAGTCTTCCATCTGTCTCTATCATTCTCCATTTGTCATTTTCATCAGGTCATTATGCTACTGAATTGAGAAACCAACATTCCTCCATTATCAGTCCTTCAAAATCTCGCATTCTCATGCAGGTGGAGAAAACCAATGGAGATAAATCAAGTTTAGCATGGATTTGGGTTTGCATTCATTTGTTATTGTGATTTTCATGCTTGCTCATACTCTATTGTGCTAGTTAGGAATTAATATATTTCTATTTTAGTTTTATATCTGATTTTTTCCTAATTACAATATCATAAAAGAAAATTCAACTCTTTAGGCTATCCAAATATCTCTACTGAGGCTATGGATTCTTGTCTTTTAGTAGAGCTATGTTTGGGGGAATTACAAAGATAACCTTGTCAGGGCTATGGATGCTTGACTAGCAACAAGGCTCTATCCATGGTTGGATTTGCAGGATTACTAAATTATGTAGTTCAATAGCAATGAATTAATTTTTTCACCAAGTTATGGAAATTGGAATTAATCAAAGCACACACTGATACTTTTTGGAGAAATTTTATAGTATTTATGTTAGAATTTAGGTCATGGTAAGGAGTTACTGTTGGAAAATATGTATAAGTTATAATTTATAGTGGGTGATTTGATTCCAGATTTCTTTTGAATTTTTTTTTATTGGTTGCAAGTTGTTTTGTGGTCTCACAACATGCCCCAAGACAATAATACTTGGGGATCCAACTGAAAAAATTAACATTTATGGTGGGTGTTGGTTAGCTGAAATGGATCATCGAAAGTTAAAGCTAAAAGGAAATTTTTGGAGTAATTCATGATTCAAATGTATCGAGTATAGGGTATTGGGTATCGGAAGGCCAAAAGTGTTGAAATGTTAATGCAAGGTTTTGTAAAGTGTTTCGATCCAAAAATGAAGGTCTGGGAAATGTGAAGGTTTTGATAGAATCTAGGATCCGAGAAAGTTTTATTTTAGTAAAGATGAATTTGTTGGGTACCGAGTATCAGGTATCTAGGATACTACTAATAAAGATAGGGATAAGGCGACTGACTTATGGAAAGTGGAAGAGAAGAATAATATGGTTGATTGCCTCAAGAACACTATTGAGGATTTGCAACAGTTCAAGAGAAATCTTGATGGGAAAATGAAGAATACTAAAGATTCTCTCCACAAGGTCTTAGATATGAACCACAAAATTCTTAAATCCACAGCGAGGACCATGAATACTATGGTGGAGAACCTAGAGAATTCCTATCAGGTCAAAAATACAATGCTCATGGATGCAGAGAAGGAGGAGAGTTAGGTGGAAAGTGTTGGACCATGCAAAAGGATGGGAGCAAACCTTAAAAGGAAGGATGACTAGGTAGATTAGGCTTTGGTCAATATTCAGGAGATAAAGAAGGCCACTTTAAACATGAATAAACTTGAGTGGGAAGTAGCAGAAATTCTCAGGAACATGGTGTAGTGGTTGGGTCTTTGCTGGATTTTTGTTGGTTTTTTGTTGTGTTGTCTTGGTTGGTGTCTTTGTTTATTTCCTAAAGATAGCTTTCTATTTTTGTTATGAACTTTTAATGTTGTTTCTCTCTTTAATTTTTTGTTATGGGTTTCAGGGCCCCTTCAAAACTTGATTGTTCCTTAATAAAAAACAATGTTAAGTTTTCAAGTTAAATGTCTAAGTTTTCATGGGAAGTTCAATAGGTTCGGTAATCTGCCTATAAAGGATAATTACACAAGAATGCATTTAAAGTGTGATATTTATGATTTGTTTAGAATGATTATTTATTAGTGATGATTTTTCTTTCATGAGATTTTTATGAGTGTTTTAAAAGGGATTAATATGTGGAATTTGTACTTGTAGGAGGAACAAATTGTAATGCAGTATTCAGGTATGGCTAGTCAAGAAAACTTGGGTTTTAAGAAAGTCTGGTGGTGTCACCAGGTTCAGTAGTGCACTTTAAAAGCTCATGCAAGAACAAAGTTCATTGCGAAGAAGCACCTGATACTGGGAAACTGGTAATCTTGGTATTACACATGTGATGAAGGAGTGTGCTTAGCCTTGGGATGATTCACTTCTGGTGTGTTAAGCCCAAGTCTGACCCTGAATGTAGGAAAAAATTTCCACTTTATCATTTTGAATGTATGGGAAGTTCCTACATTTTGTTTGGAATTTTTTTTAATTCAAGTCAATATCCTGATCATTTTAAAGATGGAGGCCCTAGAATATTTTAAGGTGTTGAAGAAGGTTGAAATATGTTGAGTCATTCAATAATTCTTTGCTAGTTTTCATATTCCACGTGCCTTGTTATGATTCATCCCTTAGATTCTCTCTCATGTGTTGATTGAATTTCTCGAGTGTCTTATTATTATAAAATGCCAAGAGATGTCTCACTTTAAGTTAAGAATTTTTGGATGTTGGAGAACCAAAACTTCTTTAAGTTTTGTTCTTTTCCCAATTTTCTATTCCATTCCAGATTAAAAGCTTGTATGCTTCATTAGAAGCTAATCAATATTAGAGCCAATTTAAAAGCTATCTCCTAATATGAAATCTTATGTAGTTGATTGTTTGTTCCTATTAGACAAGACTATGTGTTGCACCATTTAAAGGTGCATACTGACACTATCTGGTGGAAAATAATCCCCCTCTCTTTAAAATCTTGCATCATTTTGTGTCTAGTTGTGAAGTAATTTGGTGACATATGGAATGGTTTTCTCTTGTTTCGTTAATTCTTGAGTCATGCATGGATAATACCTGGGAGAAACTTTACCTTTTCAGTACTTTTGATTCTTTATTTTAGAATAGATGTCTAAATTTCAAAAAATGTTCCAAAAAAGAGATGAACACATGGAGTTTTTTTTAATGCAAATCTTTTGATTCCATGATATTGGTGAATGATTAAAGATAAATTTACTTAAGTGAAAGCAAGTTATTTGATGTTCATGAAATGTTATTGTAAATCTATTGATTTCATGAAATTTTTAAATGACCCGACTGAGATTATATTTTATCTATCCATATGATTCATTTGAAAATTGGAAAAACCATTTACCCCTTGTGATTAATAGTATTATCATAACAAATCCTAATGTGAACCTAGTACATTCAAGACCCAACATAAATGAGCCTTGGGATTAAGCCAAGTTAGCCTAAGATTTAGGTTGGCTCGGTGCAATCATTCAAGTAAAGATAGGTTCTTGCAATGTGTCTGTGAGGATGTATCTACACTATTTTTTGTGCAACTAACATCATCATCAACAGAAAGATGCCACCCAAAAGAATGCCAAGAAGAGGTTCCAAAAGGGGTGTAGATGAATGGATTCTTGAATTTTTTTTGAACCTTATGACAAGAATGGATGCCATGGAGTAGGAATGGAGGAGAGGATTACCTATTGGAGATATAAGTGACAATGAAGAATCGGAGCAACAAGCCAAAGAAGAGGTGGTTCATGGAGAAGAAGAACCTAATTTAAGATTGAAGTAAGATTACTGAGAGAAATCATGGGGATTAAATTTAAGCCCAAGATAGAGGTTCCCACCTACTTAGGAAACCTTAATAAGTACTTTGAATATGAAGAAGTGGTAGAGGAGAAACAAGTCAGATTCACTTGTACAAGACTCAAAGTCCACACTAATATGTGGTGGGATTATGTTCAATCAAAAAGAGAAAGAAAAGAAAGGAAAAGATAACCTATTGGGATAGAATGGTTTCCAAATCAAAATATAAGTTCCTTCTTGGAGACTAAAAAACTAACCTGTTCAAAATATTACGAAATCTTAATCAAAAAGAGATGAGTGTGAAAGGATATATAGAGGATTTCTACAAGCTTGTGATTCAATGAAGGAATAGTGAAGAAGATATGGAGAAGGTAGTTAGGTACCTCAATGGATTGAGATATATTTTGTAAGATGAATTGATTCTTTTGTCCCTTAGAACTCTTGAGTAATCCTATCAATTTTCCATTAAAGAAGAAGACAATCTTATGAGAAAGAAAAAACAAGGAAGTAGAGGAAGAGGAACAAGAGGAAAAGGACAACACTCGAATAGAGGACAACAACACCATATAGGTGAAGAAGTAATCACTTCTAGTGGAGAAGACAATATAAAGAGATAATTTTTCCAAAACAAAGGAGGAATCCCATTTAGAAGAGGAGGTTGGCAAGGAAGAGGAAGAGGTTTTCCATGCAAGTTTTTCAAGTGTAACAAGTATGGTCACAAAATTTAGGAGTGTTCTAAATTTCCACAAGAAGCCTAAACAAGGCCTAAGTGGAGTAATAAAACTATGCAAGTAGATCAAGAGAGAGTGTTGTCACCTTCTCATAACTTAGAAGTACTCGAGATAGGAGAGTCTTTGTTGTTCAAGAGAGTACTGTTGAAGCCACTAAATGAGAGTCAAGAACCTGTACAAAGGAGAACTTTATTCAAGACCAATTGTAAGGCTAAAGGTAAGTGTTGAAAACATAATATTAACAATGGTAGTATTGATAATCTTATCTTGGGTCAATTGAAATGGTGGAAAAGCTAGGTATTACTAGAATCAAACATCCTAATCCATATCAAGTTTCTTGGCTGTCAAAATGGCATCAATTATTAGTAGATGAGCATGCCTCAGTTGAGTTTTAGATATGTAGTTATAAGGACACTGTTATGTGTGATATTATTCCCATGAATTTTTTCCATGTGCTTCTTGGTAGGCCTTGGAAACTTGATAGGTGAGCCATACATGATGGAAGAAAAAATACTTATACTTTTTCAGAAGGATGATCAAAAACATACATTGTTACCCTTGAAAGGAAAAGTGGAAAATAAAAGGAGAAGTACAAACACAATTATATTGGTGAGTGGCAAGGAATTTATACATGATGTGAAGAAAGAGGAAGTGGGATATGCATTAGTACTCAAGCCTAAGGTTTCACTTACCTCCACGAAGTTGGATGACTTACTAAATGAGATACAACACATATTAAAAGAACATATGGATATTGTGGTAGATGATTTTCCTAATGAGTTACCTTTAATTAGGAGAATTAGTCACCATATGGATTTGGTTCTAGGAGCTAGCCTACCAAATGAGGCTAAATATAGATTGACTCCGAAGGAAAATGAGGAGATTAGAAAGCAGCTTGAAGATTTACTAGAAAAGGGATTGATATGGGAGAGTCTTATTCCTTGTGATGTACCAGGGTGATCCCACAATAGTGGTTTACAATTTTTGGCCAAATTGGACACTGATATTTTTTTTTTAAACACAATCTCCACATTCGAGCACCAATATCGATTAAACCGTAAAGAATTTGAAGATGATGGAAACTAGAGTCTTGTCATATTTTGTCTGTAGATTCTAAAAATATTTTTTTCAATTTTTTTGGAATTAGATTGCACTTCTTTTTCCATCTCCCACAAAAAATGGTTTTTTTCAAAAAACAACATTTTTAAAAAGTGACGCCACCGTATAATGCATAACTTTTTTCCTTGAAAGATAAAATTCCAATTCTTTCAAATTTAGATTTGTAACTCTGATATCTAGTGCTTCCACTTGGTTAGATAGTTTTTATTAAATATTTTTCTTTAATCAAGTTTTAAAGTCAAATCAATTACAATTCAGACATAACACGACCGTATAACGCATAACTTTTACTGTTGTATCAATTTTTTTTTTTTTTGTTGGATCAAGGACTCCAATATCTGGTGTACTCATATTTTTTAATTTTTTTTTGATAATCTTCTATTTTTCCACTTGTGCAGAACAGAGAGTTTTGTTTTCAGTGAAAAACCTATATTTAATAAAACTTACAAAACAGATAGATAATATAATCAAAACATACTAAAATTATATTCGTTGGATAGCTCGTTTTGAGGGGAACCCGATACTAGTTGTATTTTTGAGATATTCTCCATTTTCATTCTCAAATCAAGCTTTGAAATGAAGAATTTTTAACAATTATGGTGCCTTAGGAAGTAAGGGTGAAAAAAGAGGGGTTCAGCCGAACCCCTGTTCAGCCGAACCACCCATTCATGCAATTAAAAAAAAGAAATTAAATGGGTTCGACCGAACATTCCAAGAATGTTCGGTCGAAAACCCTTATTTTAATATTAATATACATATTATTATTTATATTATTTTTAAATGATAACTTAAATTTGATGGCCCTATGACCGTATTTAAAGATTTTTTCTATAAAATACAATCAAAAAGGAGATATTTTGGATAAACTGTTAAAATTTATATAGAATTATAATTATATATATGTTTGATTTATATATAATTTTACATACACTAAGGTATATCATAATTTTTTAAGGGCACCCTTCAATAGATAACCGTAATTAAAAAATTTGTTCACAGGTAAATTCAACCATCAAATTTAATCCTTTAGAGAGAGAGGGGGTGAGTGGGAGAGAGATAAAGGGTAGGTGGTCCTAGGGTTTAGGGGTTAAGGGTAGAGGAGCTCGAGAGGGAGATTGGGTAGGAAGGATAGACTTTTTAGAGAGAGGGAGGAGTGGGAGAGAGATAAAGCGTAGGGGGTGTACAAGGGTTAAGGGTAGAGGGGAGATGGAGAGAGGGCGTAGGAGGGAGAGACTTGAGAG